>CM053582.1:248861114-248890226 GCA_028627135.1 Pseudochirops cupreus
AAGTATTATCACAAGATTAGGTGACAATGTTTACCTAGTAAGTTGTTTAGATAACTCAACTGGACAAACGAATGTCTGAATATCCAAAGCACTGAGGATTCAAAGACAGAGTTTATAATCCAACAGGGGGAAAATACCTGTTTACAAATAACTACATAGCACTCCCCACCTTGGTATTCACAGTAGTGGTTTGGATTCCCCAGAGAGTGTTACCTCTGTGAATTGTTACTCCTAAAACTAAATAGTCCATGCTCCCTTCACTAATGTTCTTACCTTTAAGTACCAGCCAGAAGACACAATTAGCACAAAGCAAAGGCATTTAATAAGATAGCATGGCAAGAAGAGTAAGGATAAAACACTATCTCCATAAAATCTGGATTATACTCTCGCACAAATACACATGGAGTCAGTAGGAAGAGTGGGTACATACATAGAATTCACTAGCAGAGAAACACACTGGTAAGGAGCATATGGGACCAGACAACTCATCCCTTCAGTACTTCAGTGCCCCGATATCTTCCTTCTCATGGTCCTCATGCTGCGCTCTTCTGGGCTAAGTATTTCTGCTCAGCAGGTTGCTCAGCTAGGCTCTGTGGGCATGCTCCTCTCTTTAGTTCAATTACTGATTGCCAGGAATTATTTTCTCTCAAATCTGTAACTAGTATTCTTTCTGCTGCCAAAGCTAACACTTTTTAGAGTTTCATCCACTTTCTCTGCTCCCTACTGAGTGTGGCAAACTAAGTGCTACAGTGAATAGAGCCTCAGGCCTGAAAATAGGAAGACCTGAGTTCAAATTGGATTTCATACTTTCTAGCTCTGTGACCTTTGGCAAGTCTCTTAATCTCTGTTTTCCTTAGTTTCCTCATCTGAAAAATGGGAATCATGATAGCACCTACCTCTCACAGTTGTTGTGAGATGGTAATATCACAAATTATATAATCATTGATGTTATATATAAAATGTTATAATAATTGTAAGTGCTCAGCGCAGTGCCTGGTATACAGTAATCAGTATATAAATATTATATATTGTAGTTGTTGTTACTAGTTGAATAGTTCTGATGTGACCTGGCGACCTAACTAGGGGAAGAGAATAGAAGGAAAGAATAGCCCCTCTTGTGATAGTACAAAAGAGAATGAATAAATGAAAAACCATTTATTAAGTACTATGTGCCAGACCCTGAGTTAAGTACTAGGAATCCAAATACAAGCGAGCACCACAGTTGCTATCCTCAAGGAGCTTACATTATACTAGGGGAAGACTACGTGTTTCCATCTAGTAAAAACTCAAGGCTGAAAGGCAAAGAGCAATCCCTTTTCAAGAACTAGGTTCTTCCTCCATAGCTGGTTCTCTTCTCTGCAGCCAGGGATCATAATCTAGAAAGATTTCCTATCTTGTCTATGTCTCCCAAACTAGCATATTAGCTTTCTAAAGGTCCCTCAGGGCACCACAGGTTCTTGGTTAGCCAACAGCAAGTTGTTCTTCATCAAGCTTGTTCTAACACTTCTCTACACCTCACAAAGAGCTAACAAAGAATATAAATACTTTATCTAGAACCTTAACACCACCCTAACTCTGGTATCGTTCACTTTCTTTGAATATATATGTATACACATGTATTTGATTATGTCTGGGCACAGGGAATCAGTTGACCAGGAGTGTTTGATAATTTCCCTTGCTACCTACCCCTACAAAAGAGAATGGATGAAAAACCACTTTATAAGTGCCAGACACGGTGCTAAGTGCTTAGGGCTATACATGCAAGTAAAGGAGACAATTCCTGCCCTCAAGCAGCTTATTAAGAAATGATAACATGTTTTGGAGCCAGGGAGGAATATTTTGAACTAGAGACAATGAATGTTTTGAGTTCAGAAGAGAGAAAGATTACTTGTGATTTGACAAGGCTTCACTGGAAGAAGAGAAACTTGAGCACCTACTAGGAATCCATCTAAAAATGGTAGAATTGATCCGATCAACTGTATCCCTTATGACACCGTATGTCACCACCTTTTCATTTTGCTTGCTTTTAAAAATTCCATAGCAGGTTAGCATGTTGTGTTTATAAGAAAATGTGTCTGATCATGGCCCCAAGATCTACATCCTTCAGAAGTCCATGTAATGAGCCTGCAGTACGAGGAAGTTTAGAGTATTAGAAATTTTGCAAAAGGAAAGTAATCTTTTGAAAGGCATACAGGGAATTTCTATCCAGTCCCTTTCTTTTCTTCCCCTGAGGTCACACTCTGTGCATGTGTCTCACTGTTGATGAATCTTCCTCAAAGTTTTTTAAAACCTAGTCTCAGAGGCTCTTTCTGCTAAAAATTTATGCACAGATTTCTAGGGAATATAGTTCCAAAGAAAACATGGAACCTATGCCTACCCACACCCTCCTCTAACCTGTAATAAGGCCAAGGTCACGAGTTCAGTCTTCATAGCAACCATTTAGCTTCCCTGTGTCCCATGGCCCCCAACTCCACTTTTAATCCAAGTCAGCCATCTCATAAATCTCTACCACTAGCCATATAAGGTGATAGTGTGGATGATTCAGTTCCAATCCTTACCGCTCTTCTGGAAAGCAGCTCAATGCGAAAGCCCTACTGGTAGTGAGTCATCTTTATAAATGAAGGACAGCATGATTTTATTATCTGATGACAGAACTAGAGGAAAAAAGCTGCAAATTCAGAGATGCAGAAATGATAAATGAGGAGCTTCATTGAAAATCTACTTTGGTCATCATTCAACCTGGTGAAAATATGGAGTGCTAATGGGGTGCCCAGTTTTAGTTTTATTTTTTCACACCTACAGCCCTTCAAGAAGTACAAATTTAATTTCTTCATCTCCTTTTCTGGATCTTACCAGAACAAATAGCATTGGGTTGGGAAGCCATTTAAAATAATCAAAATGATTAAAGGTTCTAAACAGTGTTATTGCCTTTCCTGGGAGAGGTCACACACAACTCAGGTAGGGAAGATTGTTAATGTTTGAGACTAAGAATAGCTGTAAGGACTAAGAATAATAGCTCATGATTCTTTCTTGGAAGAGAGCTGGAGTGTGGGTAGCTCTACATGACTTAAATATGTCATGGTGAAAGGCTGGGAGTTCATGGATCACTGGGAACAAACAGAAAAATGCATCCTTCAGGGATCTGACGTTTGGGATGAAAGTTGGTTCCATGTACAGCAGGGCTGACTGCTGATTATTCAGCAGCCAACTTTCATTTTCCCTTCAAGTATTTCTTTTTTAGTTAGGGAGGTGGGATGGGAAAATGGGGAGGGGCAGGAAGGGAAAAGGAGAAAGGAAGGACACTCAGTTGCTTCCTTTTAAGGCAGGGATGTTGGAGTCTTTTACTGGTCATGCTTAGAGAAGGTTTTACTCAGAATCACATACTTAGTAGCAGCCAGAACTCTTTAGGAAGGTCAGTTTGGTAGCTGGGTGAAGGATGGACTAGAGTGGGCAGGAACCTAGCCAGGAGGCCATTGAAGTGGTCCAAGCATGAGGTAAAATCTGCATCAGGCAGTGTCAGAGAAGAGAAGGGGCTTATGCAGGAGATTCAGGACTCCTTTAAAGTCACATAACTTCTCTTTGTACTTTTCTCAGCTTTAAAACTGTTGATCTCCAAGGTCCTTTCTAGCTCTAAATTTATGATTATCTGGGTAAGTAGACACGTGCCTGGTGGGCTATGAATTACCTGTATTTTTTCCATATGAAAAACACCCTAGTCCTTCCCCTAATTTTATGCATCAAATCAATCAATTAATTAATAGCATTTTTAAAGTGCTATATCGTTTGACCTTGCAATCCCAGTAATAGGTCTATTTCCAAAGATGACAGGAAAAAGGAAAAGAATCTATATGTTCTAAAATGTTTATAACAGCTTTCTTTTTGGTTGTACAGAATTGGAAATTACAAGGATGCCTATCAATTGGGGAATGACCGAACAAGTTGTGGTATATGATTGTGATGGAATACTACTGTGCTATAAGAAATGATGAGCTTGGGGCGGCTAGGTGGCGCAGTGAGTAGAGCACCAGCCCTGGAGTCAGGAGGACCTGAGTTCAAATATGACCTCAGACACTTGACACACTTACTAGCCCTGGGACTTTGGGCAGGTCACTTAACCCCAATTGCCCTCCAAAAAGCAAAATAAAATAAAATAAAATAAAAAAAGAAACGATGAGCTCAATGATCTTGGAATATCATGGAAAGATGCACAAAATACTTAAAAGCAACATGAGCAGAACCAAGAAAACATTGTATACAGTAACAGCAATAGTGATTTAAGAATGACTTTGTGTGAATAAGTTATTTTGACCATTATAAATACCCAAATTAACGATAAAGGTTCTATGAAGAAAGATGCTATCTGCATCCAGAGAAAGAACTGATAAACAAAAGTATGTAGAGAATAATTTTACATTTATCTACCTACCTATGTCTAATGGTAGCCATCTCTAGGGCAGAGAGGAGGGAAGTGAAAAAAAAAAAAGAAATTTACATGCTAATTTTGCTGTATATTTGAAAGGAATAACAAATTGTGTATAGTAGATTGCAATTTCATGTGCAATCATCTTTTTCATTGCACTATGCTATGGGAATAGTTGTTTTAGTCCATAAATTAAAAATAAAATAAAGGGCATATTATGTGTCAGGCACTGAGAATACAAAGAAAAAGGAAAATCATGCCAGCAGGCAAGAATTTACATTATAATGGTGTGTGTGGGGGCATTGAAAGTATATACACCAATTGCCACATACAAGATAAATCCAGAATAGGTGGAAGATAGCTTTAAAGGAGAAGATACTAGCCTCAGTGCAAAGGAAGATGGAGCCTCCTGTGTGAGGAACAGTAAGTAGGTCAGTATGTGTAGAGCGTGTGAAGGGGAGTAATATGAAAAGACTGCAAAGAAAAGGGGTGGGGGCCAGTTGGGAAGAGCTTTAAATGCCAAACAAAAGAGTTTATATTTGATCCTAGAATTCATAGAGAATTTTTGAAGTTTATGGGAGGGAGAGAGTGATATGGTCAGACCCAGGCTTTAGGGAAATCTATCACAGGACTCCTTTGAGTGTGGTTTAGAGGGCTTCCCTCTGGCTGCTCCCACCATTGCACAGAATGCCATGGACCTGTGGGCAACTCAGGAAAACAGGAATATTCCCTTTGTTCCTGGTAATTTTGTTTTGATGGCACATCAATTACATGCCGAGATTTCTTTCCATCTCCTGAGGATTTGATATCATTTTCTGTGTTGACAAAGGCACAAGGCTTATTTGGCTGTCTCAATGTGACTTTTATTTAGCATTCAAAATTGGGACCTAATTTACACAGTCAGCTCTGCTATTATTTGTGATTCTGTATAATTCATGCCAAAGGATATTTGAAGCAGGTCGAGGGACCAATTTTAGAAATGATCATCTGGCAGATCCAGAAAGATTTCTAGGGACCTGGGAAAAATAGGGGTTTTGGTTTTTAAAAGGATAATTCTTCAAAGCACACTGGCTCTGGACTAAGACAGACATGGGTTCAAACTTAGTGTCTCTGTGACCCTGGGCAAATCACTTCATCTCCTTGACCCTAAAATGCTTTCATTTATAGGGTCTACAAAGAACTTGAAGCTTTATTAAAGTGTCTTCAGAGACATTATCCTATTTAATATTATCAACAACAGACATCATTATTTTCCTTTTACAAATGAGAGAACTAAGACCCAGAATGATTAGAGAGGTAAACACTTCTCGGTCTGCTCCACCTCTTCCCCACTAGTAACCTTGATTCCAGTTGCTGAGTCCTCAGCTCTGACAGGTCAGCTTTTGCCAAATCTTGCTCAGGCCCAAGGCTTCAGGCTATTTCTGTGCCAGCTGTACTTCATACCCAGTTTCCACTTTCCAACTCTCCTTTATGTGCTGTCCTTCTCTTTAGAATGTAAGCTCCTTGAGGGCAGGGATTGTCTTGATTGCTTTGGACTTGATTTTGACCCACCACTTTTAATACAATGGCTGGAATAAGTCCAGCTGTTTTTCAGTCATTTCAGACCTCTATTTGGGGTTTTCTTGGCCAAGATACTGGAGTGGTTTGCCATTTTCCTCTCCAGCTCATTTTATAGTTGAGGAAAGTGAGGCAAGCAGGGTTAAGTGACTTGCCCAGGGTTACACAGCTAGTGTCTGAGGCCACATTTGAATCCAAGAAAAGGAGTCTTCAGGATTCCAGGGCCAGCACTATATCCACTGGGCCACTTAGCTGCCCTGCCTGGAATATAAGAAGCACTTAATGAATCTCTTTCTCTCACTCTCTCTCTCTCTCTCTCTCTCTCTCTCTCTCTCTGACTCCCCACTTCCTCTCTCCCCCTCCCTCCATCCCTCTCTCTCTTTATCTCTCTCAGTGTAATTGGTTTCCTTTGTAATCTTATGTATTTTATGTTATACATTTAAAAAATTATTCTGAGAAGGGCTGGCTTCCCTACACTGCCAAAAGGGTCCATGACCCCAAAAGGTTAAGAACCCCTGAATTAGACTAAAGTTTTAATAGCTAACTGATGGCAAAGGAGGAAATGGATAGCTAAAACTGTGAATACTTCCCTAAAGCCACAGAGCTCATAGAATTCAGAACTGGGGATCTTCTAAATAGAAAGTTGATGCTCTGTACTGTGGCGTGCTATCCCTCAAGTCATGCCTTGGGAGGTTGGATTGGTGATGGTCATCCACACTCCTTCCTCCTTCTCTTCTGACTGACAGTTGTCCAGTGTTGGCTGTGTGGCCTGTGACATGGAAGGAGCACAGAGTGAACTGACCCCACGTTTGCCCATTTAGCTGTTTTCTACTATTGGCTTCAGAAGCACTGAACTCTTCAGTAAATGTGCTGATTTGCCAATAGAGGGTAGGATTTCTCTCCAGCCCTCATCCCAATGCCTCTTGGTCTTCCCCTGGCATGGGTATTGTTTCAGAGCTCCCTTTCTTTCATGAGGACCTCCCTCCCTCCCAATCCCCTTGCTACTTTTCTCTCCCTACTTGCCATCTCACCCCCTTGAAACCTTCTCCTGAGAGAAAGTAGGACAGTGCAACACACTGCACCTTACCAGGGAGTATTGTCTTCCATAGGCTCTCAGTTGCTTCTTTCCTTTTCACCTTCTCTCTGGGGGTTGCCTGGTGTGAATGCATCATGAGGTTACCCCCCATCCCACCTCCCTACAGCTGCATCCTCTTGGAGGTTGCCCAGCCAGTCTATATTTAGATTGTACAAATTACCTTCTGTGAGGCCCAAACTGGTGCCCACCTTCACCTGACAGGGCCAGACTAAATTCTCCCTTATCCCCTACCTCCTCCTGGGGATTTCTCCGAAAGAGGACTGGGTTTGGAGTCACAGCATATGGATTTGGATACTGGCTCTGCCACTTACCTTGGGCAAGTCACTTACTATCACTTGCCTCAGTTTTCTCACTGGCAAAATAATGACTGGACCAGATGACTTGTGAGGTTCCTTCTAACTCTATAGCCTATGATCTAACTCATATCTATTGCCTCTGATCCTATGACCCTATGAAACTTCAGGACAAGAGTGTTCTTTCTTCTCTGCTCCCCTACTCTTTTTGTGTTTTCCCAGGGCATGATTACATTTAATGGTGTAAATTGTTTTCTATTACTACACCCCCACCTCCTCCCAGTCCTGAATTTATTCCAGGTGCCAGAATTCCTAGTAATCACTCTAGTCTTTGCTCAAGTCAAAATTATCAGTCTCTTTTAAACAAACAAACAAACCTGGCTCTAAATTATTCCTCCCTCTTCTACATCTGTGGTGAAGTGGAGAATTGGAAAATCATCTGGTTAATCAAGACACAAATTCTATAAAAGAAAAAGAAGGGACAGGTTGGGTTGTTTACACTGTGCAAATTCACAACATAATTGTTCACCCCTTATATTCCTGACAAAACTCTATTTTCATTTACCATCAGATCTATCAAAAGATGATCCCACTTGAATATTTGAAATGACTTCAGCTGTTTTTTTTAATGCCATGCTACAGTTTCTCTGTTGTTTCAGCAGGAGGAAAGGGGGGTCATCCATTTCCTGATGGGTCATCTGTTTCCATATGGGATTTCCTTTCCACTGAAACAAGAGTTGCTGCATTCTGGGATGGAGGTGGGGAGCTGGCCCTCTTCCCTCAGATACATGTGTATGGCTCCTGGGAGCTGCCAAGAGCTATTTTCCAAAGTCAGAAGCAAATCAAAGGGGATAGTTTGGGGCTCATGTGATTAGCCACAGAAGAGTCTCAATGAACTAAGTTTAGAGAAGAGAAGAAACTATTTGACTGAGACAAGAAAGTCTTTTCCTTCTCTGTCTTTTTTTAAACCACCTTTCACTTTCTTCTATCCTGTCTTTTCTGTTTGAACTTTATGCCTATTGCCATATTTCTCTAGGATCCTGGGCCTCTTGCTCAGTAGTACAGGCTTCCCTTTATTTTCCCTTTTCCCATTTGTATTTTCAACACTTAGCAAGTATTAAGTGCTTAGTGAATGATTTCTCTTTCATTTATTCATTTCCTCATTTGTTAATTTATTCATTAATGTTTCACACATGTCCACCTAAATGTTCTTTCATTCAGTATTTATCATGTTCTTACACTGTTCATGAAGAGAAGTGTACCAGATCTTGGGGGAGAAAGTTTTTATTCAACCAAGTCCTGTCTTCATGAAACTTATAGTCTAGTAGGAAGATGATGTGTAGACATAAACTTATTATATAGTAAGTGAACCAGAGAATTGAAGAATAAAGTATTATATGACATCTGAGGGGGAAGGTTCTTATAGATTGGGGAAGTGGGGTGGAGAGGATCAGGAAAGACTTCATGGAGGAGTTATACTAATTACAAAATTGTTTCTCCTTCTGCATGAGACCTTTCCTCATCTCTCCAGATGCTAGAGACTTTCCCTGTAAGATGACTTAGTGTCTAATATCTCTGTCTCACTATATCTATAGATAAAAGATAGATATAGATATCTATGAGGCTTAGTGGGCAAAGGGGTGGCCTTGAAGCCAGGATGAACTCAATTTAAGTTTTTCCTCTAATTCAGATATTTGTGTGACACTGTGCAAGTCACTTAACTTCTTAGTGCTCTAGGAAACTTTCCAAGACTAAATTGCAGAGAATGTTTTTCTACCTGGACATTCATTCCCTTTATACCAATGAAATTGTAGGTTCTGAACTATTCCCTATATAATTATATGTGTATTTTGAAGTATATTTACTTCTTGTCTCCCCGTGAGAATATAAGTTCCTTGAGGGTGGGGTCTGTGTTCCTTTTTCTTGCTATTCCTAGTGTCTAGTCCACTATCTGGCATTTAGTAGAAACTTAATCCTTGATTGACTGAAGCATGTGTTGTTTGGAAGTGAATAATTATAACGACAAAGAATCTACCAATTAAGCCCAACATGGCTAATATATAAAGGAAAAGAGATTCATTGTATGGAAAAAATTGTAATGGTTTCTAAGAGGCTGGGAACACACACTCTAGCTTATTTTCTTTCTCATTAATGAGCACTCTTAAGATTTTCACTGACCATTGAAAGGACAGTAATTGGTTTTTAAGTCAATGGGCTGGCAGAAATGAGAGGAGAAACAGTTTCCATTAACTAGTCAGTTGACCAGTCAAGAAGCATTCATTAAGTACTTCCCATGTGCCAGCCACTGTGTTGTTTTAGGAATACAAAGAGAGGCAAATAAAGGCTTCATTCTCAAGGAACTTATCTTGTAAATAACTAGGCATACTCAAGATATGTACAGAGTCAGGGAAGGTCATGTGAGAGCAGAAGGCATTAGCAGTTGGGTAACTAGGAAACACCTCTTACAGGAGGATTTGAGATGGGTATGGAGGGGAGCCATGGATTCTAAGAATTGCAAGGGTGGGGAGAAAGCACAACAGGCATAGGGCCAGCCAGTGTGAAGGTAGATAGATGAGAGAGGACTTCAAATGGGCTGGGGCAGCTGGATTGTAGAGAAAATGGAGGATAGTAAAGTAAAAGAAGCCTAGAAAGGGTAGGAATGGGTCAGGTTGAGAAGAGATTTAAATCCCAAATTGGAGTTTATAATGGTTCTAGTATGAGGGCTATGTTGAGATACAATTCAATTCAATCAGTCAACCAACAAATGTTTATTAAGGTTTACTCCTACCAGGCACTGTGCTAAGCACTGGGTGTTATGAAGAAAGGCAAAAACACAGCACCAGATGTCAAGAGATCACGTTCTGACAATATCCAAATGACTTGTGGACAAGGAAGGCAACAGCAATAGGGTGGACTCTGAAAGACTTCTTGTAAAAGATGGTGCTTGAGCTGAGTCCTGAAGGAAGACAAGAGAAGGAGGTGAGCATTCCAGGCATTGGAAACAGTCAGTAAAAAGACATGGAGTCAGTAGATGGAGTGTTCGAGGGACAAAAAAAGATAATGTCTCTGGACTGTAGAATATGGGGAAGGCACCTAGACTGTGAAAGGCTTTAAAATTTAATTCAACTCAGTATTCACTAAGAGTTCTTGAGATATTCTTATCCTTGTAGCAGGACTGAACTGTTATTACACCTCCCTCCTTCCCCCCCTCCAAATCACCATTGAATATCCCTTGAACAGAAGTCACAGGTGTTTAAAATCAAATTCAATAATGTTTTTGCAATTACCAGAAAACAGGGATATGATGAAAACAAAACGGAATACACTCACCTTAAGTCAAATAGCAAATAACATAGAGAGTAGCAGAATAGAAGGAACTTCAAAAAAGGATACCTAACCTCCTCTAGCACTTGCTGGATGGTTGTTGTGACTCTGGGTCTGATTCACAAAAGAGCTGAAATAGCCCTTGAGACTATGGACTAAAAGAACTGATTCCCATATTTATAGAAGGCAGGGATTCCACTGATGAGGTGTGAGCATGGGTTGTTTTAGATATGTGTGGTTTATACACATTTCTTCTCTGTTCTGTTATGCTGCCACTTACAAGGTGTCCCTATCCAGAGGGCAGTGGGTGTTGATCATGCTTTCTGCCTTGCAAAGGAAATCACTAGAGCACAAAACTTCACCAAATGCTGGGCTTGCCAAGACACCCCACCACCACTACCATCAAGTTTAGAGGACGCAGGTTCCAAACCAGACCAATCCCAGAACCTATCCACCAGGAAGTGCAGGACAGTCAGGCCACAGTATCAAAGAGCAAATTGAAGATGCAACCTGAACACTGGGAAAGTTGCAAGCTTGGATTCATGATAATGGACTACAGACTCGCCCATTTGCCAGTCTGAGAGGACTTCACCCTCCTATACAGCTACTGCTTTCTTGTTCCAGCCTTGGCATCTGGCTCATAAACTAAAGGAAGGGTCTCAAGGGATTCTGTCACAATGAGGGGCCAACAAAACCCCAGCTCTTTTGCCTCCTTGTAGGGGAGATTCTCCAACAGACAGATACAACAGAATTACAATACTCATATACTTTATTGGACTTTACAACAACAAGAACACACATTGCTGCTGCTCTGGTTCCAGTGGGAACCCTGGTGATGGCAGGGTACTGAGGTTTAAAGCTGAACAATGCTCAGTGTTCTAAGACACCAGCATCAAATTTTACATATATTCTTTTGCCTTGGGGGCAGTGCTAGGGGTGGTGCAACAGTTATTGTTAATCACTTAGGACTGTGTCATTAGCATATTCCCTGGGGCACATGTAACAGTCTTATAAGGTAGCCAGCTGCCAGTCCTTAAGGCTTCAACTGCTCTAGAAGAGTGTTTCTTCTGAGGCTTATGGGCTTCACCTAATCTAGTGGGATGTCTTTTGGGAGCCCTGCACTGGTGCTAGGATACTGGCCAATCCTACCTTGGGTGTCATTCAGTGTCCATACATCATTATAACACATTCTTATACTTCATTTCAACACATCTCTGTACATTCTTACTTTTCTAATGCACATTCCTATCTGCATGATGGTCATGTAACCATTATCCTACTATGTTGTTTCTCCATAATCCACAGTCTAGTCCTATGACCAATCATGTCTATATCTTAGCATGCCTTAACATTATCTTAATGACTATGATTCCCATGACTACAATAAAACCTACTTCACAGATTTCAATACTCTTGACCAGGAATCTAGGAGGAAAAAGAACAAATCTGTGATGGGGTTCGGTTTTATGGCTTCCCTCTTTTGATAGTATTCAGTCTGGTGGCTCATTCTTTCATGTGTGAGATGATGGTGAATATTTCCCCACAGGGATCTACCCACATAAAGCATGAGGATACTTGCAAAGTCCTCTCAGACTGGCTAATGGGCCAGTCTGTAGTCCATTACCATCAATCCAAGCCTGCAACTTTCCCAGTGGTTGGGTTGCATCTTCAATTTGCTCTTTGATACTGTGGCCTGACTGTCCTGCACTTCCTAGGTTCTGGGATTGGTCTGGTTTGGAACCTGCCTCCCCTGAACTTGGTGGTGGTGGTGGTGGTGGTGGGGTGTCTTGGCAAGCCCAGCATTTGGTGAAGTTTTGTGCTCTACTGGTTTCCTTTGCAAGGCAAGGTGAAGTTGATTTTGGGGGAATGCTTGCTCTGTGTTTCCCAGAGGGGCAGTTCTTTGTGATTGAGGCATTGTGACAGTACTAGGGTGGCTAAAGCCAGCAGCTCCTTGTGGTCCATGGTAAAGCAGGACATTTCCAGCTTAGTGGAGCTTCCCAAACATCCTATATTTGTTCCATGTTTTTGCATTGGCATAGATTCATGGCAGCAAAGCATCTCCCAAAGTTGTGTTAGCCAATTGGTAGGATCAATTCATTTGCAGTATCCATGGTCATTCATCTCATTTTAGTTCTTGTGTTCCCATGGTGGCAAGTACCAAGGGGATATAGTCCTACCAGCACAATGTTCTTGAGCAGCTTTACACCTATTGTTCTGCCTGCTGTTGTTTGGGCATTGGCAGCCATTCAGGCTGCTCTGGATCCTTAGACAGGTTGGGCAGTAGCTCTGGCAACTGTTTTTGCTACTGGCTTTCTTCATTCCACTATACTCTCCATGCATGCTCCCTGGTCACATGCATTCTCTCCATCTGTTCCCTCTCCCTCTTCTATTCTCTGCTCATAGATTTCTTCTCCCAGTGATAGTGTGGGAATCTACTGGGAAAGTATAACTCTGAGTTGATGGAGGGGGTGGGGATTGTCCTTGTTATTTTCTTGTTACAATATTTATTTAAGTGAATTTTGTTTTGAATTAATGTATTGTTTTATTGGTTTGGTAAAAGAAATGCATCAATTAGTGCTCAGGAGCTACAGTTTTGAATTCATGTTGACCGAAAGCATAGCTCTCGGGAGGCCCCTCTTTGAAGAAGGGCATGGGCTATATTTTAGAGGCTTATAGCATTGTAGGTATCCCCTGAAGATTTTTCCTTTTTTTAAAAGGTTATTTTAATTTTGTAATTTTTCCCAGGCTACAATGGGATAGCTTTTTTTTTATTCTGATGTGACTTTTACAAACCATATTAATGATTTTCCTATAATTGTTGGAATGTTGCACACAGTGATTTCTTGTTATTTATTAACATTATTTGATGATCACAGGACATTTTGATTGAATCTCAGGCTTAATAGCTACCCTGGTTATTCAGGTGTTGGAAGATTGGTAGTTGTTGTCTACATGGTTCAATTGTATCTGACTTTTTGTGACTCCATTTGCAGTTTTCTTGGGAAACTTACTGGAGTAGTTTGCCGTTTCCTTCTCCAGCTCGTTTTTACAGATAAAGAGACTGAGACAAACAAGGTTAAATGACTTGCCCAGGGTCACACAGTTAGTCTGAGACTGGATTGAACATAAGATGAGTTTTCCTGATTGTAGGCCTAGCACTCTATCCACCGTGCCACCTAGCTGCCCTTTTTGGAAGATTGGTACTCATTCATCTAATTTCTTGACCTGTCTCAAAGATTATTGGGTGTGGGAATACTTCTTACCTGTGCTGATAATACTATTGAGTGGGCTTGACAGCATGCTGAAGACACATTTGAGGTATGTAAAATACTGGCCAGGGCAGGGCAGGGGAAGCTGTGACCTTAAGGCCACTCTAGGTCTTTGGGTACGGGCTTTTGACTGAGTCCAAGTTTTACAGAACAAATCCTTTTATTAAGGGGATTTATTCTGTGAAGTTTGGATTCAGTCAGACCTAGAAGACCATACTTAAGAAACTAGAGGGCCACATTTGGCTTAGAGGCAGCTTCCCCTCCCCGTGTATCAACAATGCAGTATTCACAATGCCTACAGTAACTATAAATAATGCTGACATGGTTATTAATCACAAAATGTAACAGGCTCGCTACATGGGAAATATAGCTAGAACATTTATTCAAATACCAGAAAACTGAGTCCCAAAACCAGAAAGCCAAAGCCATCACAGTAGTCATGAAGTTGGCACATGTAGTTAATGTAATAAACACCCACATTCTCAAGCCTTCAAAACAAGACAGGCTACCTCAGGCAAAGATCCTTCTGTCCTCACTCATAGCAACTGCTCAGCATCCACCCAGCTTGCTCCCGGCAGCTCTGGCCCCCCGCAGTTCCCATCCCTGGCAGTCCTCAGCAGGAGTCCTTAGCAGAGAGTCTGGCTGGCTCAAAAAAAAAGGAGTTCATGCTGCAACCATAGCCATTGCTTCCAGGTCCAGTTACCGTACTGACTCTGGCTTGACTCCAGCTTGGCTCTGGCTTCCTCTGCCCCACTCCTCCCTGCTACGTCAGCAAGTTCAAAGGGCATGGAAGATCTTCAGATCCCATAACCATTATACCCTGGTCCAGGAAATAAATATAGGGCAGGAGAAACTCTTAACTATTTTCTCCCTGCCTGAAACAATGACACAATCTAGCATTTTCAAAGGGATGGTTCTCTTTTATTCCTCCCTGGACTGTGCTTCTAGCTCTTCAAACTTCATTCTTCACCATGACTAGCAACCTTCTCACCTAGAAAATCACATTGGCCCAACACGTCCTTCCTCTGAACCTCCATTTTGAAGAAAGTGCCCAGGCCCGCTATTTTTACTCTTTCATTCCTCTTGGGTTCTGTTCCTGACTATCTGTATTTCTTTTTGTTATTGTTGTGGTTGTTGTTTTGCTTTTTGGAGGGGGGAAGACAGGGAAATTGGGGTTAAGAGACTTGCCCAAGGTCACACAGCTAGTAAGTGTTAAGTGTCTGAGGCTGGATTTTAACTCAGGTCCTCCTGATTCCAGGGCAGGTGCTCTGTTCACTGTGCCACCTAGCCGCCCCTATATTTCTTTCTCTACTTTGATTCAGCAGCCTCCTCAACCCTAGAAGATCACTCCACCTTCAGCAATTTTTTTCACCTGGGAATATGCTTCTTTCCCTTCAGCCTTTTCTTCTGATTGGTCAGTTCCTTCCAGAATCTCCATCTTAAAGACAGTACCCAGGTCAGTCTTGTTCCCTCTTTTTTTCCTCTCTGGGTTCTGCTTCTGACTTTGTAGACTTCTTTTTCTACCATACCTCCACTCACACACCTCTCCCTACTTCTCAGTTTCTTTTTATGTGTTGTATTATTCCATTAAGATGTAAACTCTTTGGGGATTGGTTCTGTAGTGGTTTTTTTTTCTTTTTTTTTTTAAGGGCAGCTACATGGCACAGTGAATAGAGCACTGGCCCTGGAGTCAGGAGGACCTGAGTTCAAATCCAATCTTAAACACTTGATATTTACTAGCTGTGTGACCTTGGGCAAGTCACTTAACTCTGATTGCCTTGCCTTACCCACTCCAAAAAAAAATACCTTGTATTTATATTCCCAGTGATTTCACAATATGTGGCACATAATAAATGCTTGTTGACTTGTCTTTTCACTCCTGAAAGTTAAGAAAATCGGGAGCAGATAAGACTGAACCATCAAGTTGAACCCCATTATAACCCAAACAGCTTAGAATGATACAAAGTGATTTATCCTCTCTACCCTTTTTGCTTACTGGACAACCCTCCAATGTGCCTGTAGCAATTGAATACATTAGAAAAGAATATCTTTCATATTTAGCTACTGGGACTTTCAGATTACTGATTGAATCGTCAAAAATCACTGAAAGAGAATCAGCAGCTGCTGTTTCTGAAGAAAGGGGAACTTCATGGGTTTTTATAAAGCTTAGTTAAACATTTAAGATGTGGTTGTGATTTGCACAGCATTGCTAAGACAAGATTTCATGATGCTAATTCATGTGTATAAACCTATGTCAATATTGCTTTATTGTGGGCTATTTTGACCTCTAAGAGGCTTTGTCTGTGGGTCTCTACACTTAGTCCCTGAGAGTCCTGGCAGGCAGTATTACAGTGACAGCAAACATATGCTTTACCTACGTCTGTCTGTAATAAGTAAGAGTGTCTATCACTAACAAAACGTGTGTGTGACCTTGGACAAATTCCTTCATCTTTGAATCTTTGTTTCCTCTTCTGTGCAATGTGGGAGTTGGCCTGCGCGATAGCTAAGGTCTCTTCTAGCTCAAATTCTGTTTAGTTCTATAATAATAAATGAGGAGCCTTGAAAGACATGTCTAACAGAACACAGGCACATACAGACATAGCCACACGATTAAGAAATCTCAGAGGTTAGCTACTTGTCAAACATTTATGGGCCAAATGCCAGATGAGGCCCCTGATAAGGATGAGGAATAAATGTTATAATCTTGCACACCAAAGAAATAGCCAGAATTGCTAGGAAAATACCCCAGGATAATAATTTTTAAGACATTAGGAAGAATAATGCTTCCATACACACAGCCCAGCAGGTGCTTTCACCATTACAATGAGGCACAAGGGAATTTCCAGGGCATACGGCTGAAGAAGAAATCAAATAAAGAGCTTGCTGACTCCTCTAACCTACAGAATTATTTTCAAAGCTCCAAGCAGATTATTCACTCTTCAGAGACTCTCTACTTCTGTGTAATATTTCTGAGACAAAGAGTAAGATCTACAGCTCTAGCAAACAGTGCCTAGAAAGTCCAGCCTCAGGAATAATGTCTGTGAGTTAATCCCAGGTGGCCTTTTTTCTCCATCTCTACCCCCTCCCACTGGCCAATACAAACCATTTTGCATTGCAGTATTGTAAAGGCAATGGAGTGTTGAAGGGCCCAGAGGGGGAATAGGTCATATATGGTACCCTCTGGTACTGGAGCTGAGGAGATGGGGCAGTAACTAAATCAAGTAGCAGGCAATTGCATTGGACCTTCTTCTAGGGAGGCTAGGAGATATGGATGATGAGAAGGGGGCTGGTGTCTCTTGTATCAAACCAATCTATAAAGGTCTGTGAGAAAGAGCATGTTGAGAGAGTGAAGTGAATGCAGGAAAGAGATTCATCAAGGATAGTTGTGGCATCTACAGGATTTAGATATAGGATCATAGTCCCTGAGAGAGATTTTTGTTGTTCATTAGTTTTAGTCATGTCCAACTCTCTGTGACCCCGATTTTGGAGTTTTCTTGGCAAAGATACTAGAGTGGTTTGTCATTTCCTTCTCCAGTTCATTTTACAGATTAGGAAAGTGAGGCAAACAGGGTGAAGGGACTTGCCCAGGGTCACATAGCTAGTAAGTGTCTGAGGTCAGTTTTGAACTCATGATGATCAGCCTTCTTGATTCCAAGGCCAGTGCTCTATCTACTTTGTCACCTAGCTGCCCAGATTGAAGACAAGAGTGCTTATTAAGGACTTACTATATGTTGGACAATGTGCAAATTAAGTGGATACACATATAAGCAAGCAACATAGGCATTGCCCTCAAGGAGCTTACATTCTAATGGGAGAAGGTGAAGAGATCATCTGTGTTAGGGATCTAGCCACATTAGACCTGTCATTAGACCACAAATATTGTCCATTGCTCTGGGTTCCTTGATTGTTCCTTGAGCATTCTCTTGCTTCCTGTTGTAGCAGCAACAACACTGGCATACCCAGGAGGGCTGCTAGTGCAGGTTCTTAGATCTGCTTAACTAGGAAAGATAGCTGTTTAAGGGGTAAACAATCTTTTTAAATTACATTCACTAGTTCAGGGGAAAAGTCAACACCCTGAACTTCAGAGAAAACAGAAGCAGAGAAATAAAGACCAGCAGACAGGGCTCTGATTGCCTAAATCAACTATATACTTTACATACATCCCTGGATTGAGATAGCCTTCATATCTGAGCAGTCAGGGAGCTCTGAACATAGGGCCACTCAGAATCTCAACCAGTGAATCACAAGTTCCTTCTCATAAGTAAACCCCCAAAGCAAAATACTAACTCAGGGTATATATACACTTCTCAGAGCCAGAAGGCATCACAACCCTCTGTGACTCAGTGCCTAATTAGAAATTAACAAAATGTGTGAAAGCCTTCTTATAAGCAAGCTTCTCCTAAGCAAGCTTCCCTTAAAGGGCTCCAACTGAGGCCATTAGATCTTAAATCCCATTAACTTTATATCTATTAAAGATGAAAGTCTTCAGAAATGCTTACTTAGCTACATAGTCTGAGACCAAATCTCACTGGAAGCTGGAGCCTTACCAGGGTCACTCAATGGTGATGGACATTAGGATCTTCCCTCTCCGACTGGACCACAGTTCAAAAGGTATCTGTCCCAAGGCTGGCCTAAAACACACTACTAATTCAACATAAACTGTGTTTAAAGATGCGTATGTTGGACATTGTAATACCCAGACGACTCTGCTTAACTGACTCACTCTTTGGACCTATTAGCACTAAGATTGCTTTGTTTTATTTGTTAAAACTCATATGGCTCTGATATTGATGTGTTGGATGAACTCACTGCCAGGGATTCTTAGTTTGGCTAGCTGTTGAGGAAAGCTCTTAACCTTTCTTAATCCACCTAGGAAAGCTTTGGGTGGGGGTAGGATCTCAGGAGTTGTTTAATTGGTGTTAGAGAACTGACTTGGCAGGTGGATAGCATGGAAACAGTATTCCTGGCCTAACATGCTATCTTGAAGAAGGTAAGAAACAGGAGTGGGGTGAAAGTATGAATGAGGTAGAGAATGACTGGAAGAAACCAAGGGAGTGGTTTGGGATATGGTATTAAGGTAAACTGAGGTACTCTAATAGAGGGTTTGAGCTTGGCATTCAGAGCTATGGGAAGCCAGCCCCGGACCTACTCCTGAAGAGTCTTGGTTGGATTGCCCCCTAAGGAATCAATTTCACATTGTACCCTTTCATTCTTTCTAGCTAAGGACTTATAAGCTTCTCCTGGGAAGCCCAGTGCATGTTGACAAGCATGATATTTGAGCTTGAAAAAAAAAAGCCAGAACAACCAGAAGTATATGCTTGTTTGTGTTAAATATCAGGCCCCCAGTGAGCCCAAATGGAGAGGCACATATTGTCCATTTGATTCAGGGAGGCTCAAATGGAAAGGGCATTGTTTCCCCTAGCACCCAGCAGCCCTGACTCAGTGGTCACAGCCTCTACAATAGCTTCTGTTGTCCTTTAAGCTACTGTCATAGAATTCTCCCATGTGAAGGGAGAATCTGCAGCCCTATCTGAGGAGGAGGGGGGTGAAGGGCAGGGTCAGGGGGAGTTTGGGAGCCCAGGATATGGCAGCAGCCTCTGTGGTTGCTGCTCCCAGATATGCTGTGTACCCCTCTGCACACCTGCCAGCATTCTCTAGTCAAAAATCAACTACTGAAAAGCTTTTCTTGGAACCTCAACCAAAATAATGTGCTGCACCGGCAGGGGAATGGGAAGGTGGGGTATCTTTAAAGAACTTCAGCTATTTCCAATAGATTGTTCCTTATGTGTCAACTCCTTTCTGTAAACTCAAGCAGGGTTGGTTTCCCAAGGAGACTCATTGGTGTGTGTTTAATGCGGGCAGCCCAGTCTCAGAGAAGCTTTCGTGACATTTCAATTATTTCTCAGGTCACCAGTTGTTAATTTCAGTATTATCTTGTGCAAGGATTATAGAGTCTGGATCTAATAGGAAAAGGGAGTGGTGGTGAATGGTTTAAAGGAGGTACAGCTCCTGTCATCTCTATTAAGTAACATTCAAACTAGGACTCTTAAAGGGTATGAGTGGTGTCCCATAGCCTTTAAAGGTCATAAACTGTAAGGGACCCAGAGGTTATGTAGTCAAACCACCTCATTTTATAGGTGAAGCTATTGAGTCCAGGAGGACTGTGTCTTACCTGAGACCAAAGAGCTATTAAGTGTCAGAGGAAGGATTTGATCCCATATCCTTTTACTTAGAGCCAGTGCTCTTTCTGGTGTATCATGCCACCTTTTATTCATTATGACATGTAAATATATATTTGACTGTACTTATGATTTCATTTGTCCACGGACTTCCTCTCCTAATGCAGCAGGTACTTTTTCTTAACCTTATAGTCTTATAGAGTTGCCTGGGGCACCAAGGGGTTAAATGACTTTCTCAGGGTCACATAGCTTATAAGAAGCAAAAGTAGGACTTGAACTCAGGTCTTCCTGTATCTGAGGCCCATTCTCTACATACCATATCACTTGGCTTCTCATAATAAAAATGATAGTCATATAGTGTTATAACATACATGTTGTTGTTCAGTCATGTCTTACTCTTCATGACCCCATTTAGGGTTTTCTTGGCAAGGATATTGGGGTCACTTATCATTTCCTTCTTCAGATCATTTTATAGTTGAGGAAACTGAGGGAAACAGGATGAAGTGACTTGTCCAGGATCACATAGCTATTGAGTGTCTGAAGTGGGATTTGAACTCAGATTTTTCTGACTCCAGGCCTGGTGCTCTATTGACTGTGCCACCTACCTGCCTGATAACATACACACACGCATGTTTCATCCTTTGTGTTTGTATTTTCAGTGCCTAGTACATAGTAGATACTTAAGAAATGTATGCCAATTGATTCTTTGATAATAGATTTAGTGGTTGTGGAGTACACCTTCCTTATTTTATAGATAAGGGAACTGAAGCCCAGGGGAGTTAAAGGCCTTGGCTAGAGTGACCTAGCTATCCAGTGTCTGAGGTGGGATTTGAACCTGGGCCTTACTGATTCCAAGTGTAGCATTCTACCCAAATCACACTAGTTTTATTTTAGTATTTAAATATTTTAAACATCCATCTTTTATCTCCTACATGGCTTGTAAGCATCTTAGGGGCAAAGATTGTGCTGTATAGTTTCCTTGTTCAACCTTTAGAGCTTAGTACAATGCTAAGGCTGGAGGTATGAATGTGCCTATCATACCTTTTGTATGATTTCAGGAGGTCCAGGAAGGATCCTTGCCCTTAACCACCTCACCCTGCTGGCTGATGCCCCATATTCCAACTTTAGGATGATGTTCCTTTATCTTAATACTTTGATCTTTGGTAAAATGCAATTACTCATGAGAGGCTATTTTCAGCCATTTACACCCTATGTGGGATATTTTCAAATCTTTTTCTGGAAACTGATTTTGATAAGACAAGAAGAAAGATGAAGGCAGCACTGAATACCTGAAATGGGGGACAAGGGCACAGGATGGAAGGTCTGAGTCTTCAAGAGGAAACTTCGCCTTATTCACAATTTTGCTTAGGGCTGGTACTGCAATAGGTATTCAATGACTACTTGTTAAATGAATGAGTACAGGTTGCTTTCAGTATTAAAATAATCACTCTGTGGAAAGTAATGCATTTGCTCTTGAGGGTTGACAGAGAAAAAAATGCTTGTTGGGTATTTTAAAGCAACGAATAATTCTGAAAATCAAAAATTGCTACATGCTCATTAAAGATTAAAGCATTAAACGACTTCCATTTGGCAATGGGGGAGGAATTGTGGAGGAAGGGAAAATTGCATTTTAGTAGTATTCTTCAATGCCTCAATTTGTTTTCTGAGATTCCTGGGAGGTTTGACTGATGAGTAGATTGAATGACCTGTCATCTCCTCTGCTTCTCCCTCTGCTCTGCTGGCAGGATTGCATTTTCCAGCCTCTTTCACATGACAGGTGAGGGATGCTGGCTGTTCCTGGTCAGCAGGCAGAGAGTCAGCACTCTAGGGGCAGCCAAGGGCAGTGGGCTGGGTGGGGACTCTTTTACCAAGCTGCATGGCTTCCCAGGCCTGGTCCTCACTGTGTTGTGCTCAGCCACCCAGAAGAACGACTTCCCTGATCACTGCTGGCAGTGACTTGTGAACGCTCCTGGGAAAGGAGGCGGTACAGATGGATAGGCAGGTTAATGGTGCTATAGGATGGATAGAAAAACACAAACAACAAGACACATAGGAAGTTTCTTTTAGTGTAATTCTGCAGAAAATGTGGAATTATTATTTTTCCTGGTGAGCAAGAATCCTAGAGTGAGGCAATGCTTCTCTTGTCTCTAGGCTGACCTGGAACTAAACCATAGCCTAATAGCTACATGCTATAAGATCTCAAAGCAGGGCAGGCCAGAGATTAAAAAAACATAGTCATCTCTTGGATTGATGGTGTGCTTTCTAGTTTTTTTATACCCATTAGTTCATTTGAAATTTATAAGAGAGGCAACATCATCTAATGGAAAGTGAGTAAAGAAAACTCCATTTCAAATCTGGCCTCTGACACACACTGACTGTGTGTCCCTGGATATCTCTTAATATCTCTGAGTCTTAATACCTTATTAAGAAATATCTTAATATCTCTGAGTCTCTGGCTCATCTAAATCTCAGACTTAAATTGCAGAGTAAGGTTCAATTTGCCTGAGTACAGAGTTTTCCATATGTCAATGCTGGTCTGGGTCCCCCAACCCTCTCCAAATCCAAAATAAACCAAACAAAAAACTGTGAAGTAGAGAGCAGGAATCCTTATTGCCCAGATGAAGATTGTCCTGGAGAGGGTAACTGGTTTGTTCAAGGTTGTATAGTAAATTAGTTGTACTGAATATAATTTTCACAAACTGGGTTATTCTTCTTTCCCATGTACCACATTGCCCACTGCATCTATATATCCATGGCTCACAAATTTATTTCCAAATCACCAACAATTATCATGTTAATGTTTCAAAGAAAAAACACCTTGTCACTGCTAAAAGTATTGTCCCCATGGTCTAGAAGAAAAACTGAGGTTCTTACAGCAATGGGAAGGTAATGAAAAGAGTGATAGATCTGACACCAGAAGATGTGTGTTTGAATCTTGGCTTGGCTACTTCCTATTAGCACAACCAAGGCCATTTATCTTCCCAGCTGAGGGTCTTAGTTTCCTCCTCTGATAGAATTCTGAGGAGACAGGGTCATTGGGGTTCAAATCTTAGATACTTACTTGAAGTACAGATACTTCAGCTATCTAAACCTGAGCAAGGAATATTTCTGAGCCCCAACTTCCTTAGCTAGAAAATGAAGATAATAACAATGCCTAAAGCCTCATAGGGTTGTCATGAGGATGAAATTTTAAAATGCACATAAAGTGCTTTGCAGACTTTCAAACGCAACAGAAATGTGAGCAGTGATTTTTTGGTGGTTGCCAATTTGACAAATTGAGGGGATTGAACTAGATAATCTTTAAGGTTTCATTCAACTTTAAATACTTGAGGTAGCTTAGTAGTAGAGTGGATAGAGAACTGGGTCTAGAGTCAGAACGACCTGAGTTCAAATCAGGCCTCAAACACTTATTAGCCATGTGACACTGGGCAAGTCACTTTACCTCTGTTTGTTCCAGTTTCCTCATCTTTAAAATGGGAGTCATAGTAGCACCTGCCTCCCAGGGTTGTTGTCAAGATCAAATGAGAGAAGAATTGTAAAGAGCTTAGCACAGTGCCTGTCACATGGTAAATGTGCTATAAATGTTAAATATTATCATTAGGTGTTATTACGAACCCTGGCTATGTTAAAGGGGCTTCTGTGAATGAATGGGGGATGGAAGGGTTCCTTCCTTGACACATCCCTCCCTATAATATCTCCATGGAACTTCCCTCAAACCAAAAGACATTTCCTCTTTTAAACTTTGATGAAATTTTGACTGAGAAAAGCATTATTTTTTTCAGTGGAAAATAACATTAAATACCCGTGGCACAGACCTCTTAAATTTTGTGCATCAGTGTGTACACAGTACAGAATCCAGAGGCAATTTCCTCTTTGGTGAAGCAGAGTTGTTTTTTTTTTCTCCCCAGGAACTGAGTCAGCTAAAGGAAGGGAAAGAACGCTTCCCTCAGAGCTGTAGGCAGGGCAAAACTGAGGGGGCCAGTAAGGCCTCTCCTCTCCAAAATATACCTGATAGGATTCTACCATTAGAGAGTCATTAACCCAGACTGCTGGACAGCCAGTAGTCTATGGTTAGCAAGGCCAGTCATTTACAACCACAATGTGGCTCAACATATTAAGACAAGCTATCATTCATGTATACCTTTAACCTGGTTTGATTAAATCCTGTGAACTGTGGAACTAAATTATCTGATATTATGCACTGGACTACACTTTATCATTACGCAGAGCTAGAACTAGAAATTTTTGCCCACGGGCCAAGCATAATAAACTCGTTGGGACTACTTGCTCCCAGGAAGGGCCAGCACCATGGGAGGTGCCCTTCGTTGAAGGCAGGAGGTCAAGTAGGTTATAGTAGTGTACTGAGACAAAAATCCTGGGAAACCAGCCCACAGATGCTGCTAGGGAGCAGGAGGCTGAGAAGCTAACCCTACAATAATAAAGGATTGCATGTATTGCCAAAATTATAATTGAGCCTCCTGGGGAAAAGCAACAGTTGTCCCACCCTATTTGTATCAGCACCTTGAGGTTGGAGACTTTTTTTTCTTTCTTTGTATTCCCAGAATTTAGTAGTGCCTGGAGAATATTAAGTTCTTAATGAATGCCTTTTAATTGTTAACAATTATACTTCTGTGTGACACACTAGAGGAGGCGCTGGACTTGGAGTCATCATGTCTTGGGTTCAAATCTAACACTTTGTCAGCTGTTTGGGGTTGGGCTAGTCACTTACCCTCACTTTCCTTGTCTGTAGAATCAAGGAACTGGACTAGATACCCTATGTACCACCTCCTTTCTGTTTTAAATCCATGATACTACTGAGAGTCTCAGATTTTCCTTAGTGGTGAAAAATAAGAAGCCAGTGAACTTTTTCAGCACATGTTTACAAATGTTGACCAGAAAGGTTTTGGCAGATCAGTATGGGTTACCGAACAGATTGAGCTAGCCCACACCACCCATTAGAAAAGAGATTTTCCTAACACAGGAACTAAGTGTTCTGCTCTTTAGTGTTGAGAGAATCTCACATTGTGGTGAAAAAGACTAGAATTAGCACCAGTTCTTGGGCCCCAGAGCAGCAAAGCAGTCAGATAGCAGTTTGAGAGTTTTATTTCCTTTTCAGGCTTTAGAACTCCAAACATTGTATGAAGGATTCCTGTCTCTTGGTAGCTTCTTTGTGTCCTAAAAGAAAAAAAGGGATCATTTAAAGAATGGAGCAATGTTTTCATAGACGGTGAGTCACCAAAAGCCAGGTGACTTTTGGTCATGAGAGTTTCTGTCATTGTCTTCTGCCCATTCTTTGCCTGTTTCCAAAAGGTGTTTGAGAAGCTGCCTTCATTTTATCACTCAGCTCTCCCTATGGGAAAGAGACGTGCTCTGGGAGATGCCATTAGTATGTTCCATTGGATTGCACAGGCTTAAGATGGAAGAAGAGAGGAAGAGAGTGAAAGGAAGATTTCTGAGAGCATCACCTCCAAAAGTAACAATTGGAGCTGAAATTTATGTAGTGCCTTAAGATTTACAAAGTACTTTAATGTACTATATCATTCAATCCTGAAAACAACCCTGAAAGGAAGCTTCTATAGGTATCGTTACCCCCATTTTAGAGAGGGGTCCCTCCTTGTTTGGGGATTTTATGATTAGTAGTATGAGTGGCATTTTATTCTAGAACCTTATTTTTCATAGGGTCTCTGACCTTTAAGTTTGATTTGAAGACTATTTTGTTCTTAGTGATTGTCAGATCTGGCATTTTAACTCAAAGATCTCCTGATTTCAAGTCCAGTTCTCTTTCTACAGTTCTACAATTGAGGTAATAAAACAATTTTTCTCTTTATTTCCTTCTTGACCCAAGTAGAGAAGAGAGGTTTTTGTTTGTTTATCATATAGTATATCACAGGGAAATGAATCCTGGTTTGGGAGTCAGAGGACTTAGGGTCAAATCCTGCCTCTCGCACCGACTCCTTATATGACCTTAGGGAAGTCACTTAACTTTGCTGGGCTTAAGATTCCCAAGCCATAAAATGAAGGGGTTGGACTTTACGACTTCTTAGTTCTCCTCTTCCTCCCCCCCAATTTCGCAGCACCTCCCACTCATTTCTGAGTCTGGCTTATTATTCTTCTGCTACATCTGCCCAAAGCATACATATTTATGGACTAACTCAATACACTGTCTTCCAGCTACCTAGTTCAGATAATGTGTATTTTTCAGAAGTTTCATCTCAACAGACTTCTGAGTGAGAAGCAGTATGGCACAGTGGTCAGAGAATTGGGCTCAGAGACCAGAAGACCTGGGCCTCTGGCACATACTAGCTGTGTCACACAGTTAAGTCACTTAAACCTCTAGGTGGCCCAAGCGATTCTTTAAAACTACAAATTTCAAAGCATGTACTAATCAACGTTGGTAGAACAAATTTCTTTACTGAGAGTTCATTTCACTAGTGAAATCTGGTCCCCTAAATCAATAAAACCTTAAAGTCAATAATGGAATTGTGGAATAATTCCAAATGTGGAATTTGGAAACTGCTTCCTCCCACCAAACTTATTCTACACATTGTTCATCTACATGAGAGAATTACCTTTAAAGAGGGCTATGACTAAGGATTGTGTGTGCCTCCCCTGATTTAGAGGGATATAATATCCCTATGGAGCAAAAATCATTCTTTTACCACAATGTTGGGTGAACCCTAGATAAATCTGGAAAGTAAGGAAGATTTGTGTGGGGTGTATATTTCCCTGTCTCCTTTACAACCTCTCCCAATTGGTTTTGACATCCAAACCCTGTTTTATCAGATGAATTCATTCTCCACCATGGGTTAACAACTACACTTCTCCCTCTTAAAATAAACAACAAAAACAGACGACCCCCCCCCCACCATATACATGTGTATATGTGTATATACATACATATATGCATCATATACACATATATGCATGCACTCACATATATACATAAGGAGTTGTGGGGAAAGGAATTTGCTGAACTTGCTCTGTCTGCCTAGCCTGAGTCCCCCATCCCTCTGACTTTAGGACCTGGTATTCAGTAAACCATATCCCATTCTCTTTCCTTTCTGCTTCCCAAATACCATGCAACAAATGTCCTATATCCTTCTCTCCTTATGATTAATATCATTGATATGCATTAACATGGTCTTCCACATGCTCAGTACAGGCTTTAGTTGGGGGTTGGGCAGAGGTTCCTTGGTTGTCTTGGTAACAGTTCTATTGTGCTTGCCTACCTCATTCTAATTTGCCTATCTGGCTCTGCCTTTAGATGGTCACCTAGTGACTATTTTCTCTTGTCTGCTTCCTGATAAATTCTGTGGTAAATGTCAGTGTTGTGCCAATCCTTAGGATCCAGAGCTCCTGCTCCTCCCAGCTCTTCTGCCTCACTTGTAACATGAGTAAGAGGCAATGTGACCTAGTAGAAGGTGTGCTGGCTCTGGGCAGCTGACTTCAACTTGTGCTTTAGGCACTTAATAACTTAGTTACCTTGGGCAAGTCACTTATCAGAGTGCAAAATGGGTGGGTGAGGGAAATCTCATAACCTATATCTCACAGGGTATCTGTGAAGACAGTACTTTGTCAACCTAAAGATGCTATAGAAACCTGAATTATTATTATTATTACAACAACATGCTTGCAATATTCCTAAAGCTAACATTAACAAGGTTATTGTAAATACCACTGAGTAGCCTTATGCCTCACTCCCTTGATTAGGAGCCGACCCTTGACCCTTTCCACCTAGGGTCTGCCCTTCTCAGCCCTTGTCTATCTTCAGAAGCCAGAGAGGGCATTGTCCTCCTTGAACCCTCTTCATCTATGGGATCAATGAACAAACATTCATTAAGTGAAGACTATGTTCTAGGCACTAGGACATACAAGAAGAAAAGAAAGACAGTCCTCACTCTCAAGGAGCTTATGTTGTACTATAGTGTACAATTTAATACTACCATGATAGAATACTTTTTTTTTAAATTTCAGGGTAAAGTTCCAAGGATTAGGGCTCCAGGCAGAGGTGTGCGTCAAAAGATGAGATATTGCCCAAGGACCGGGCACCGATAGGGTTAGAAAGAAATTTAAGTTTCAAGGCAACCAGTTCAGAGTGTTGAAATACACAGTGATACCTAGGTCTGGGCAATCAAAGCTTTTTTTTCTGGGTATTTAGAGTACTGACAGTATTGTTCTGGCTTTCAATCAATAGACATTTACTAAGTGCCTACTATGTGCTAGGCACTGTGCTAAGTGCCTTCTTCTTCCCAGTGACTGTAGCTCTAGTGAGCCCCTTCCTGATGCTAAGCTCTTGCCCCAACTTTGTCCCAGGATTGGAGTGAAAAAAATCTTATTGTCACCTCCTAGGCAATGTCATTGTTGTTTAGTTTTATAATCAGAAAGGGTATAAACAGACAACTCTGAAGGACTTGTGATGACAGGTGCTTTCCATCTCTAGAGAAAGAACTGGCAGAACCTGATGCATATTAAAGAAACTTTTTCTTTACTTTTTTTTTCTTATTGTTTTTGGTTAGGGACTACACATGTATAACACTATGTCAAATTGCTTGCCTTCTCAATGGGGAGGGGGAGGGAGAGAATTGGAACTCAAAATCTGAAGAAAAAAAAGAATGTTAAAACTGTTTTTATGTGTAATGGGGGGGAAATAAAAATATTAAACTAAAAATCAAAACAAGAAGGGGTATAAAGTAGCATTTGCCCTCATACCTTTATTTATTATCTGAGAGATCAAAACTATCTAAGAAATGGATTTTTATCCATTGCTGATCTAATCCTGTTCTTCTCAAATTGTTCTGAGAGGAGAATACTGAGGGTCAACATAAATCACTTTTATTTCAATCTTCTTGTATTCAAATCACTGTGACTATCTGAAAACAGATTTCTAATACTTCTAGTATTTCCAATTAACCCCTTAGAACCATTGTCACTGCTACAATCTCAATTATGACAAAATATTTTATTCTGTGAGTAC
>CM053582.1:248890726-248906439 GCA_028627135.1 Pseudochirops cupreus
TGGGAAATCCATCCTGCCCTACCAAAAAGTGACATAGGAGAGAATAGACTGGGGGAGGGGGGAAACACTGGGATGGCTGTTTTGGGGTGGTGGGCGGGGGAAAGACGGGGAGAAAATATGTAACTCAAAAAGAATTTAATAAAAAAAAAACAAGAATCATTTGGTGAATCTAGAGTTCTGTATTCATTTGTATTTGAAACCCTGAACTATGGAGACCTAAAATGTTCTGGAAATGAACCTGTTGTACTGGATTTGTCCTTTTTTTTCTCTTGCCATCCATTACCTCATTCCTTGCAGCACAGCTGAAACTGGGTCCTTTGCACATTCAAACTTTTTTTTGCAAGAAAGAAAAGTGTGAAAAGAATGACATGCTAGCTAACTACTGTAGAGGGCTGAGGCTTTGTGAAGCCTAATACCTTGAAAAAAAAATCACTCAAGGTCAGATTGGAAAGAAAGACAAGAAATTAATGTCAGGCTATTTCTCCTTTACAAAAATTCTCCACATAGAACTTGTGTGCTACTCTGTGCAGAAGCAACCAAAAATAAAAGCTATTACTTATGTGTGTTTATATGTATTATATTCAGTAATGGCACTGGAAGAAGTAGCCACATCAAAAAGGTCCATCCAAATATAAATATATTGGAGACCACTGCTTGGTGTTGGATGGTTGATTTAGAACTGGAAGGAATCTTAGACAGCATCTTTTCCAATTTGCAAATGAGGAAACTGAGTTTCTTAGAGAGTAAATGCAGGGGCAGTTCTGTATTTCTCAAGATCATGTCATGCAGATTACAGAAATGGGATTTGAACTGAGATCCTGTGACTTGAAATCTATGCTCTTTGCACTCACTTCATTAGGTATTTTTCATCCAGGTCATTTTTTTTTCAAGTCTAGACTTGTAGCCTGACTTGAATTTGCATGTGTGGTATATACAAGCAGTTATAAATGGGAGCAGTAGGCTTAAACTGAGGGGAAAATATCTTCCCTTGTATGGCTAAAGAAAAGTGCTAACAGTGAAAGCTGCAGCTGAATTTCGAAAAGCTTGCTCATTAAGCCCAGGAGGAATCAATAATTTGACTGTTCCATCACAACACATTGACTCACTTTGCTTATTTAAGGGGACACAGGCAATTCATTCAGGACAAATTACTGGGCTCCTGCACCTCAAAATTCAAATCAGAGCATTGGTGGGGAATGCTTAAGATGAGTTTGCTAAAAAGAATGCAGAGGAAGAGTAAATACATGCTTAAGAGAGGTAGTTTTGAAATCATATCATAGTCCAAATCCCTGTTAACAGAATTAACTTATCACTGGTTCCACAGGCCTTAGTAGCTTTGGAATTTAAACCACCCAACCAGCTTTAAATCTGTGATCCTATGATCCTAAGAGTCCTTAACTTAGTACAAGGCAACATAAAAGTGGAAAGCAGGAAGGAAGAGGAGGAGGGAGGGAGAGAGGAGTGAGCAGGAAATTATAGAATTAAAGCTAAAGTGAAAACCACCAAAGCCTGTAACTAGGAAGCAATCCAGAGAGCTCTACTTAGTTCATGAAAATGGATTGCAGCTCTGCCTATTGGCTAGAGGAGTTTTTGTATTTTCCATATATGTAGAATGCATTTATTTGCATGATTTTCCTCCTCTACCATTTCAGAGAAGTGGCAGAGAATTAGGTCAGTTGGGAGAGAAATGACAGAAGGGATAGATTCAGAGAAACCTGGGAAGACTTGTATGAACTGATGTAGAGGGAAGTGAGAAAACAATTTATATTATAACAACTTTAACAACACTTTTGTTGTTGTGAAGACAACTTTGAAAGAATTATGAATTCTGATAAGCAAAGAGCAAGATTCTGAAAGACTGATGATGAAGAATACTACCCACACACTGACAGATCATAAATATAAGATGCAGAATGAGAGAATGAAGCAAACATTTTTGGATGTAGCCAATGTAGAAATTTGTCTTGTATGACTACATATTTATTACAAGGGCTTTTTCTTTCCTCCAATAAAGGAGAATGGCAAAGAAAGAAAATAAATGCTTGCTTTTTTTTTTTAAAGTAAAGCTTGTTAATTGGAAAAAAAAAAATTAAAAACCAAACGGAACTTTTAGTACCCAATCTCATCAGAATATGATCCATATGCTTTAGCTGCCAATGATCTTGCCCCTGCTTGATTCTTAGCTGTTGTTCAGTCATGCCCAACTCTCCATGACCCCATTTTGGGGTTCTCTTGGCAAAAATATGGAGTGGTTTGCTATTTCCTTCTCCAGATCATTTTACAGAGCAGGAACTGAGGCAAATTCCTTCCCAGGGTCACACAGCTAGTAAGTGTCTGAGGCTGGATTTGAATTCAAGAAGATGAATCTTCCTGATTCTAAAGCCCATTCTAAAGCTCTATCCACTGTACCACCTAGCTGCTCCTTGATTCTCATTGCCTCCTACTTCTCCAATTCAGTTTCCCTTCTAATTTCTGTTATGATTAGTGGCTCCCCATTTCCTAAAAGTTAAAGCCTAGCTCCTTAGCTGACCATTAAAGGTCTTCCTGCCTTTTCTTAAGGGGAGTAGGGAAGAAACCTTTAGATAATATTGTATAGAGACTTTTGGTGACATTGACCTTCTCTCTGCATTCTTATTTTTCTCCCTCCCCTCCCTTTCCCCCTTAACCTTTGGTGCACCTTTTCTATCCTTATCATTCTGTGATTGTATAACACAGGTGTCATAAACTCTTGCATGATGATTCAGAGGGTTGAGGAATTATATTTCAGGTTTTTTCACTTCTCTGGCAACTTGCCCTTACCCAGGAACTATGAAAACTTCACTCTGTGGAATCTACCCGATGGCTTGACTCTGCTTCTAAGAACAGAGCTCACAAAACTCAAAGGATTAATTTATTTAGTTTGTTTACAAGTCAAATAAAATGAGTAAAGCTTACAACAGTACTCATGGACAAGAGAGGCCTATATAGTTTCAGTCATGCCCTGGCTGGGCTCCCAGAGAATGTTGTCCCTTCTCGTATCTCTTGTCCATGTCCTTCTTCCCTAGCCCGAAGGCCCTTCCCATTCCTCCTTGTGATTCTCATTAATGTTTCCTCTGACCCTGAGCATAGCAGAGCACTTTGCTCTCCCTGTAATTCTCAACTTCTACCAGCAGATGGTGATCATGGTTGCTCATTGTCACCATGTGGTTCTCCATCATGCTTCATTTTCTTACACAGTGTAAGTTCTACCAGAGGTTCTCCAGCCAGTGTTGGTCATTGTACCACAGCTGTGTCACACTCAAATAGAAATGACGACCACTAAACCATACATAAGGATCCCTGTCCTGGATATTAAGTTAGAAAAGCACAGATTAAAATTATCTAGGTTTTATTGTATTATTTTGTTAAATATTTCCAAATTATCTTTTAACATGGTTCAGACCACATCTGAAGTGTGTACTTCACACACATGGTTGATATCTCTGTGATATCCTTTTCTCTTGGTGGTTTCTTCTGCTATAATTATAATATCCAGCATTTACAATGCACTCTCAGAATTGCAAAGCACTTTACAGATATTTAAGCTTTGTCTGAGAGACCTGTTGTTCTGTAGCTGAAAGAAGATACTCTACAGTTTTCTCATCTTTAATGGAGAAACTTGGCTTTTCTGTGCTCTGTTCTAATGCAATAACAAATGAGGGACTCTCTTTTAGATTTTTCCTTTATGCAACAGCTTTCAACTTCTTTCTTCATGCAAACTCGTCCAACTCTCTGGAACACATCCTTCTCCTATGCTAAGATGGTCTCCATCAACAATATTAGGTTTGGTTAGGATTACTTCATGGTCCTGGATGCCCATCTGTCAGAGGTTCTGATAAGGGTAGGGTACATGACACCCATGAAGGGAAAAGGAAAAGGGTACAGAAGAGGATGAGATGGATAGACAGTGTCATGGAAACAACGAACATAAACTTGGACTGACTTCCAGACGGGGCCAGGCGTGCTATTGTCTGGAGGGGTCACATAGAGCCAGACATGACTCAACAACAACAACAGAAGCAGCAGAAGCAGCAGCAGAAGCAGCAAACATGAAACCCAATTGTGAGAGAGTTGGTGTGAGCATTGCAGGAATGTGAAATAATCTCGACCTAACCAAATGCTTGGCTTTTCCCCAGCATTGCCCTCCCCTACACATAAAGAAGAGGTGAAGCAACTAAAGCTTAGCAGAGCCCCTATTGCCCCCTCACCCCACTTGGTCCTTGGGCCTACTGTGTTGTATTTGAGACTAACTGGGTAGAATTATTCAGATTCCTCAGGGCTGCTCCCCTCCCCTCCAAAAAAACCCAACTTTCCAGACTTAAAGTAGTAGAAAGTCAAGCATTAACTCGATACTATGAGTCAAGGAAGAGAAAGATTTTTATAATCCTTCCTTGAGTCTATGGATAGATTGGCTCTTTTCTACTCCGCTTCCACATCCTTGACAAAATAGCTCATCCTACTGAAAGTGTGCTGGGGTTGGGGGAGGAGGGAGGGCAAGGAAGGGAGGCTAGAAGCTGTCTGAAAACTTCCAAGGGAGAGGACATGTGGGCACCACTGTTTAAGTGCTCCCTTGAGTATTGCAGTATTTAGTTTAATCCAGCATTAATTTACTAAGTGTCTGCCCCATAAGGAGACACAGTTTGAAGAGCCATGGTCCCTGCCCTCCAGGAGATCATAGTTTAATGAACTTACCAATGACACATTGTGTGGCCTTATGGAGCTTGTCAAATGGGTGACGTTCTCTTGCACTAAAATCATAACATTTCTCTAACACATTATTTTTCCAACCAGTAGATTTCACAGTTTGCTCTAGATAAATAATTTGACAATATCTTCCTCATGGGGGGGAGGGAAGCCCACATCTCCTTTGAGATGTTAAATGAACTATTTTCAAAGTTCTCCTGCTATGTATGTGATGTTAATTACAGTGTATTTATAGTTGATGCTATAAGTTCTCGCTAAAAGGCAGTTGAATCATTTAAGAAGTAACGCTTCAACAAGGATCTGCTAAGGTGTTTGTATGTCAAAGCTGCCGGCAGTCGGCAGAGAGCCTGCAAGGACTTCTGTGTTCTTTTGGTAAACAGAAATTTAAATGCTTCACATTAATTGGAACTCATTTGCTCAGCATTGTGTTTCCTATCCTGACACCACACATTCAATTTTGCTGGCAACTTTTTTATCAGCATTCAACACCCGAGAAACCAGGCTCTCTAGTCTGATTCAACCTTGGTTCATTTCCCTCTGGATGCCTTTGGTCTAAGCGTTGGTACACAGCTCCCCTCCAGGATACCCAGTGAGGTTAAAACAATCATTGCTTAGGAGAGAGCGTTAGAAGACGGTGCTAGTTTGTGAGACATATTTTTGGTGCCACCCAGTGGCCAATCTGTGAATCGCAGGTCTGGAACTACGACTTTTAGATGGCCTGCATTCAAACCTAAAAACCTCTCTGGCTCCTGTCTCTTTCTCTGTCTCTCTCAGTATCTGCCTCTGTCTTTGTCTCATACAAATAGGCTTAGGGCAGTTATAAGCAGTTATTACAAAAGGCCTTTTTCAGAAGATGGAATTTAAGCTGTCTTGAAGGAAGTAGCCCTAAGATCCTCTTAGCGTCCTAAGACGCATCCTAAGAAATCATTTCCAAACGATCTCTAGGAAAATTCAGTCCCCCAAGCCCCATAACTAGAATCAATCTAGCTCTCCTTAATTCCAGTTTACCAATTACTCAATCCCTTAAACATTTATCAAACTCCTCCTACATGTGAGGAACTGCGGTAAGTGCTCTGTATGTGTTGGGTTGGAATAGGGGAATTGAGATAAAATGGGAAAATAAGGTCCTAAAATTGAAGGAATTTCGTTTAAATTCTAGTTGGGGTGACCAGGCAAATACCATAGAAAGATTACTAATAATATAAGACAGAAATTGTCTTGTTAATTGTCATAGACTAAAGTGCTTACCTCAGTTCAAGACCACAAGCATTTGGTAACTTCCCACTGTGATCTAGGCACTGAACAATTTGCTAGGGATACAAGGCAAAAGAAAGAATTCTTGCCCTTGAAGCTTAGATTTTTAGTGAGGGGACTCTAAAGGAGGGGGAGATCACTCAGGGGTGGTGCAATCAGGAAAGATTCCATGGCAGAGGTGGAATATGAGCTTCATCTTGAAGAGTGAATGAAAGAGAACATTCCAGATGGGGGATAGGGTTGGTGGGGGTGGGGGTGAGGGTGGAGAATTGGGAAGTACAAGGTGTGTTTGTGCATCAGTTTGATGGAGCAGTATGTTTCCAGGATATAATGAAAGCACTTTTAAACATTCTATAAAAATGCAACTGAACTACTCTGTCACCTTGGCTTTTATTTTTACCTCTAAGTTAACTGCTCTGAGCTGGAAGATTCTTGACAGTAGTTTCCTCCCTTGAGTCCACTTTTTTGTAACTTCTCAGCCTTCCCCAATTTAGTTTCCCTTTCCTTATTTTCCTGCATGTATATTCCATATCACCAAGTGCCTGCTGGCTGACTCCATCTGGATGTCCCATAGGTACTTCAAACCTAACATGTCCAAAAACAAGACTCATCTTTCTTCCTAATCATGTCCCCTCCAAATTTTCTTATTTATATCAAGAACACCAGTGCACGTCCACTCATCCATGTTCTTAAACTCAGGGTCATACTCATCCTTTCTTTTTCCCTCACCCTACATGTCCAATCAATCAGTTGTCTAGTCTTGTCTTTTCTATCTGCATAACATTTTCTATATGTTCCACTTTTTGCCACTCAGGGCCACTATGCTAGTTTAGGTTGGCATCACCTCTTATTTGAACTACTAAAAACAAACACCAAAATCTTTCTAAATAGTTAAATTCTCCTCCCGCCCTTCCTTCCTTCCTTCCTTCCTTCCTTCCTTCCTTATCAGTCACTTCATATCTATTATACAGTATTATACTCTATTACTTTGTTATTTATGTAACTATTACACAGTTACTTTTATATCATAGTTACTCATCTCACCCTCAACTCAAGCAAATCTCTTGTAACAAAGAAAAACATTTGAGCAAAACCAAGGTAGAAATCATATCTGACAAAATACACAGTTTCCAGCACCTGCTGTCCCTCACCTCTTCAATGAAAAGAACAAGATTCATTTTGCCATCTCTTTCTCAGGGCCATAGTTGTTCATTATAGTCATATGACCTTTTGATTCTTGTTAGGATGCTTTTCATTTAGAATTGTTTTTTGTTGTTGTTGTTCCTGTTTTCTTCCCTGTACAACACATCCTCCACATTGCTGCCAAACTGGTATATTGTTAAGCCCAGGGCAGCACCCCTAGCACATTTAAAATATGGTTTGGTCTACGCATGAGGCAAGGTGGTGTGTTGCATAGTGTGCTTGTCTGGACATTCAGGAAGTCCTGGGTTTAAATCCCATCTTTGACATATACTAACTGTGTGACCTTGGAAAAATTTCTTTGACCAAAATTCAATTGACATACAACCTTTTAGAAATATGTTTTAAGAGAGATTCACCTCTACTGTGATCTCCAAAAGAAGAATGAGCTTTGTTGGTACTTTAATCTCCATTTTCTATTCTTTATGGCATTTCTTTGGTATAATTTAAGATCATCATCATAATTCACCATAATTATGAAATACTAAGGCCATCTATATTTACTTCTCTCATGGCTCCTGCCTTTCCAGACTTTACCACTTCCTAGTGACCTTATTCCCATGCAGGGGGTAATCATCCCTTCTAATTCCCTTATATATGTTATCTTCCCCAATTAGAATATTAGCTCTTGGAACACAAGGATTAATTAACTTTTTTTTGTTTGATTGTATGTTTATTGGCAGGGCTCATCAACTCTCTCTCTCTCTCTCTCTCTCCCTCTCTCTCTCTCTCTCTCTCTCACTTTCCTTTCCCCCTCCCTTTTCTTCTTCTTTTCCCTCTCCTCTCCCTCCATTCCAACCCCTTTCTCTCTTCTTTTCTCCCCCTCCATTTCTCCTCTCCTTTTCCTGGCCTAAGTATTTTCAAGCACAACTCTGCAATGTAGCTTCAGGATGTTTAGGTGGAGAGAAAGGGGCTATTTATGAGGCAAAAAAAGATACTAACTAAAACAACCCCTGTTATTAAATTGTCAGAAAAACTCTAGGGGGCCCAGTCTCTCTTCCCCCAGAGGGCTGGCACATTTTCCTTGCTGTGGGGCCACACACTGGAGGTTCCAGGCTACCGTTGTTTCCTCTTCCAATCTGGAAAAGAGCTCACAGCCAGCCTCACAGTCAGTGGAGCAGGAGAACACAGGAAAACCCCAGAAAACCCCTGGGGTCCATGCTCTGGAGAAAAATTGGTTTTCAAATAAAATGTCATCAAAAAGCATTGTTCCCTCACAGCTCCCCCACACTTCTGCTTAGGCCCACAGCATGGGTGTGTAGTTTGTGCAGGGAGCAGATGAGGCAAAGTCTAGAGAAGATGATGAGAAAGAGGAAAGGGGGAGTTTGCCTTCAGTGACTCTCTCCTGCCTCACCCCACCCCAATCTTACATGAAAAATCTCAGCAAATCATACTGTAGATGTTTCCTGGCCCCAGCTCCTTCCTTATCCTGTGTTCCATTTCCTGCTCTTCTTTTTCCAAGAATGCTAATGTCTGCTAAGCTAATATGGACTAAAATATTAAGGCCAAACAATGAGTTCATGAGTTGTCACTATCCTCAGCAGTATTCACATGTTGACAGCAGCCTCCAGGGGATAATTGCTGAACCATAGAGTGAGAGATAAAAGGAACCTCAGAGAGTAACTCCCTCATGTTAAAGATGAGGAAACTGAGGCAAAGAGAGGTTTAATGACCTGCTGAAGGTCACACAGGCAGTATGTGTTAGAATTGGGATGCATAAGTCAAAAGAATGAATTTCTAACACTAGATATATCAGACACCTGTGGTAGATGGGTGAAGGTGATGTTGATTGGAACTGGGAGAAATGAGAAAGGGAGAATTTTTGTTTTTCAAAGTTCAAATATCTCTGTTGAATTCAAGGCCCTTCATAATTTGGCACAGCTCTGCCTTTCAAATCTTACCTCATATCACTCCCCTCCACATCCTGTCCCTTTGACTAAACTGGACTAATCTCTATGTGCTGAGCAGGACTTGACTTTGCCTGATTTTCTTTCTGCTAGGGTGCTCTTTTATATGTTTATAAGGCAGCACTGTGGAAAGAACAAGGATTGATGTCAGAGGACATGGGTTATAAATCCCAGCTCTGCTATTCCCTGTCCATGAGATCTTTGTGTCTGAATGTTCTCATTTTGTAAAAATGAGCTTCTAGATTAGTGGTATCAAACATGTAGGTATAACAGAACTAGATTAAAATGTAATTGGGAAATATTTAATAAAATATAATAAAACACAGATGATGTTCATTTATGGTTTTCTAAGTCATTATGCTGGGGGCAGACACCACTATTTTATCTTTTTTTTTTTTTTTTGCAGGGGGGAAGGCTGGGGAATTGGGGTTAAGTGACTTGCCCAAGGTCACACAGCTAGTACGTGTTAAGTATCTGATGTCAGATTTGAACTCAGGTCATCTGGGTAGGTGCTCTATTCACTGTACCATCTAGCTGCCCCAAGACACCACTATTTTAGATGACCTCAAAAGTCCCTTTCATCTTTTAAGTCCTTGAAATGTGAATTTCCTTCTCTTTGCCTGTTGAACTCCCAGCCAGTCTTTAAAGGCTTACTCATTGTACAGCCTTTTCTTTGAAGCCTTCCTTGATGTCACCCTCAATTTTGTAATGATATTTCCTTCTGTAAATGCTGCAGCTTTATTTTGCATTTCTTCAAAGTGTACGTTTTTATTTCGTGTACTATAGTTCATTTTTTCTGTATGTTAGATCTCCCTTACTAGACTCTAAGCCTTGTAAAGGAAAGGACTGTATCTTATGTAAATTTCATATCTCTCACAGTGCCTAGCCCAGAGTATCAATCAACCAATAGACAAGTATTTATTAAACACCTACTATGTGCTGGATACTATGTTAGATGCTGGATAGAAGGATAAGGAACGAGACAATCCCTCCTCTCAGGGAGCCCATATTCTAAGGAGAAGACAAATGCATGTAATATGATATGATATATGATATGACATGTGATATGGTGACATGTAATTATATAATTAGAATGAAATGCATATACATACAGCATGAAATAAAGGAACCAATACAAACGTGGGCACAGTAGATGTGGTGGTTTGGGAGGGCGGGCGCTAGCAGTTGGTGGATAAGGAAAGGTTTCATATAAAGAATGGTGATAAAATGTCAGAGGCAGATCACCTTGAGTTGGGATTTGAACCCAGATCTTTCTGACTCTTCGTTCTATTCTTTGTTCACTACGCTACACTGTGATTTGAATCCCAATTCTGTTTACTACCAAGTTCACATTGGGCTAGTCACTTAACCTCTCTTTTCTTTTTTCTTTTTTGGTCTTTTTGGAGTGGGGGAGGCAGGGCAATTTGGATTAAGTGACTTGCCCAAGGTCACCTGGCTAGTAAGTGTTAAGTGTCTGAGGCCAGATTTGAACTCAACTCCTCCTGACTCCAGGGCCAGTGCTCTATTCACTGTGCCACTTAGCCGTCCCCACTTAACCTTTCTTGGCCTCAGTTTCCTGATATGTAAAAATGAGGGGATTGGACGAGTTGACCTTAAAGGTCCCTTCCAGCTCTAGTTTCTCCATCTTCTGTTTTCTACTTTGCCTTTTGCATTTCTAATTATCCTTTAAAATCCAACTCAAACATCACCTCCTCCAGGAGGTCTTCCTTGAAGCCCACCAGTCTGTAATGATATTTCCTTTGAACAATTGAATCAAAATCTCACTATAACAGCAGTTACTACTCCTAGGCCAAGCTTAGAAAACAGACTTCCAGCAACTATGACCTACAAAACAAATGGGAATTTATGACTCCTGATTTGTTGCCACATCTTCTTAATGACTATCCCACAGATAATCTTTATCCTCAGAGTAGTGATATTAACATTGGGTTTATAATTCATAAACTGCTGTTGTATCCTGGAAAGTCTTTAATCAATTGTCTCCCCTCCCGGTTATTATGAAATCTTAATAATTGTACATGAACTGAGCAGCAGCTTAATTCATTTACATTGGGCCCAAAGGTCCTGAATGAGTTGTCAGCTTGCAAACAGGAGTCTAAGGTGGCTTGGGGAAAGTTTCAGGCATGAACAGGCATGAATGCTTATTCTATTTATGTAGACTAATTCCTACCTATTGTGTGCACCTTTCCCAGACCCCTCCCAACCATATTTTCTGTTCTGGCCAGCTAAAGGCCTCCACAGTAATGGTCAAACCATTTCTAAATCATGCCCTCCTTTGCCAGTTTTCCCATTTTGTTCTGTCTTCCTCTATTAGACTGTAAACTTCCTGAGGCCAAAGGTTGTTTGACTAACTTATATTAGTACCTCTAGCACTTAGCACAGTGTCTGGTACATAGTGTGCTCTTGATAAAAGCTTTATAAGAAATTTACATGACAATTTTGTTGTACATTTAAAAGGAATAGCAAGTTATACATAGTAAATTTGCAGTTTCATGTGCAATCATCTTTTTATTATACTATATTGTAGAAATGCTTGTTTTATTCCATAAATTAAAAAAATTTGAAAATGGAAAATAATGCTTTATCATTCATCATTTCTTCTCTGTGATCCATTTGCCCTCTTTGTCATGGATAATGGGTTCTGAATGTACTTTTTTTTTCCTTTAAAGCACATCTGACATTCTTTAGACTCTATCCAGCAGACAGGTTTGATGAGGGATGAATTTTTTTGCCAAACCCTTCCTGTGTGACATTCCTATGTCATCCCAAATCAGAGCCACATGCAGTGCTGAGGAAGGGCCCAGTTCAGTGGAAAGGCTAATTCTTTTTACAGCTAAAGGGGCTGCCTTCTCAGGTGCATCTCTTGAACTGAGAATTTATTGCATTGGAGGTACTATCTTCCTGGACTTCAGGAGGATAAATAACCTCATTTAGAATGTAGAGGAGGTGGAGGAAAGGAGGTATTGATGACCAGACAGGATCATGGGGAAGCAAATAGATACCTGGAGTTGTTCAGATGCTGTTTTTTTTTGTATATTCCATCAGTATAAGAAATTGGATTGCTCAAGGGTTAACAGAGAGGTTAGCTTTGAAGATCGCTAGTCTGTGGGATCTAGAAGACATCCCCCACCTTGTAAGTGTTAGCACCAGGAAAGGATAACATAGTAGTAGCATCCTTGGTGATACAACCAAGGCCTGCTGCAGTTAAAAAAAAAGACTTGCTTGTTTCTAAGCACCACCCATCCAAAAAAAATCCAGGGCCCCAAGTTGCATTGGCTAACCAAGAAGCATAGACTCAGGTATGTCTATGAGGCCTAGTGCCCGATTTTCTTTAAACGCTCCCTGATTTCTTTGTTGTCCATGACATTTCATGTAGCTAGCTCGATTGGTTGACATTTTGAGTGTTGCTAAATGCTGAGGCCAGTAGCCTGGTTTTTGTCCTAGAAGGACAAGATTACTTTCTTCTTGGTTTCAGTGCCCCTATCAGTCAGCTCACACATAGTTGCTCTGGTCAAAAATGAGGCAAAGAGGGATTATGACTGGATCCACAAAACCCATTACAACTATTGGAAACAGAAGGGGGAAGGGAATAGGCATTATTTAAATTCTGACTATTATAATAATTATTACTTAAATTATACTATTATTTAAATTCTGACTATTATAATAAGAGCTTTGCAAATATTATCTCATTTTATTATCACAGAGGTAGGTGCTATTGTTATCCCTATTTTACAATTAGGAAACTGAGGCAGAGAGGAGTTAAGTGACTTGTTCAGGGTCATACAGATAATAAGTATCTGAGACTGGATTTGAACTCAGGGCTTTCTGACTCTAGGCTGTACCACCTAGCTACTTCAGACAGAGGTCAAAGGGCATGTTCTACTGATTTGAGTTGATTATATCATTTTTATTATGTCAAGAACATTATGTATTCATAATATTTACCTGCTCCTCCCCCATGTGCTTTTAAAGTTCTAAACAACTAAAATTTGATTCTTGGCACCAATGCTATGTATTAGAATTGTTTTGGTTCCCTATGTTGGCCTACCATCTCATTATCATTTTTAATTATGCAATACCCAACGTTAAGTGCTAAGCACATTAATTAAATTAATTGAACTCTTTGGTATTCTCATTCAAGCTTGCCAAGAGTGCTAGTGTGACATAGTCTAGTGTGGAGGAAAGTGGCACTAATAAAATAACCAGACAGGTTTGATCAGGGGGTTTGAAGGAACCTATTTCTGCTCAGGCTTGGATGTCTCTCACTTGACAAAGGATGAAGATTAATGAATTCTGTTGTTGTTGTTCAGTCATCTTTCAATTATGTCTGACTCATTGTGACCCCATTTGAAGTTTTCTTGGCAAAAATATTAGAATAGTTTGCCATTTCCTTTTCCAACTCATTTTACAGATAAGGAAACTGAAGCAAAAGGGGTTAAGTGACTTCCTCAGGGTCAAACGGCTAGTAAATATCTGAAGTCAGATTTGAACTCATAAAGATGAGTCTTTCTGACTCCAGAACTGGTGTTCTATTCACTGCACCACCTAGTGACCCTAAAAATTCCCATGGAGCAAAAAGACTCATGATGGAAAGGGATCTCCACATCCAGAGAGAGAACTATGGAGTCTGAATGCAGATTGAAGCAAACTACTTGTTCTCTCTCTTTTCTGTTTTTTGTTTCATTATGTGTTTCTCATTGTTCACTCCATTGATTGTGGTTCTTCTTTACAACTCAACTAATGTTTAATGTGAAGGTATTTGTAGAACCTGTATCAGATTACATGCTGCCATGGTGGGGAGGGGGAGAAAATTTGGAAATCAAAGAATTGTGGAGCTGAATGTTGTAAACTAAAAGTAAATAAATAAATTTTTTTTAAAGCCCTATGGAGAGACTAAATTAGAGCAGGAGGGGTTTAGGCACAATATGAGGATGAACACAATGATAGTGATTGATCAGTAGATGTGATTTTCTTCTTTATTGCTCACCAGCTTGGGTCCCTAGGACAGAAGGGCCATGCTTTAATCCCCCTTTATTATGCCTAAGCTATAGCTAGAAGTTTTGGTTCCCAGGACAACTACCTCAACTCATACATGAACAAGTAGCATGATTTGAGCTTTCTGTTCAGATTAGTGGGGAGTCCTCAGTACTCTGATGCTAGCCTGCTGCTAGGGAGGCCATTACATATTGGTTCAAAGATGGGGAGAAAGATAGGACAAAGGAATAGTTCAGGCTAGTAGGGTAGGTACCAGAATCATAACAGGGATGGGACAGTTGGGGCTCTGTCTCAGGGCACCAAATTTAAAGGATGCTGCCATTACTTGTAGTTTCTTCAGTATTGCATAAAGGACATACTCCTAGTTATCAGGAATGACTAGTTACAATAGAGAGCTCTCAGAAGCCGGACTGGGTTGATCTCTTTCCCTTCCCTGACCTATAAGCTCCTTGAAGGTAGAAATTATTTCTTGTTTGTCTTTGCATTCCCAGTACCTAACACAGTTCCTGACACATAGTAGACATTTTATAAATTTTCATTGATGGAATGATTTGTGTAGCTCTTTTGTCTCAGCTGCTAGATCAGTGGTTCTCAACCTTCCTAATGGTGTGATTCTTTAATACTCGTATGTGGGCGTATCTGCATGTGGGCAGACCCACCTGGAGATGGGTAGAGGAGCGGTGTCTCGGTTCCTAAGACCAACAGAAATATGTGTTTTCTGATGGTCTTATGCGACCCCTGTGAAAGGGTCTTTTGACCCCCAAAGGGGTCACAACCCACAGGTTGAGAACTGCTGTGCTAGATTGTAAACTGAAGGCAGAATAATATGGAGAAACAATCTCTGACTTTGGAGATGGAGGATTTGCATGTTTCATATTCTAGCTATGCAAATTTTCACCTGTGTGAAATGGACAAATGATTAAATGATTTGGGTAAGTCATTTATTCCCTGAAGTCTGAGTTTCTCATCTATAAAATAAGGGGACTGGCTTATACAGTTTCTGAGGCTCTTTTTACTCTAAATCCTTGATCCCCAGGGAGGAATAGCTGTATTATATTTGACGTCATATTCCCTACAGCAACCCATGCAGTATTTTCCTCACAGTAGATGCTCAATTGATGTTTGGTGAATTGAATTACAGTTATCCCTTCTATATCTTGGGGGTTATGGGTGTGCCTCCCAATCTGGAAAATCTGTGTAAAATTTTTTTGTCCCTCCCTTCATACCAAAGAAGTCTGATTTTTTTTCTTTTTCTTTTATTGGGTGTTTTCAGTACCTTACTGTAAAATTTGAGTTAAGTATCTGGTCATGGGCTCTATGTCTGCTGGACTTAGTGTATCATCTGTGACTTCTGCAAAACTCTCCCAAAATTCCCATTGAATTTCTTATGCCGACCTGAAATATTTTGTTTTCTGCCTCTCTAATTTCATTTTTAAAATCCCTCTTGAGATTCTCTAAGAAATTCTCCAAGAATGCTTTTTGGGCTGGAGACCAGTTCACATTTCCTTCTGTGGTCTCCAGTGTGTGTGTAGAGTCTGTGTTGCCTTCTGAGTTTGGTGGTTCTTGCTCACTATAGAATGATTTGATGGTTCTAGCCTTTGTAGTTTCCTT
>CM053582.1:248906939-248950443 GCA_028627135.1 Pseudochirops cupreus
TCCTTTCATGACACAAACATGGCTTTGATACCTGAAACAGAAAAAGATCATTTTTCCCTAAGGAAAAAGCAATGCAAAAATTTCAAATAAAATACTTTTAAGGAGATTATAGAAGTATATCACAAAGATCATGCATTTGATCAGGGAGGATTTTTTTAGGGCTAGTTTAATATCAGGAAAATTGTAAGCAGAATTGACCATATTGATAACAAAAAATAGCACAATTAATATGATTATATCAATTCATTCAGAAAAAAAACCTTTTGACAAAATACAACATCCATTCCTATTAACTACACTAGAAAACATAGGAATAAATGGAGCCTTTATTGGAATGATAAGTAGTATCTATCCAAAACCCAAAGCAAGCATTATCTATAATGGGGATAAACAAAAAACTTACCAATAAAATCAGGAGTGAATCAAGGGTGCCCATTCTTACCGTCATTCAACATTGTACTACAAATACTAATTATATCAGTAAGACAAGAAAAATAAATTGAAAGAATAAGATTGCGCAAAAAGGAAATAAAACTATTGCTTTTTTTTGCATATGACATGATGGTATATTTAGAGAACTCTAGAGAATCAACTAAAAAACCAATGGAAACAATAATCACTTTGGCAAAGTTGTAGGCTATAAAATAAACCCATATAAATCATTAGCATTTCTATATACTACCAACAAAACCCTGCAGGAAGAAATAAAAAGAGACTCTTTGGCCCAGCAATACCAGTATTAGGTCTTTATCTCAAAGAGATCAAAGAAAAGGGAAAATGACCTACTTGCACACAAAAATATTTATAGAAACTCTTTGTGGTGACAAAGAATTGGAAATCGAGGGAATGCCTATCAATTGGAGAATGACTGAATAAAGTATTTTGTATAAATGTGATGGAATATTATTGTGCTATAAGAATGATGAACAAGATCATTTCAGAAAAACCTAGACAGGCTTATATGAACTGATGCAAAGTGAAATGAGCAGAACCAGAACAAGATTGTACACAATAATAGTAATATTGTAAGGATGATCAACTGTGAAGATTTAGTTACTTGAATCAGGATAATAATCCAAGACTCTTCCAAAAGATTTATGAAAAAAAATGCTAACCACCTCTATAGAGACAACTGATGGACTCTGAGAGCAGATTGAACGATATTTTTTCACTTTATTTTTCTTGCTTTTTATAGGTTGTTTTTTAAATTTTTTTTTTGCAACATGGCTAATATGGAAATGTGTTTTGCATAGCTTAGCATGAATAATTGATATCATATTACTTGCCTTCTCAATGGGTGGAAAAGGAGCTGAGGGAGGGAGATAATTTGGAATTCAAAAAAAATTTTTTAAATGAATGTAAAAAAATAAATACATAGAAAACTAAACAAACAAACAAATAAATGAAAAGACTGAGGTTCTGCTAGATTTAGGTGACTTGCCCAACCAACATCACCTATCTAAAAAAGGTCAGGGCCAAGTCTTGCACTAAGGTCTTCTGACTCAAAATCCAATGCTTATTCCACTAGACCTCTACTGAAGCACCTTAGATAGAAGGATTAGTTTGGTTTTAGGACATAAAAGTAGTATCCTAGTAACTGTTAATGATTTTAACCACACCTAAACGAGAGTTGAAATAAACAACAGTGGTTGTACCTTAAATGAAAGCTGTTCTTATACAGAACAACTTTTCCTTAATAGTTTGAATGGAGGCAAAATGAGCCCAAAATGAGAAGTTAGAAGATCCATGAACTTAAAACAAAATGGGTTCAAAATAGCCTACAAACACACACACACATATGTATATATGAGACATTAGAAGATCTATGACCTTTATACCCAAATTATTCCAGTTTGCATAATGATGACTACAAATAAGACCCTTCCATCAAAACAGGGGGATAGAAAAATGTAAGTGTCATCCTGTGGAATAGAAGCTAATAAACAACAATATAAAATGCTTATAATTGACTCTATGCAGAAATCACAGTATCCAAAGAGATGGTTTATGACTGGATTGCTAATGAGCCTAGAGCACTTATCAATTTGTCGGAGAGATTAAGTTTAACTAACATAAAGTAGCCTGTGATTTAATTAATTGCAGTTTATCTAAGGCAATATTGTTAGAACAAAAGGGTAGTGGGCTATGACGGAGTCTAGAAAAACAAAAGTAACAGAGTAGTTGTTTGTCAGCACTTATCAACACTGTCAGAGGTAGGGAGACACTATTCCATGTAGATACATGAACTCTAGTTACTGGAATGGTGTCTGCCCCCACTATAACCTATAACTAAGATGAAGCAATTAGGGATTTGTCCCAGGGCACAAAAATATAAAGATAAATATTCTTAGTACACAGGGACCAGAGTCCCAGGGTATGTGTCTCTCATGTGGCATTGTCCAAGGGTCTCCTCTCTCCTGTCTCTCTTTCCCTTTACCCTCCATTTCTACTATGGAATTTTTCTCAAAAATTTGATGAGGGTAAGTTTCCTCATGTCTGCCTCAGGCACATTTCATGCCACTTGCCCCAGGCCCAAAATTGCTAGTTACAACTCTGGCTTCCACTACAAATGAATAAATTGACATTCTGATTTTAAAATCCCTCTCACCTGAGCTTATTTCCTAGGGTTTGAGTTGCATGAACAGATAAACTGGCAAAATTGATAAAACTGAGTTTCTGAATTGTAAAACTGAGGATTAAATCCTGGAACTATAGTTACTCTGCCAGGGTGCAACTCCCCTGGGATGCTAGTAGACCAGTTGGTCTCTTTCTACATACATGTTTTAGCTACACATCAATGACCTTAATGCATTTCTAAGTGGTTTAAGTATGTTGGTTTGCTTGTTGTGGGATGAAACCTAAATCCCTGATAATATTCAGTTGGGTTCACAGGTTGATTAATCTCTAGCATAATAGAAATAAACCTAGGCATAGACTAAGAGAAACTCTCCAACCACATGACTGGATAAAGATTTGTACTTTGGTCATGAGATAGAAGAGTATTTCTCTTATTGAAACTGCAAGGGATTGTACCTTAGAGAATTATCTGGGCAGAAGATCCTAAGATTAAAGGTGCTTAAAATGATCCAAAAGTTTAATGGAGTAAAGTCTTGAATTCAGGGTTGACAGCCACTTAGTCCTTTATTAAATCCTTATTTCAGAAAGGTTAAAAATATTTCCCATTTCTAGTCACCAATAAAACAAATGCAATAAAGTCGATACTTCCCATGTGATTTGACAACCAATAAGATCAAAAATGCAGCTCTCTGAAGATACAAGATTATAAGTGTCAAAAGAGTCACTATACAGCTCCATCTATTGTCTATAATAAGTAAAATATCTCTGCTTAAAAGAAATGATCTGCCTTTAATGAGAAATGTGATTTATAATTCAAGCTGTGTGTTGCTTCATTGTTCACCTTGTTGCTTTTGCCAAGACCGGTGACTTCCTTCGCCTCCTCTCTTTCCCCTTTTTTTCTTTTAAGATCTCTCTTTTCTTTGCTGGAAGAAGGTTCTCTAGGGAATAGGCCTACTTTGAGAAGGCTTGGTCAAGGGTTAGGAGTTCAGAACAGTGTGACTGACTATCTCCTACTCTGCTCCAGGCTGAATTTCTTACATTAGGCTATGTATTGCTTTTATATTCTGGGTTGAATATTATCTGTTAAACTCAAGGGAAAACTACTAGAATGTTTAATGAGCATTTTATCTGCAAAAAAAAAACCAGTCCTGTGGAAATGCTCTTGCTTCAGTTGAAGACATGTATAAGTTCTGTCTAAAATGAATTCTAGTTAATTTCCATAGTCGGGGGGGGGGGTGGGAGCAGGGGGGAGAACCAACCAAAAACATTTAGTAAATTTGTGAATTGTGATTCTCTTGACAATTTTTTTTTTTATCTCAAGGATAATTATTTGTTTGAATAAACCTTCCTGATGTTATTGAGCAATAAAAAATGATGAATAGGAATAATTTCATAGGAAGACTTATATGAACTGATACAGAAGGAAGTAAGCAGAACCCAGGGAGCAATCTGCATGATGACTACAATAAAAAACATGAAAAGAACCTTGAAAGGAAACTTAACTGAGTAACTATAACAACCAATCTGGTACAAGTGATCAAACAATGAAATATACTTCCTCTCTCCTATAGGTAGAAAGGTGGTGGACTACAGGTACAGAATGTTGTATGCTGAATATTGTAACTGAAAGTCAGTTGGTTTTCAAAACTAAAAATGCACAATTATAAAACTGTCTGAGATGGGCCTTTTGGGAGAACTATTTCAACAGAAAGTCTTTGGTCTCTCTATTAGACAATGATACTTGTGGAAAATCTCGTGGACATTATCATTCCCCAAGAGGTTGGAGACTAGAGTCAGGCAATTCAATTCAACAAACACAAATTAAGTATGTACTCTGTATAGACAAAAGGCATCATGTCATAATAAATGGAAGGCTTGTCTTGAAGTCAGGAAGAACTGAGTTCAAGTGCTGCCTCTGACAGGTGCTGTATGACTGGTTGTCACTTAACCTCTTGGTGCCTCAGACACCTCTTGAAGTGCAAGTTACAGATTAGTCATTAAATTCCATTGCTGGAAGGAATTTAAATATTCCTTCTATGTTAGTTATGGCTCTTTTTAGGGGGGAGGAGCAGAGCATGGTATAATTTTCTTATGACTGGAATCCATAAACCATTGAACTCATAGGTCAAGAGAAATACACATCCCACATCATGACTTTCTCCATCATTTTTTCAATCTATTGAGGGTCAACCTAAGAAATTAAATAGAAATTTTTTTGGGAGTTTTGCAGAAGCCACAGATAATATGTGAAGGCCAGCAGATGACAGAGCCTATGATCAAATACTCAACACAAATTTTACAATAAAGTATTGTAAATAACTCATAAAAGAAAAAGAAAAAAAATCAGACTTCTCTGCTATGAAGGGACAAAAATTTTACATCGACTTTCCAGACAGAGGGGGTGATGGGCCCCTACCCCCTGACATGTGGAAGGGATAATTATAGATATGTAATGGAGACTTTGTGCTCTACCTGTTGTGACTTATGAGACTCATTTCAAGTGAAAAGAGGTCATGTGCAGAGAAACTGAAGGAAAGATCAGGCCGTACCATCCTTCTCCTAGCTTTTGCCTATTCTTGCTGCTGAGCTCATGATATTGGGCTTGTGTTGCGTTTAGGAGGGCAAATTCAGATTTAAAAATAACGCTCTCTGATCTCAATTTATCTTTCCCATTTATTCCCTTGGACTGGCTTAAAGTGGCAGACATGGCTCTTTATGTGGCAAGACATCTCAATGTTCCCCAGACTACATTGTCCCCAGGGGCTGTCCCTTGAATGAAGTATTGAGTGAATCCTTGGGGAAGAAGAGTATTGCCATTCTCTCTGCTCCAAATTCTTGTTCCTCCACTTGAATTGCCCAAGACTTTGAAAGGATTTCCTGATTATTAGGTCATAATACAATTGACTTTGAAAAATCTCCCTAAAATTTCTACTTAATGATCAACAAATTTCTTCCCCCACTCCATACCCTGCACATCCCAGTGATTTTGAACCCCTTTAGGTCACCATGCAACCTCCATCCTTATTTCCTACCTGGCTATATTCATTCTGGTCTTCTTTGACTTTTCTACCTCCCTCCTTCTACCCCTGTCTTTTAGCTTTCTTTTATGTGTTGTCTTCCCCCATTAGATTGTAAGCTTTTTGAGGGCAAGGATTATCTTTCCTTTTTGTATTTCTGTTGTGAGTACATAGCATAGTGCCTGGCAGATAGTAGCCATTTAAATGTTTATTGGCTATTGACTATTGTCCTCTACCCAATTCCTTATTTCAAACGCCTTCGACCTCCTCCCCACCAAAGTCCCAACCAAATGCTACATTTCTTTTCCACTGTGCCCTCTGGAATGTCTTCTCTATATGTGACAAACTTGTTTTAAACTTAAATCTTTTCCCTTCCCACTCCTTCCATTTTCTAGCTCATAATGAGACCTAGCTTTTTCCTAATGAAATATCTTTCCTGATCACACTTTCCAGTATCAGCTGCACTTTCACTTATTTCCCTCAACTCACTGGTTGAGGTGGAGAAATTGGAATGCTCCTTGATCACCATAGCCTTCCAACTTTTCTTCTTGCAACTATCACCTTCCTCAATCCATATCTACCATTCCATCCAACTGCTGGTAGCTCTTGTTTATACAACTTCAGGACACTCCCCTTCCTTCCTCAAATTCAGTATTTGACTGAAAATCTTTCTCTCTTTCCTAATTCTTGGCCTAATATAAGTAGAAGATTTCAAAATATATACTGATACTCTCTAAAATACCCTAACTTCACAGTTCCCCCATGATGTACTCTTCTACCCCACCTCAGCAATGTATAAAAATGCTCATACTCTTGATCTTACCATCACCCATAAATGTACCACCTTCATGTTCATGATCTCTGAACTTTCCAGAGATAAAGAAGGGCATGAAAGGGGCAAACCAAAAATAAGGATCCAAAGGAAAGCAATTTCAAATGAAAGAGAATCTCTTTACTAGAAAATAGAAAGTAAGTCATATTCTGGGCAAATTTGGAAAGAACTTGAAAATTAATTAATAGTAATATGAGCAAATGTACCCCATCTATTCTTCCATCTTATCTTGTTATAATTTATTTACTTTCCACCTTCCCCTCTGCCTTCCACTGCCAAACCTTGTTTTTCATCCACACCATTACCTCTGATCTTATTAATGCCTTAGTTCTTTCCCAGATCATCATCCCTGCACTTTCTTCCTTTCTCTTCTTGACCTCTTGGTGAACCAGTTCAGCTCTACACTGTCCTCTTATTTTGAGTCTCTTGCCTCATACTCATATCCCTGATTGCCAAACCTCAGCCTTGGGTCACTCCCACCATCAGTTGCCTTTTTCTCTTCACACATGCCACTGAGGAAAGGTGAAAATCACGTAAGCATTTTGAGGGGATCTACTACAAATTTATGTTGCATAACTTCAACTGGGCCTTCACTGCTTTTAGGCAATCCTCTATCTTCTTAATTAATTCACTATCTCACTCCCCAAAACAGGCACTTTGAAATTTTTTCATCTTTCCTAAAACCCTCCTTTCCCTCCCTTCCCCTCCCCTCCTGCCTCTTCTCCTCTCCTCTCTTCTCTTCCTTATTTCATATCACTCAGATGCCTCCCCTCCCCTCCCTTCTTTTCTCCTCTCTTCTCTTCCTCATTTCACATCACTCAGATGCCTTCGGCTACTATTTACTTTCATCTCTGTTTCATATGAAGAGATGGCCTTACTCCATAACAAAGCAAACACATTCCACCCTGTCTCCTCCAACAGATTACTCCTGCCATTCCTAATGTATCACTTATCTTTAATCTGTCTACTGGGTCCTTCTCTACTGCCTACAAACATGTCTATATCTTCCTCCATCCTCAAAAATCTCTCATTTGGTCCTTCCATTCCCACTAATTATCATCTTATATCTCTTCAGTTTTTTGTGGTTAAACTCCATGAGTAGAACATCTTTAATAATTGCATTTACTTTCTCTTTTCTCATCTTCTTTTTTAACCCCTACAGTCTGGCTTGCAGTCTCACAGTTCCACTGAAACTGCTCTCCCTGAGATTATCAATGATCTTTTAATTGTCAAATCAATACTTTTTCCCCCTCAGTCTTCATCCTTCTTGACCTCTTTGTAGTCTTTAAACCTGTCAACTCCTTCTTCTCCTCGATACTATTTTTTCCCATACGTTTTCAGAACATTATTCTCTACTTGTTTTCTTCCTATTTACATGACCACTCCTCTCAGTCTTCTTTGTTGAATCTTCATCCAGATCCAGCCAACTAACTGTAAAGTTAGGCAAAAGACAGTACCTGCCTTCAAACAGCTTACCATCTAATGAGGATCTTATAACCTAATGAAAGATAAAAAAAAGATAAGGGTTCTAAGAAGGAGAGTTAAGAAGGGAATGCACATCAGACAACTTGTGCAAATACTGTACCTGGAGATAGGAGATGGAAGGTCAATTTCAGAAAACAAGTTTGGGAAGAATGAAGAGTACATGAAGATGAATAGTATGGAATGAGGCTCATAAGATACCTAAATCTTGACTGTGGAGGGCCTTTAGTGCCAACCTGGGAGTTTGCATGTTATTTTAAAGATAATTGGTGGAAGGTGTGACTAGCCTTATGGCTTAGGAATATTATATTGACAAATGTGTGGAGGATGGCCTGGGTGAGGAGACAACCTGGAAGCAAAGAGGCCTCTTAGAAGGTAACTAAGCTAGTCCATGAAGACCTGTAGCAGTGGCCTTCTCAGAAGAGGAGGGGGCAGATCCATTGGATGTTGTAGAAGTAGAACATAACCTGACATTTGATTAAATATGTGGATAGGGCAGAGAGAAAAGCCAAGGATGTACTCTGAGATCAGGAATCTGAGTGACCAGGAGGATGGTTGTGTCCTCAATAGAAACAAGGCCACTGGGAGGAGAGGCTAAATTGAGGGGAAAATGAAAATGCTAATGGATAAATGCTTAATTTATTAAGTGTCTACTATGCCTAAGCCTGTAAGAAAGGCAAAACAACAACAAAAAACAACAACAACAACAAAACCTGAAACAGTGAATTATATTATAGAGAAGGAGGCATCTATTCATTAGGGACTGGACCAAAGGAGAACACAGGTGAGTTGCTAGTAAGGTTTGGAGGTGTGGAGTTGGAGAGATTAGGGAGCTGATGACAGATAGTTTTGGTTTTCTCAGAAAAGTAAGAAGAAAGTACATCTGCTGGAAGAGAGAAGTCTAGGGAAGGCATTGTGGGGGAAAGGAATAGGCTTGGAACAAAAACTCTGGAAGCATGAAAGAAAAACAATCTTCACGAAACTGGCTAGTAAAACTCCCATCATGTTAGACCACAAAATTATCCAGGGGAAACAGGCTATTGCTTCTCCTCCACTATAAATTGCAAACTGGCCACAGATTTACCTTGCTACATGCAGTCAGGTAGTCAATAGTCAAGTAGCTGGGTGACTATATTAGTGGTAACTGATATTTAAATACAACTTTGAAGTTTGCAAAATGCTTTAAGCTTCACACCTCTGGGTCTTATTTCTTCTTCAGTAGAATGTGGAAGTTGGAGTAGATAATCATTAACATTCTGACCACTCTATGAATATGTATATCAAGTGTCAGCACAGTTTAGAGTGGCAGACTTAGGTTTGTAGGATATCCAAAGATGGGAGAAAATTCACATAGAACCACCTATAAGAGGGAGATAGCATTCCCAAAATAACTACAGACAAAGCCATGTGACAGAAACAGGGAAGTATATGGACAGCAATAATTGCAGCTGCTCAGAGATATCCTGGTTCTCTTATTTATTATCCATGTGATATCAGGCAAGTCACTTAATTCTCTGGGTTTCAGTTTTGTCATCTATAAAATAAGTGGATTGGACTAGATAACCTCTAAGATCCCTTCCTAAGTTTATGATTTCTAAAGTGACTTTTGACTTTAAATTTATGACCCTTTCCTGCTCTAACATTTTGTGATTTTAAGGTACTTTGATAAGTACCTTATATAAAATAACTTTGATGAGTATATGTTACACAAAATAATTTGGATAAGTATATGTTATATAAATTATAAGACATTAAACACAGAATTGAGTCTCCTGATCTCCAATATGTCCTCTAACCACCAAGGGAGGAATAATAATTGTGGAGACCAGGGAAGGAACATCTCTCCTGAGAACAGGGCCAGATGGACAGCAGGGCAGCGGCTGCAGGATCCCATGTGGTACAATATTCCAGAAAGACTGCCAGGGCTTGAAATGGGAAACCAAAGCAGGGAAGCAGATGCCACAGCATGCATTCCCTGGGGCTTTGGATGAAAGCTGCCAGATCCTAAGGAAAAGATGCTTTCAACTACACAAGCAAGCCCTGTTTTTAAGAAATATACATACTTGGCACTTGCAAATCTCTTCCCCCACTACATCACTAAACAACACTCATTCCTTTCATATTAAACCAGCTTTATAATCAAGTATTCCAATAATTTTTCCCTTTAACCTGACCATTCACACTGCTTCCTTATCCCTCCTCTAAGTATATTTGCTATTAGACTGTATGTAATCATTTACCTGGCATATGTTATTTTTCACTGCTCTCGAACAGACTAAACATTTGCATAAACATACATACACACATATATGCAGCCCCTTGCATTTCTCTCTAAGGTAATTCAATCTTTATATACCTAGCCAATCAACAAAACATAGTCAGTGTCCAAGGGGCAAAAACAGTACTAAAATTCAGGTCTCCAGACTCCAAATCTGGAAATTTTGGAAAATGAAGGGTTAGGTACTACTATTTCTAAGATCTTTTCTAACTCTTCTAAATTATTTTGAAAAACATTTTTTGTTGTTGTTTTTTGGGTTTTGTGGGGGTTTTGTGAGGTGGGGAAAGAGTCCAGACCTGTGATTTTTCATCCCTAGAGGAGGGAAATATTGATGTGGAAACTTCCTTCACCAAACTCCCTAAATTATAGTCTGAGATTTCCCTGGAGCTTCAAGAAATCAAGTAACTGTCTTAGCGTTACCAAGTCAGTATGTATGAGTGTTAGGACTTCAACCCTTGTGTTCCTGATAATGAGACAATGCCTAGAAAAGTGAATGTACTATAAAATATAAAATATTGATCAAAGAATTGTGGCCTCCTGCCTCATGAAGTTTCTTATTCTATCCACTTGAGTGTGCTGTGTATACTGGGCACCCCCCTATTCTCTACACAAGGGTGGTGAGAACTGGGAAGATTGGTTGGTTATGAGCACATGTTAGGGTTATCCACTGGGACTTGGAGCCCAAGTTTAGAGCCTGCAGTGAATTTAGATCTCATATAGTTCTGCTCTCCTCATTTTTACGAAGGAGAAGATGGAGATGAGATGAGAGGTGAGATGATGTGCTCACAGCCACACAGGCAGCAAGGTCAGGGTCCCAGCACTAGATCTCTGATTTACATTCCACTATATCCACTGGGGGAAAAGGCTAAGTGAACTCATAATAATAGAGCTAGTCTAGCAGTTTTAGTCTTTCAAGTGAAGAAGTACTTGTCCTTGTTTTGCTCAGGCCTCTCTGAGGAATCTCTTCAACCCACTCTTTTTTTTTCCTTTGGCCTACAGTTAGAAAGAAAGCAGAAAAGTTAAAAAATGCATTAGGATTAGGGCTCCTGGCAAACAGTGTGAAGCTTTCTTTCTGCCTTGTAGTAAATTCATCAATTCAGCAGATTAGGCACTGGCTGGTGAGTTCGGAGCCAAAGCAGAGATCATTTGGAAGCAGGATTTTCCCCAGGATTTTCAGAAATTCATCTGAAAGAGTTGTACAGAGTCCTCACTGGAGAGCACTATTGGGTTAGATGGAAAATGAACTGCTAGGTGTCACTGTGATAACAGACCCTTGTGTCTGGCATCATTTAGGGTACATTAAGGGTAAACAAATCAGAGAGAAAGCGTGCCAGCAACAGTTACATTTTGTAACAAATGTGTCTTATCTTGTTCTATTCACAGAGGAAAAGAAAACATCAGTTCGGAAGCCATATCTATTTTACCATATCATCGATCTCTGTATCACCAGGGTTTTGCAGATGTCTCTTCCATTAGGATTTCCCGTTATTAGAATAATGCATATGCCATATTCTCCTGAAACTTAATAATGGACCTAAGTGCCTTTTATTATTCACGTTGCCCATTCCTTATCTTAACATAATGTGATAATATGGAAATTAATTTAGTGCTCATCAGATAACATTACAGTAATTGCCAGGTTTCAGGTTTCTCTCTGCATTGTTGCAAGGTTTTCCAGGATCTAAAAATTTAATATTGCTTGAACATGGAAAAGGTAGTTCTGTGGAAATAAAGAGTTTTCTTTTTATATGAAATAGCTTAAATACTAAGAACCATTCAGTTTTTGAAGAGGGAGAAAGTGAAATTGTCCTAAAAGAGGGAAATTCTGGGGCCTTCTTACTAGATAAACATGCAGGTTTTACCTGCTTCTTTGCTGAGGGGTAGGGGATGGGGTTGGAATGGAACAGGAGACAGTGTGTACCATTCTGTGACCTCAATGTAGGAAGCTAGTCATATACAAGTTCCTTTGAAGTAGATAAAAGAATTCCATTCTTGTTGCCCATATGTACAGGTGTCTTAGTCACTTTTCTCCTGGGCATGGTAATTATAACTTACATTTTATTTAGCTCTTTGAGGTTTACTTGTTGTGGCAGCATGTTGTAGTGGATAGAGTTCAGGACTTGGAATAAAGAAGACGAGTTTGAATCTCTCTTTTCTTTTTTACTAGCTGTGTGACTCTAGGCAAGTCGATTAACTTCAGCTAAATTCCTACAACTCATCCGCCAAGATATAGATAAGAAGGTAATCTGTGATGATGGAAGGTATTCCCTAACTGGTACCCCATACTGCTGATATCATGGGTTCTCCCCATATTCCCACTGAGCTTTATAAAGCATTTTCCTCACAACAAAGTAGCTAGGTAAGTACTTGTGAGGAAGGCAATAACATCTCACATTTCTTTAATGTGCTAAAATTTGCAAAATGTTTTCCTGACAACTACCCTGTGAAGCAGGGAGTATGGTTATTTTAATTTTAGAGATGGACAAGCTGAAGTTTATAGCTCATTCTAGGTCACACAACCGGTTAGTGGCACATCTGGTACTCAAACCCAAGTCTGACTTGATCCATTGATTTTTCAGTAGTCCAAGTGTCTTCCAAGGTTACAAAGACATATCTTAAACACTGATGCAGGTCACAGATTTACATATTTTAGAACTTAAAGGAAAGTCCAAAGGTTCTTTGCCTAGGGCCTATAAGATTTTTTAAGAAAAATATTTTTGATAACTATTTCAATAAAATTGGCTTATAATTCTATGTATTTTATTTTACACATTAAAAATTATTCTGAATTGGCTTTTGCTGTTCAATCATTTTTCAGTTGTGTCTGACTTTTCATGACTCCATTTCGAGTTTTCTTGGCAAAGATACTGGAGTGGTTTGCCATTTCCTTCTCCAGTACATTTTATAGGTGGGGAAACTGAGGCAAACAGGGTTAAGTTACTTGTGCAGGGTTACTTGTGTTGTCTGAGTCCAGCTTTGAACCCAGGAAGATGACTTTCCCTGACTTCCAGCCTGGTACTCTATTCATTGTGACACCTAGCTGCCCTATAGGCTTGGTCTCCCTAACTTTAAGGTTCAAATTGCATGGGCCATACACATGATGGGCCCCACTCTGATTGGTATAGGAGCTTTGATCAGCTCCATAGTTGACCTGTGCCACTTTGTCTTTCCTTAGGCAACCTGGTGGATCCCAATTCCTAGGGACTTAGGATATTAATACCAAAATAAAGGTAGCCGTTCAATAGGTTTAGCCCACTACAGCTTAGAACTCCTCAGCTAAACCAATCCCCAGACTCAGTTTCTCTGGTTGAGGGGTAGCATCCAGTATGATATCCTGCCCTAGAGCCAGGATTTAAACACATGGTCTTTTACTCCAACTCCAGCACTCTCTCCCCACATCCCATGTTGCTTTCCTGACCCATTCTTGGTGAGTTTGCTCTTTGGTGAGATAGCCCTTTAACCTTTGCTCCATACCCACTCTGTTTAGAGAGGCTAAGAGCTCTGAGGGATGCACATTTCTTGCCCTCTGGGAATTTTCTTCCTGTTTGTGTAAATCATAGGGACTCAAGTGCAATGCAGCAAGCATAGAGCAATGTGGTACCTAGTTCTTAAAAGATCTATAGGGGAGCAGCAGATCCAGAATAAAGAAGTGACCAAGTTATCAAGGATACAATCAGGGACAACTCATGGAGGAGCATTCTCAAAGACTGTACTACGTGCTACAAAGCCTCATCCTTTGTATTAAGATATCTGGAGTCCCCCTCAGTCTTGTTTGTGAAATTTTAGTTTAGTAGGCAAGTGGATGTGGAAACCAAGATAGAAGGTAAAGAAGAATGATTAAAATGTCTATTGCAGTTTGTGGCACATGGAATAGAGATAGTCAACCCCGGGGTTGGAAGACCTGTGTTCTAATCTAGTTTCAGACATTTATAAGCTGTGGGACCCTAGGCAAACCACTTAACTTCTATTTACCTCCGTTTACTCAACTGTAAAAAAAGGGTAATAATAACACCTACCTCTCAGGGTTGTTGTGAGGATAAAATGAGATTTTAACTGTAAAGCATATTGCAAACCTTAAATGTTATATTAGCTATTATAATTCTATTTTATGCATTACTATGTCAATCTTGGGGACTGTAATAGCACAGACTAAAAAGGTCTATGAAGACCATAAAACAGACTGCTACCATTCTGCAGCTTGAATTATTGTATGCCTTAGACTATATCATCTGTGCTTGTACAACCTAGGTGTCAAAGTTCTAGAATCTATTACTGTAATTGCCTAAACTCTGACCCTCATCTGTGCAACAATGTTTGGACCATTAGGCTATTCCCTGGTGCTAGGACTGACTGAGTTTATGCTGCTTCATGATACTTATTGTATAAAAGACTCAAACCAGTAATCACTTCCTACTTAACCCTGGTTTAGGGCTAAGGGTCTAGAGCAGGTGGCATCTGGTTGGTGAGAGCCCTGTTAACATCTTTATGCCTGTGTTTGTCAGATTTCAAGAGTACTGAGACTCTAGGGGTGACTGACTATATGGGCAAGAATGTTCTGCTGTGTGCTTTTTGCCAAACAAACATTTGATTTTAGATCTGAGTCATTGGCAAGGGTTCCTGTTCCTTAGATCAATTAAGAAAGTTGAACTGAGATAGAGGGCTTTTTATTTGATCAATATTAGCCAATGCTATTGACATATAAATGACAGTCAGGCTCTTAGTTATATATTGTTAAAGAAAACTACAGTAAGAATTGAGGACAGAGGACAGTGCCAGGGTTATACATTATAAAGACTTACGTGTATCATGATATTTCTCCTAATATGATGGAAACTTCTTGAAAGCAGGGCCTGTTTTATTTTCGTCTTTTTACCACTAGTTCCTAGTATCAAAAACAGTTTATTATAAGCGTTGAATAAATTCTTGCTTGATTGTGAACAGCTGGGTTAAAGTAGAGCTTAAATATCGTCAACACTTCCACTAGAGGCTGTGGCTGTAGTTAGCCGATGGTATTTTGGGGAGACAGACAGAGGGACCAGTGCTGCTAAATCATTTATCAAATTGACCAACAGAGAATAGTGACAGAGTGCATATGGGAAGAGTATGGGCATAGAAGGTAGGAAGAGTTAAGGGCAGGGCTAGATGATTGGAACCCTGCAGTTGGGCCAAAGCCTATGGGGGTGCCTCTTCTGATGTATGATTACATGTGCTATCCTACTCTCTGAGACAGTGCTGGGGGAGCTGTAGCATTTACCCCGCTGAAGTGCTGTGGTTGTGTCTCTGAACAGGATGCATACTGCTCAGACTTCTGAACTGGGGGAGAGGTGAACTTTGACCACATCAACTCATGAAAACAGTCACTTAGGGTGAGCGCTAGAATCTGCATCTGCATAAGGATTCCACATCAACAAAATCACAAATTTTTTATGTTTTCAAATGTGTGTGTGTGTGTGTATGTGTGTGTGTATTTAGAAGTACAATGCTGGTGTTGTAGAAAGTCCATGCTCAAGACTCAGTTTCCTAATCTGCAGAACAAGGGTAATAGTTTGCAGAAGATGAATTTGTTGTAGTTTGTGACATTGGGAAGTAAGTACTTTTATCCATTGTCAGAGAGGTTAAGAGACTTTATTAGGGTCACACAACTAGTACATGTCTGGGGCAGGATGTGAATCCAATTATTTCTGAAATCATACTCAGTGCTCTACCATTATGCCAACCAAGCTGCCTTTTTCAAGTGATAGGTGTGTGTGTGTGTGTGTGTGTGTGTGTGTGTGTGTGTGTGTGTGTGTGTGTGTGTGTGTGTGTGTGTGTGAGAGAGAGAGAGAGAGAGAGAGCGAGAGGGAGAGAGAGAGCTGGTTGAGAGGGAGAAGAAAAGGAGAAGGAGAGAAGGAGAAAGGGAAAGAAGGAGAGAGGAGGGAGGGAGGGAGAAAGGGAAAGGACAAAAAATTATGAAGTTACAAAAATAGTTTATAAGGTGACTCAAATGGGGTAATTTAGTTACTACTTTATTAGATTTAATATAAACACATTAAACAAACTTCATAGAACAGAATCTCTCAGTTATATATATAATCCTATTTCTGTTCTTTATGTTTTAAAATATTTTAAAAAAGAATATTTTAAAAAGAGCTTTGGAGGTAGAACTAGATTGATAAAGGTCCGACCTTGACAACTGTATAGGATCTTTGGTATTAAGAGAGTAATTCTCCCAAGGGTGCTTAATAAGTGATTATTGACTACTTGTTATTGATATGACTGAAATGAAAGAGCATGGGATTGGAATGAAGAATCCTAAATAGAAAAGCCCCTGAGCTGGAAAGATGCCATAATTAACAGGTTAATTCTGGTTAGTCTGGTCCCTATCTTCACTTCTAAATTACCAGCAAATCTGCAAATACTTATTCTCCAGGAAATCCCTGAAACTGAGCAACTGAACCCCTTTGATCAAGAACTATTGGGAAGCAAAAAAGAACAACCTAGACTAGGGGGGGAAAAAGCCCTTTGAAAACCAGACTCTGCAGAAATAAGGCCTCAGGGGAGAATGTAATGGCAAAGAAAAGCAGAAAATGTTAGCACATTTTGGCCTAGGAAAAGGAAAGCTTTGTCACTCCCACTTAAGCCTGGTGACTATCCACAGAAACCCTCCTCCTCAGCTTAGGAGGAGGTCAATTATTTTCATTCAGAAATAAATATGGAAATCTATCTACAGAGTTGGAGGGCAAAGAAGGAGAAATTCTGTTCCTTTTTTGTGCACTCTCCGTCCTATTGGCTCTGCCCCTTCCTGTGGCCATGAAGGCGAAGGGAATTAAAATGACAACAAGCATTTATTAAGTTCCCACTATGGCCTAAGCACCATGTTAAGTGTTTTATAAATATTATCTCATTTAATCCTCACAAATCTTCGCGTTTGATGAGAGGAGGTTAGGGAGAACATGACCCACTTTAGAGCAAGGCAACCTTTGCCAACATCTTTGGGAATCTATGTTGTTCCCCAGAACTCTCCTTCTCTGCCCCTTGCTGCTGCTTATCTTGCTTGCTCTGGATCCCCTCCTTTGGGTTACAGCCGGTATCTGCTGAAGTCCCTTAATAGACTATCAGCTCTTGGAGGGCAGGGACCGTTTGGTTTTTGCTTCACATCCTTACATACACCGTCTTGCACGTAGTGTTGCTTAATGACTATTTGTTAAGTTAAAAGCTAAATAGGTTGAAGTAGATGAACTTCAAGGTCCCGTCTAACTTCTTTCTGGTTCTATGTTAAGCCAACAAGCATTTATTTAATACCTACTGTGTACAAGGAACTATTCTCCCCACCTTAGCCTCCCTATCAAATTTTGCCAAAAGAAGTCTAAGCTTCTTAGCCTCATAATTGAGGTTTTTTACAACTCTGTGTCCTCCTGTCTTTCAGTTCTATCTTACCTTTGTGTGGCCTGCCTGCTACCCAAATTGTACTGTCCCCTTCCTTTATAATGTCTGGAGTTTTCTTATTTCTGTTTTTGTTCGTCTCATTGCATCCGCCTATAACTGGGCTCACTTCCCAGCACCATAAAGGTATGACTTGCTGAGTATATGCTTGATGTATGGCAAGAGAAGTTATACAGATTTAGAAGAGATAGACAGAGTCCCTGCTCTTAAGGAAATCATTAATGTATGGTGGGGAATGGAAACAAGACAGATAGCTTTTACTACCCCCATGCTGAGAATCTGTGTAGTATAGTGAATGGTGCTGGATAGGACCTCAGAAGATGGAATTCAGATCCTAATTTTTAAACTTATTAGCTATGTGACCACAGGCAAAATCATTGAAACTCACTTTTCCTCTCCTGTAAAATGGGTATGGTACCTACTTCATGTGGTTGTTGCAAGATACAAAGGAGATAATGTGTATAAAGTGCCATGTGAACTTAAAAGCATTATATACTGACTGTTATAATCAGTAATCAGGAGAGGGAGGTAGACATCCCTCATCTTGGTCTGTTAAAGTTTTACTCAGCTCAAATACTCCCTTTTCCAAAAAGCCCTTCCTAATCAGTTCAACCCAAGGAGATCTTTCACTCCACAGAACTCTTAAAGCACTCACCTGTACAACTCAGTTAAAAGCCTTTGAATGATTCTATGAATGTACTGTGATGGGGAGGGAAGGGGAAATTACAAAGACAAAAACACATGGTCTTGACCTTTCATGTAGCTTACAGTCTTATTGGTCCTACAGTATTTGTACAAATAACCATAATACAACAGTAACAGCTAGCTAACATTTAGTATTAATTAATTCTTAAGTCAAACCTCTTAATGCTTGTAAGACAAATAAACACAGCACACAGAAGGGCTGCTAGGAGAGGTTCACTCTTGGTCTGGTCAGACAGGAAAGACACTAAAAAGGGGTTTATAATCTTATTTTATTCTAGTCTAGTTTTCTCAGAAGAGGACTGATGATAATGGGACGACAAACTCCTACAGCATTCTCTAATCACCCGTCTCCCAGGGGCTGGCAAAAAAGGTGGGGGGGGGGGGTGACTACTCCATCTATGTGTCAATGGGGTCAGTTGGGACTGGCATGACTTGTGTAGCCCCTAAATCTCGTCAAACCTCAATGGGGCCAGTTGAGGCAAACACGGATTCCCCCCAAGTCTTAATGGGATCAATCAAGGCACACACAGCATTTGTTCATTCAACCCTAACGTTCCCCATTCACTGACCAATGACCACTTGTTTTATGGGGCAACAGACGAAGAAGGCATGCATCTTGCCAGCAATAGCCTCACAAGTTTCCTTCAGCCCATCACTGTATCTCACTGGGCAGTTGCAGTGGATGTTTATGTTATTTATCATTACATAATGCTGTGCAAGTGTGGTGGAGATGTTTTGAACCATAGTTTGGAAACTCATATCTAATACCTGGGAACAAGAGATTGTTATGGCTATGGATCCTGGAAACTGAACTCTAAGAAATAATAACAAAAAATCCACTTTACACACACTAAAATCCACCTTACTTACACTAAAATTTACCTTGCTTACCATGCCTTAATCCATTGGAGAAGGAAATCGCGAAACACTCCAGTATCTTTGCCAAGAAAATCCCTTGGACAGCATGGTCCTGAGGTCATGAAGAGTCAGACATGACTGAACTACAACATTTATGTAGCACACACTATTTGTCAGGCACTGATAAGTGCTTACAATTATAATTTCATTTGTTCCTCACAGCAATGCTTTGAGGAAGGTGCTATTACTATTCCCATTTTACAGAGGAAGAAACTGAGGCAAACAAGGGTTAAGAGACTTACCCAGGGTCATACAGCTAGTAAGTGTCTGAGGTGGATTTGAACTCAGGTCTTCCTGACTCTTATGGAATATGGAAAGTCCATAGGTAAAAAATACTGCAATTAGTCACCACTCTTGATCATCATGGGGGAGAGGCGGTAGGATGTTAGGGGCAGGTTAGGTGAAAGAAAGAGGAGAGTTAGGCATTCATGAATGTTTGAGGGGTCATTGCCTGTATAGGGAACAGCTGGGGAAGGATCTGTAAACAAGAGCAGGATGAATGGATAAAGGAAGCATTCAGCAGTTACTGTTGTCCCATCACCTCTTCCTATCTCCACCCCTAAAGCAAACACACTGGTGCATATTTCTTCTTCTTCCCACCTCTTATATTGAAATATCTTACCACAGATGGCTGGGATGGGGAGAAACAGGAATGGTTTCTTTAGCACTTAGGGTGTAGGCCCTAAGTGGTATGGTGTAATGCCTCACATATTGGGGCTGCAGAAACATCTGTCGTGCCACTATATAAAGCTCAGTTTCCTACTCTGAAAAATGTGGATGATAATCCCTGCCAGGTGGATCTATTTGGAAAAGAGGTTGGAGAGCTGGGGTTGAAATAACTATGCAATGCTGGCTTGGTTCTGGGATCTGGGTGGAAAAGAGTTTGTTGTTTTTTTTTTAATCAACAGGTAAAGGCTTAGCATAGCCTGCCATGCACAATTAGATCCTTAATTAAAAATTCTTGTGGATAATACTGGGCATATGTGAGTACCTGGTCCAATGAAGCAGAGGAGTGATTTGGCCCACAGCAACCTTTGCCCTCCCCCAGTGATTCAACCCTCCTGGCTACCTGCTAACAGCAACTTGGCAACTTCTCCCTCTTATGCTGGTAAGGAGGTCCTGGCCTGGTAATAAAACCTCTTCTGGGTTCAGTTTATGTCATTCTTAGAGCCGGAACATTTAACTAATTAAGACAAAACAAACACACTTAAGGGATGTGAAACCAAAATACCAGGAAGTCCCAGGACAGTAAGGTCAGCACCTTAGGGCAGCACTAATGTAAGGGCCCTTCTGTGGAGTGTGCTACTGGAGGGAGTCAGGGGATATCAGTGTGCTGGGGGGCATATCCTATAGCCAGAACAGCTGCAGCTACAGCTCCCAGGCTTCTGACCTTTTTTACCAAAGAGAATGCAATGACCGCCCATGTGAAAAATCAGGCCTGATTCATTTGTTATTTAACTATTCTCCTTCCATGTGCATGGGTCAGTTTCTGAGGAATTTTCCAGCTTTGGGAAGAGACAGAGACAGAGAGAGTATATGTGTGTGTATTGTATTTTCCATCAAGTTGATACTTGATCACAGACAAGTTTCTGCAACTAGTCATATAGTTTTCACTATACATGGAGTTTGCAGTTAATCAGACTGAGGGGAGTTGGCTTGAGTCCTCAGTAGTCCAGTTGGCTTTGCTGTGTTGATAATCATGGATTGTACCCCTGACCCCACAGCCAGCTTGCAAATATGGGCCTTGGACCAGGTATGGGAGTGTGTTTGACTACTCTTATCCTCATGCCCATTACAGGAAATAAAAGAAAACTCTAAAAGCATGGACCTGAACTATATGAATGTAAAGGTTAATTGGGGTTTGGTACCTGCACAACCCCTATATCCACTTGTAGGGCTGATGCACCATCTCTATATGGAGGATGGTGGGGAGTTTGCTTCTAATAGAATCATGATGAAGTGTGAGGAAGGAACATATGTAGATATTCTGTAACTGGTTCTGATTGGATAACCATGTGGGTGAATGGGAGGCTCTTTGACAGGTTTTAAAAGGTCTTAGGTTCTGCCATGAAGCTTCATTTAGTAAATCCCTTACTTGCAACATCTGGTGAGAAATCGTGCTGTAAAGGGAAAGATATTTGAGTCTGCTCCCTCCTGAAGTTTTGCAAGGAGGGCGGGGTGGCAAATGGGCCTCAGCACTTGGCCTTTTCATTTAATGTTTCCTATTTTAGGTAAAGGGAATGGACACTCTGCTTTTGTTTGGGAGAGTGAGCCATAGATATTAGAGAGCTCGAATCCAAGCTGAATGTTGTAGCAAGCCCATCACTGAGGTCTCAAGGAACAAGGAGTAATCTTTAGAAAAGACCACTGGGATCCCAGCTCAGCAGCCAGACATGAATGTTATATAGCAACTGAGTTATTTTAAGCTTGTTTCCCCAGAGACTGAGGTGGTGTGGGGGCAGGGAGAGAATGATCTGGAGGTATTGGGGAATTACTTACTATGCATTTGTTCCTGCCATATCTTTGGAGTCAGTATCTTTTTGTAGATGCTAATTGATGTTTTTGTTAAGTGGAAGGGGGGCTACTTACTGACCAGTGAATGTCATTAGAGAAGAGATACCCTTCCCAGTGCCTTGAGGTGTCCTGGATCCTTGAGGATGATGTCTCAGAGGCCTGGCTTGGAGATAGCCGGGGACCTGAGTGTACCAGCACCACCATTGTGGGGTAAGAAATGATGAATGGGATAGTTAAAGAGAAACCTGGAAAGATTCCAGTGATCCAATGCAAGGTGAAGTGAGTAGAACCAGGAGAACAATTTGTATAAGAACAATAATGGAAGGTCTGATCATTGCAATAACCAACCAAGATACCAGAGGACCCATGATGAAAAATCTTATTCACCTTTTGAGAGAAAGGAGAAGGATTAAGAGAACATACACTTTTGGACATGGCTAATGTAGTAATTTGTTTTGCCTGACTTTGCCCATTTGTTAATATGATTTTGTTTTTCTTTTTAAGGGGAGAGATGTTGGAGGTTAAAAAAAGCATTTGTTAATTAAAAGATAATATTTGATTAAAAAAAGAATGGAACTCAGGCAAGTCACTTGACCTCTCTAGGTCTTCCTTCTCTCATCTGTAAAAAGTGGTTTGGACTAGACAGTTGCTAATGGTCCTTTGAGCTCAAAATCTTTGATCCTATGAAATAGACAGGAATTAATTGGGAAGAAGACTTAGAACAGAGTTGAACAAATGAATGAAAACAACATTTAAACTCTTATTATGCACCAGGTATTATGCCAGTCCTTTGGAATTCAAATACAAAGTTAAATCAATCACTGCCTTAGGCAAATAAGTTGGTATCCTAGGGTGGTGAACAGGGGAGTTTGGGTCTGGGGTTGGTAAGTGAAGCAATAGAACAATTAGTTGACATGCCTTTTCCTAGTGTGGATTTAACTATGGTTCAAGGAACAAGAAAGGGAATACAGGAGGAGAGAGCGTATACATGTCCATGCCCATGACTTGAAAAATGGCCAAGTTGAAATAGCAATCAACAAGGGGTAAATTTTGGGAACATAAAGAAAGGCAAAAACACTCTCCTTCATCTCATTCAAATGGGGGAGACAATAAGTGATTTTATACATACCAGAGAATGGGGATGAGAGAGTATAGGGCCAGGAAAGGCCTCCTCTCCAAGTTCTGATTCAAGCTGAGTCTTGAGGGAAGACAGGGAATCTAAGAGGCAGAGGGGAAGAGGGTGTGGGAAACAGGCAGTTCAAAGGCATGGTGCAGTGGTTAGGGCAAGAGGACCTGGAGTTACAAAGACCTGATTTTGAATCTTGCTTCAGAGACTTACTAGCTGTTCAACTTTGGGCAAATCACTTAGCTTTTCAGTGCTTCAGTTTCCTTATCTATAAAACGGAAATTGTAAGTGAACTTCAAGCTTAACTTTCTTCTTGCCATTTACCAAAGATGAGCAGACCGTGTAAACAGCTAGAGCCTGCAAAATCAAGCTGAGCCATCAATCAGAGCCCCTTTGTTTACTGGTTAACTTTTTGCTCTATCTGTCCTTAAATTTACAGCTTTACATATCAGCTAATAGTGGCTGATAGAGATCTTGCCCATCTGTCATCTATTCTTTTGTGTGTAAATCATCATCTTCCCTTATTTACTCTTTAAAAGTTCATTGAACCCATCCTGCATATGTAACTAAATATTATACAAAGCTGCTGAAACTGCTGGCTCGCTGACTTTTGTAAACAGTGAATCTAATCTCTGACCATAATAAACCCATTTCTCCATATTTCCATGTTGTTGACTGTTATTACTGGCAGCAGTACCTAACAATGAAAGCTCAGGCAATTTTTGTCAGAGGATAATCGTAGTACCTACTTCATAGGTACTATAGATACTTCAGTGGTTTAAAATATAAAATACTTTGCAAACTTTTAAGCGTTATATAAATGTTAGTTTTTGCAGTTGTCATTGACAAAGAACAAATAGAACCCTGTAACTGGATCAAAGAGGGGAGTAAAGTGCAAGACAATTGGAAAAGTAGGAAAAGGCCAGGTTGTGAAGGTCTTTAAATGCCAAATAGAGGACTTAACAGTTGATAGTAGTATAATACTGCCCTTCTTGCTTCAGACACCCTAAATCCAAGGTGATTGGATTGGATTCTCTTGAACTGGATTCTCTTGCAAATGCAAAAGAAGAATCTTAGACACAAACTGTTGGCAACTATCCATAAAGGGAACTAGAATGGCATTGAACATGAGGGAGCCAAATTCCCATAATACAGTCACCTGACATGCCTCTAAACAGCTTCATAAAGCATGACCAAAAACAATGAAATTTTTGGCCATTGAAACTGAAAGGATACAAGGACAATTCAACCTAATATTCAAGCCCTTTACTACCATTTCCTAACTACCTATCTAAAAAGCTCCCCCAGCTCTCCAATAATATAATACTTCTGCTTCTAATCTATTCTTTCTGCCCTTAATAAAACATGCTCATTTCCCACCTCCAAATGTTTGTTGCCTATTTTGTGGTACTGTCTTTTCTCCCTTTTCTCTCTCATGTCCTGTACCCCTTCAATACCTCTCCAAATCCAGTTCATGCTTCAAGGTCTAGTTCTTTCACTGGAATGTTACATCTTCAACTGGATCTCCAGAAGCCATAACCTGAAGGTATTTTGTAACTCCTGCCCTGGGGTCAGACAGTGCAGATTTGTGAATTACATGACATCCAACCAGCCCCAGAATGTACCATCCAGTAGATGATAGTAACCTACTAGAGTTTACTGAGTGAAAGAGATGATGGCCCTGGTGTGGCACAGTTAGAACTTTAGGAAAATTACTTTGACAGCTGAGTTGAGGGTGAATTGGAATAGAGGGAGACTTTAGGAAAGGAAATCAATTAGAAGCTTATTGAAATAGGCTAAGTATGAGGTGATGAAGATCTCACAGAGGTGGTGTCAGGAGAAAGAAGAGACTAGGTGTACAGAAGAGACATTAGGAAGGTAGAAATAAGACTTGACAACAGATTGGATATGTGGGGTAAGTTTGGGTAGAGTTGATGATGACGACAAGGTTGTGAGGCCAGGTAATTGTAAAGATAATGGTGCTCCGGGCAATTCAAGAAAGGTTCAGGGGAGATGAGAATTTGGGAGGACAGCTAAGTTCTGTTTGGGATATGTTGAATGGGAAATGGCTACATGACATCCAGTTTGAGATGTCCAAAAGATAGTTGGTGATGTGTGCCTGTAGCTCAGGTGAGATAATAGGATTTGATAGTTATAGATATTAATGTGTATAGATAGATATAGATACTTATATCTATATCTATCTATTTCTTGCTTTGAAAGACTATTTTAGCCCATATGGTCTAATGAGATCACTAAATGAGACAGTATGGAAGAAACCAAAAGAGAGACTTGGGAGATACCCAGTGACTTGGGGGTATTGATGAGGTGCAGGCTCTGGGAGCCCCCTTGAACTCTGATTGAATCTTCCCATTTGATGAGGCATTTGCATGAGGCCATAAGCCTTTCACTGTGGCTCTGCCCAAACCTTTGTTACTAGCTTGGCCCTCCGTTGTCCATCTACTTCCCACCCTTGAGCCTATCAAAATATCTATACTCAAATCAACTGTTACCGGACCTCATTAACTCCTCCTGAAAACCCTCCCTAAACTCATTACTGGAGTCTGACCTCATCTGACTCCTCCTGAGCACCCTCCCCAAACTCCTCTTCTAGACCACCCCTACATTCCTCCCACAACCTTTTTGTATATAGGATCCTGTCTTCCCTCCATGTGGTGTGAGAGTGCCATAGAATTTTCTAGCACAGACTCTCTCTGTGTCCAATACAAGTGAACTTTTAATAAACTTTGCTTTTCTTTGGATGAGAGAAGACTTGAGTTGAATTCATTTGGCAGGACCTGGCATGTTGGTATTTTGGGGTCTCGAGCACCCCTAACCCTATACCTCTTCAGTGTGACTTATGTGAACATCTAACAAAGGAGACTGAGAGGAGCAGTCAGATAAATGGGAGGAAAACTGTCAGGGTATAGTGTCTTGAAAACCTAGAGAGAAGAGAATATCCAAGAAGAGGGTGATTGACAAGATCAGGGACTATAGAGACATCAAGAAGGACAGAGATTGAAAGGTCGTTTGATTTGACAGTTAAGGGATTGTTGGTGACTTTGGAGAGAGAAATTCTAGTTTAAATGGTGAGGTTGAAATCCAGGGGATTTACAAAGAGATTGAAAGCAGTTGTAGTTGGAAGTAGAGTAGATGGCTTCTCAAGGAGTCTAGCAAGGACGGTTGGATCAAGGGAGTCTTTTTGTAAGAATGGAGAGATTAGGGCATATTTGTAAATACAGATAAGGAGCCTGTAGGCTGAGACAGGTTGAGCTAGGGAGATGATAGCATGGGTTATCTATTGGAGAAATAGTTCTTAGAGCATGGTAGATTCCAGGGCTGGCTGGATATAATGCAGTCTGCAGATTTGCACAGTCTGGCTTCAGGGCAGGAGTTGCAAAACTCCTTCCTTGGGGTATAGCCTCTGGAGATGCAGTTAGACATGTAACAGTAGCAGTGAAAGAGCTAGATTTTGAAGCATGGACTGGATTTGGAAAATATTGAAGGGATATAGGACATTCCAGGTGAGAAATAAAAGGAAGAAGGGTCAGTGCCACAAAATGTGCAAACATTTGGAGGTGGGCAATGAGCATGTTTTATTAATGGCAAAAAGAGTAGATTAAAAGTAGAAGTATTACATTATTGGGGAGCTGCAGGAGCTATTTAGAGTGGTAGTTAGAAATTGGCAGTAGAGGCCCTTGAGCAGTAGGCCAAATTACTCTAGTGCTTGGATTTCAATTTCAATGGTCACATATTCCTTTGTTTTTGGTCATGCTTTGTGAAGCTGTTTAGAGGCATTTCCAGGTGACTGTGTCATGAGAATTTGGCTCTCTCATGTTTAATGCCATTCTAGTTCCCTTTATAGATAGCTGCTAACAGCCTGTGTCTAAGACTTTTCTCTTGCATTTGCACAGGGATTTAAGATGCCTGAAGCAAATATATTTTCTCATTTGATCCATATAATAGTAAGACTTCTTACTAGCATTCTCATCTCCATTATACCCATAAAGAAACTGAGACATGGGGAAGTTGTTTTGCTTAAAATCCCATAGGAGACTGACCCCTCTGAAGAAGCTAGGTGGACAAGGAGATTGAGCACTGGCCCTGCAGTCAGGAAGACCTGTGTTCAAATCTGGCCTCAGAAACTTACTAGCTATGTAACCCCGGAAAAGTCATTGAACTTTGCCTCAGTTTCCCCAACTATAAAATGTGGATGATAATAACATTACCTACTTCCCAAAGTTGTCGTGAGGATAAAATGAAACAATATTTGTTAAATGCTTAGCACAGTCCCTGGCACGTAGTAGATTATTGATAAACATTTATTGCCCCCTTTCGTTCTTTCCCTCCCACCCCTGCTGATCCCGTTTTACCAGTTCTAGGAGCTATCTATGTTAAGCAGCTACTGAGCAGCTTATGTGAGCCCATTACTGCCTAATCTACAAAAATATCTTGACAACTCAGGTATGGCTGAGATTTGAAAATCTGATCAGTTTAAGCTGAAGAAGATAGAAACCTAAGAGGAGAACCCATGGCTTTCAACAGAAACAACTGAAGAGCAGGGCAGTGGGATGAAATCTACCCTGCTAATATTTGCTATGTGTGACCTGGGCAAGTCAATTAACCCTGTTTGCCTCAATTCCTTCTCTGCAAAATGAGCTGGAGAAGTCCCTCTGGTATATTTGTTAAGACAACCCCAAATGGGGTCATGAATACTCCGCCATGATGGAAATGACTGAACAATGGCAATGTTCACTATGTGCTACACAACCGATAGCCTTCTTATTTGATTTCTTCTGAGTGTTTAACTTGGTAAAGAGGGTGAATAAAGTTTATGTGATTGTGCTGCCCCTTTCAATTGCAAGAGTAAAGCTCTGCTATTACTGAATGAAGGCAGGCCTGTTTTTGCATGTATCTATCTAGTGAATTTTGGTCCTGGGAGCATGAGATGAACCCAAGTAGACTACAGAAAATCTAATAATCAGAGAATACAGTTGAATGAGGAGCCCGAGAGGCTCAGAGAGATTAAGTGATTAACTCGTGGTCATTTTGCTAGCATCAAAGCTAAGATTTAAATCTAGATCCCCTGACTCTCAAGTCTGTTTCTTAAAAAAAATTCTATTTTTTTTCTACTTAGGCCCTGGAGGCCTCAGTTTCCTTATGTATAAAATGAAGAGGCTAGAGTAGCTCTAAGGTTCTTTGAATGAAGTTTTGAGATTCTGAATTTCAGGTTAAGGGTGAAGGGTGGGTTGGAATGGGGGAAGTTGCTTCTCCTTCTAACCATACCTTTGGAACAGTTGTCTACTCTACCTTCAGTTAAGGGCTATTCTGGACAATAGCCTAGAGCATTGAGAAGTTAAGTCAGTTGCCCAGAGTCACCAAGCCACTACATAGGCCTGAGGTGAGGTTTGAACCTGTGGTCTTCCTGACTCTAAGGTCAGCTCTCTCTCCATCCCCTGCTCCCTATCTTTAGAATGGGTAAGAATTCAACAGAAAAGAAATTCCAGAGATAGGTAACAAAATGACCAAAGGCATTAGGTGAGAAAGTATAGGACACAGAGAACAGTGTAGCCCTGCCTGAATAAAGTCAAAAGTACATAGAGGAAAGTGCAATGAAGAAAGACTGGAAAGGCTGAGTCCCCGCTCAGGGTGCTGGTTTCAGCCATCATTCACTTAGCAGGAAAGTGAACTCAGTGCAATGGCATTCCATACACACTTATTCAGTGCTGCCTTGGAAGGAGTTAGCCAACCGGCCAAGACCCAACAGTAGGCCTTCTAGGCCCACCAGTCCTACTGCTCTCTGAAAGCTTCTCATCCTTGGTGAGAGTCACTCTGAGGGGATTTGATGATCTCTGTGGGTTTCAGGTAACATGCTTGTCACTTTACGTTCTTCACTTTAGGTTGATTCCAAGTTTACCTTGATTAAGTAATGACCTGTCCCAATGAATACAGCTTACTCTTGTGACTTTCCTATTCCACATCTTTTCAGTTGTGGATTAGGCCTTGAGTCTGTACCACGTTTCTTTGTACCTGTCCTGTGTTCTCCATATAGATAGTCTTATGCTATTTCCTTGTATTTTTGTTCAGTCTTTCCTGTTAGATTTTAAGATCCTCTAAAAGCAGGGACTATATCTTCTGTTTCTTCAGTGTTTCCCCATGGAAACTAGGAATCTGCTCAGTACAGTGGATTGTACATTCAAAGAACAAAACCTTTGACTAGGAACAATTTCACAATTAAGACTTCAATTCCTTTTCACTTTTCTTTTTCTTTACATTATCATAATCATTTTGCATATTACTCTCTTGGTTCTGCTTATTTTGTTCTGCATCAATTCTTGCCAAGCATTTCTCATATCTATCTTTCTTACAGTAGAATAACATTCTTTCAGATTCATACAGCACAAATTGTTCAACCATTTCCTAATTGATGGGCAATTACTCTTTCCACTGTTGATTCTCAAGTCTTCATCAGTTGATTCTGAATAAAGTCTAAATTAGCTCACTTGTGATTTCCTAGAAGATCATATAGAGCTTTCTCATTAAAATGCCTTTTTTTTTTCAAAGCCCAACTCCAGTTCCACCTACTGTGTTAAGGCTTCCCTAATTATTCCAGCCCACATTGTTCTCCTCTTGCTCTGAAACCATAAAGTGCTGAAGGTTTCTAATGCATAGCACTTTATCTAGCATTTACTCCTTTAATTGGTTTGTAGTTGTCCTTCTATTGCATTTTGTTTCATTCTAAGCTACTCAACTAGATGCTAAGTTCCTTGAGATCAGGGCCTGACTTTTATTTCTTTGTATCCTCTTTAATATCTTAATGCAGGGACAGGCATATTCTCAATAAACACATGCTGAAGTCAGATGAATTAAAATAGTTTGTTTAATTTAAAGTCATGAGTAACATATACATTGAAATGAAAATTAAGTTTTTTGTCCACAAATTGATGTGTAATTTGAAAGCAGATGTCCTAAAAGTGCCTCCCAATAGCTAAAAATCACACCTGGGAGAGTGAGACAAATCAGTTGTTTCATTATCTTTGATAAGCATGTTCTTGGAAAGTAATATAACCTGGGACATTTTTCTGTAAATTATTCAAATGAAGTCAAGTCACAGCTTCCTAGAATTCAGGTTACCTATGGTGATAATGTGTGTTCCACATTAACTTGGACAAAGATCATAAGTAGGAACTCCTTTTTATATCTTGTCTTTGTATCTCCATATTAAGACACAGTGCCTTAAACATAGTATATACTTCTATAATACTTATTTTATTAAATTGACTTCACAGGTACACATATTTAGGGCTGGAAAGGATTTCAGAGATTAATTGTAGGAGACAAAATATATTTCCTTACCTATAAATGATGGGGGTTAGACTAGACAACCTCTAGCATGGTGGAGTGCTTAGAGCTTGGTCAGGTGTTAAAGATGCCAAGGTCATCCACTGCATATTGAATCATTGCCCATAGTTGTGACTTTTGTTCTGCCACTGGACTTTGGTGACTCAGGAAAAGAGGGTGAGTCTGATGACTTTGCTCAACTCTGCCTCACTTAAATCCAATTCATGCTCAAGTCATGATATCACCAGTGATTTCACTGATCCTCTTCAAAAATGAGGGATCAACAACACCAAGATGACCTCTAAGGTCCTTTACAATACTAAATCTATCTTCCTGTGGTTTTTATGTGAGAGAGACAGAAGGAGTTGGTGTGAAAGATATGGATGGGTTAAAAGATAATTGCACAGTGACATAGTAGGCTGTGGGACAACCACAGTTATGCCTATAATATAATAAGGACTGAGAGGAGAATGCCAAATGTAGAAACAACCTAAGATAAACCTGAAGTCTAGAAACAATTCAATAAACATTAATGTGTCTGGTTCTGTGATAAATACTAGAAATACAATTAATAAAAAGAAAGACAGCCTCTGCCCTCCAGGAGCTTATAATTGAAAGGGAAAGACAATACACAAAAGAGCTGGAAGAGTGGTATCGGGGGGATCTTGTTCCAAGGGGTTGAAATCAGTCAGAGAAGCAGATGAAAAGTAGAGTGGGGCAAATAGTTCCATTTCTTCTCTCTATAAAGGAAGAAATTGAGAGGAATTTGGCTAGCTCCAGTCCTCAAAATAGAGGGGAGAAAAGATTGAGGAAGGTGGTGTCAATCAGGATTTGAATTAGCAGCATGGCAGTGAGTTTAGAGGTGATGAGCTTATCCTGGGAGGAACATCTTGTTTCTTGGAGTTGAAAGCAGAGCTGAGAGACACTGGAGAAAAAAACAAAACAAAACAAAATGACTATATGTGTGGGATGAAATAGTTCAGAGTCTGAGTCTGAGATCAGAAAAGGTCTTTATTCTTTCTCATGAGAAAGGGCCCCCTGCCCCTGTCTCTCAAATGGTGTCTGGCAGGGAGAGAGGAACAGGTAGAAGCCAGCCAATGGTTATATAACCTTCTAATGCAGAAACCCAACCTCCTCAACTGGCCTTCACTCTCATTGGTAGGGAGGCTCACCCACAACCTAAGCAGGGTTATATCTCAGAGACAAAGGACACGGAAACATGTGGGTGTCCAATGCAAGGCCAGGAAAGCAGTTTTATCCTTTTTTGGTATATCTTGTGCTGAGGTGGCACTGTCTCCATTGCTCTAAATCCCAGATTCCTGTAAGGTCAGGTAACTTCTACACTTAGGCCTAGTGGATGCTGAAGCCATTCTAGATTTGATTTTTCAGAATGGGGAAACTTCACTGCAAATTATCCCTCACAAATCCCCCCTGTTCTTTTATACCTTTTGAAGTTTCCCCACTTTTCTTAATTCTAATACCCCTCATCGAATTGACAACATACAAGAGTACAGATACAGAGATTCAAAAGGAAACAATAACAAACAATTGTCCTTTCAAAGTCCAAAAGTCTCTTTTCACACTGCTGTTTGGATCTGAGGAAGTGCTCTGGTTGCTTAGGGTCAACCATCTTCAGTCTTGCATCCCAACCTCTCTTTCTTCTACCTTCTTTCATTCATTTAGCTACAAAAGGAACCTTGGAACCAATTTAAATGACCACTCCAGAACCCTTATCATTCTTACAAAATTAAAATTGGAGTCTTGGTCAATTGTCATGATCACACATTAAAACCAGTTTCTTATATTTCACATTAATCCATTATTAATTCCTCTACCAGGAGGATGGGATTTCACTAAGGGACTTATAATAAGCTCACAATTAAAACAATTAAAATTTTTGCCAAGTAGTCCAAAAATTATCCTCCTTTTAACATCCACTAATTATAACAAAATTGAGACAAGTATGATACTAACTAAATAACAGAATAATATTCCCACAAACCCTTGACCTATTTATCCTTTTATTATTACAGAGAATTAAAGGACCCTGACTCATACAGGAATACCTATACTAAACCCTAAGCCTAATAGCTTTATCTTATAGTAACTTAAGATGTTCCAGAATCGAGTATTTAATAGATTCGTTATTTCAAAACTTTTCATTATTGCAACTTGCCTCCAAGAATAGGGACAAAACTGTAATGAGGGAACCATATTTCTCAAACTTCAGAATGTTAATTTCAGGCAAAACGTATACCAAGCTGCAATCTACACTGAGCCAAGCTTAAAGTGTGCCAGGTGCTTGCGGATAAATCAAGTCAGAAGAATCCTACCTCAGCTCATGTGGAACAGTCATTCCCCCGACCTTCATACCTGTATCTTACAGGGTCTGGCAGCATGGGCTGGTGGCTTGGGTAGCTTGGGCAGCCTTTCTTAATACTCACATCTGGAGTTGAACTCTAGGAAACAGTCAGTTAACAGTCCCATTAAATCTTAAATAACAAGTGCCAACAATCAGCTTAAGATATGATTATAATCTGAAATTGGTTAAAGAACATCTTTAAAGTGAGCCTCAAATAACCTGTATTCATTTCTATATTTATTCTTGTTCATAAAAGTCAAATCTCCCATTGGGACTATAAAGTATTGCTCTAATAGATGTGCATCTACTTCTAAACTTCTCTATCTTCTCATAATTATGATCAATCTGAGCTCATACTAAAATTTCTTTTCTCTCAACTAAAAATGTCTCTGATTTAATCCCAACAATTAATTCAGCCAATTGTATTAATACCCGAATGCTCTTTCATCACTTTGAAATACACTGGGACCCCATTCCACACACTATAAAACAGAAGTCCTTTAGGATAAACCTTCATGGATTGAGAAGAACCCATGGCATAAAGAAGCTTTTGCATAGGGAGTTGGATTTCTGAAACCTTCCTGTGATTCAGGTGACTTCTTAGCCTGGCCTCTACCAGACTTACTCCTTCCCCAAGGTCACCTCCTTAGCAAAGTCCCCTTCTTTAAATATCCTCCTCATTCTCTGGGACTATGGAAATCACGTAATTTGATAGCTACCATTTTTCAGGTGAGAAGAATGAGGGTCAAAGAAATTAAATGACTTGCCTAAGATCACTGGGTAAATGGCAGAACCAAGAGGAGAACTCAAAGTTTTCTGCCTCTCAGGACTAGGCTTTTGAACGACATACAATATCATCAGCAAATGTATTTTTTTTCTTTGATCATCCATTCAATATTCATTCAACAAGTATCCATCGACCCACTTATTATTTGGAAAGATTTATAAAATTAATTAAGATGCTGTCTTAGTCAAGATACTGACAGTAAATTTTAAAAAGAAGTTTGGTTGAGCAATTCATAATATAGAGTTATAACTGAGAGCCCTTTATAATGTAATTTTACCTAAAGCCATATTTTTACCAAATTAACTAATGACATTAAGGGAGCCCATGTTAAACAGACTTTTGTGGTATGAAAATATGAATATAACAAAAAGAAAGTTGATGAGAGAATGTGTTCTCAGTGATGGACTCACAAATAACTTTTTGGAGCATACCCACTGTAATCATAGCTTTCTTCTCTGTCTTTTTATTCCCTGTCATTGAGAAAAATTTAAACTATCATTAGAAAAGAGACCAGATTGTAAGGAAAGGGGAAGGAAATCATGGCTATTTGTAAATATTCAGTACCTGCATCAGGGAGAAAATAGTTACTTATATTTGACAAGAGTGTGCTCAGCTACAAGTTTCCAGAATGTACTGTGAGTTCACCTAAAGTCCTGGAATGATGAGTGACTAGAAAATAGATTTAGCCGAACCCAGTGTGAGTCTTCTATTAATGGGATGAATGATTGTTTTTTCCTATGTAATTGAAAGGATAGGTTGGGTTGGCACCAGACCTATTTCTTTTAGGTAGTTCTTCAATCCAAATTTCACACAGTTGTTGGTGTGATATCCCTAAAGCATAGGTTTGACTCCTCAGCTAAAGAGCTTTCACTGACACCTCACTGCTTCTAGGATCAAATACAAAAGGCATGAAAACCTATTCACAATCTAGCCAACTTTCTAGACTTATTACTCATTACTTCCCTTCTTGTACTCTATGGTTCTATCAAACTGGTCAAACATAGATTCCTCACACAAGGCATTCTGTCTCTCATCTTTGTGGCCTTGTACAGGCTGTCCCCCTTGTTTGGAATATGTTTCTTCTTTATCTCAGCCTTGTCAATTCCCTAGTTTCCTTCAAAGCTCAGCTGAAATGCTTCCCTCCTACATAAGGCCTTTTCTGATCCCTCTGTTAATGCTTCCTTCTTCCCCAAATTTCTTTTTACATATTTTGCATATATTGCGTATATTTTAAATCAACTTACATTCATATAGTTTTTCCTTGAAGAAATTTAATCACCTTGAGGGCAGGAATTGTTTCATTTCTAGTTTTTGGATCTCCAGTCCCTGGCACATAGTAGGTCCTTAATAAATTCTAATTTATTGAGGAATTCAATAGGAAAGCTTTTCTATGTACAAACAAAGTGAGACATGGTAGGTGGAAGGTGGAATGGTAAGGAAGTTTCTTCTGGAGAAGGTTAATGGAGCATTTCATGATGTTCACAATTGGTGAACACCAGTAAATGCTGCAACTGAATAACACTTATTGAGAAACTTTTGTGTACAAGGCACCATGGAAAAGGCAATTATATACATACATACATACATATATATGGCAATTTGTCCTACAGAAACTTATGATCTTATTGGAGAGCCATGAGAAAAAAAATTACTAGCTCTATCAGGCAAGAAATAGTAAATGCCAAATGAGCACAGTAGAAACAACAAAAATCCATATATATGTGTATATATATATATATATATATATATGTATATATACATATATATATATATATATATATATACACATACATATATATTTAGGGATTTAAGAAGAGGGAAAGATTATTTCAGTTTAGAGAAACCTGAAGATTTCTTCTAACACAAAAAATTCTAGGATGTTGTGGTTCTCAGGCTTCATTAGAAATTCCTTAGAATAAAAATGGTTCTTGTAGGATGGACAAGCCTCACATGAAGAGGAAAAGGTTGGGCATTGTCAGTGTGAAAACAGCATGAGCAAAGAAACATGGGCAGAAAAGGAAGACAGATATCTTGTGCTAGTATTCTTCCATTTGGTGAACTGGAGGATCTACCTATAAGCTTCATAATTCCTCATGCAGGTTACTTATACAATGACTGTGATATATAAGATTATCCTTGGAATATTTGGAAAAGGATGACATTTCAAGAGAGTGGTGTTATGTTCTCTTTATTTGGCATACTTCTATTCCCACAATGGCTTCTTAGTTCAGAGCTCCCCACCCAGTTGAAATTCAACAACAGTTTATTGGCCAATTGACTCAGAGTACAGTGTGTCCTGTTACCAGTATTGCTAATGGAAGCGAATGGAAAATTTGAGAAGACGGCTGAGGATACTTTGTCCCATCTCTGCCTCTAGGAGGGTACACAGCTTGTATCTGTGCATTAAGTGGTGAATGGATCCCAGTAATTTTAAAATCCTAGGAATGTCATGATGGAAAGTTTACCTAAATGAATTGTTTGTTCCAAAAACATCTGATTATGAAGAATACTACTATTAATCATGGGGGATGACCCTCACTTTTTGACCCTGTAAGTTTGGGGTTATTATACTAATGGAGACCCATGGTATTTTCAGGAAAAGGAAAGTAGGTTGGTGTCTGTCACTACATTGGCATGTTTGCAGTATGGGTGCCCATCTGTGAGAGTAGCCTGGAGGTGCGTTATGTAGCTTACTGTGTGTACCACTGGCTATTTGCCTGAAAAGTCTGGTTTTATAGTAGAAAGAAGTATTGTTTTCCTACTCTAAATCAGTTGTCTTTAAAAAATCTGGATCCAACTGGGGTGCCATGGTATAACCACAAAGCACAGTGATTTGACCCAAAGCATATATGATCAACAAATTAGATGGTGAGAAGATGGGTCAAATTCTACCTCCTCCACAATAGCCAGTCATTGTCCTCATCTCCAACATAATCATTGTTTCCCAATTTGGCCCAACTCTCCTTTATTCTGCCTTCTCTATTCATTTCTTTGTAAGTTCTCAACCTTCCTCATTTTGACTCAGATGTAGGTACCTCAGGACAGTTATAATCCAACACTAACTTGGAAAAATTTTCCTCCCTCACATCTCTCCCCAACCCACACTTTATCCTAATATATGCATTAGGGGAAAAATTGTTAATACAATCAAAAAAGTTTAGAGACAATGACTTTATATACATTGAGGGACCTGGAAAGATCTCTATTTGGCTTTTACCAAGTGCCTGTAGTTCTCATTGTTAATAATTCATTCCTTCGCTACTTTAAATAATAATCTTCTTCTTGGGCTATAAATACTTCATCCACTCTTATTATTCTCATTCAAAAGCATTTATTACCCCACATCACCCCCACTCCTGGGTCAGGCACTGTGCTATGCTCTGGAGATATACCCCCAACTCTCATCTCTAATTTTCATGTAATAAAGTTGGCTGAAACTTTTCTACAGTTGAAAAAAGTGTGTGTGTGTCTGTGTGTGTGTGTATTGGGGAAGAAGGGAATTTCATCTGTGATATTCTGTTACAGTATACTAGGAGAAGGTTAGGAGTAAATCTGTAGGATGCTTAAGTAGAGATAAGAATCTGAGAATGCAAAAATATTAATAATAACAATAGTTGGCATTTATATAGTGTTTTCTATGTGCCATGCACTGTACTAAGCAATTTACAAAGATTGTGTAATTTGATCCTCACAACAACCCTGGGAGGCAGAGACTATTATTAACTTCATTTTACAGTTGAGATAACTGAGACAAACAGAGGTTAAATGATTTGTCCAGGGTCACACAGCTAGTAAGTAACTGAAGCAGGATTTTAACTCAGGTTAAAACTCAGTCCAAGGCCTAGGACTCTATCCACCATGCCACCTAGCATGTGAAAGTTCAATTGGCAGTGATGTGTGAAGAGGAAGTAAAGGCCCATAGTGGGCAGATTTGCTGATTGTGGAGCAGAATGGCCTCCGGGAAGTAAAGTCTCAGGAGAATTCTCTATCAAAACCAGGGGCAGCATCAAGGAGGACAGGGAAAAACAGTAGTGGAGTGCTATTTGAAAGATAACAGAATAGAAGGCTCAGGAATAATTTTAGGACTTGGTGGATAGCAGAATGTTGAGGGAGATAAAAAATATTTTGTTTCATTAAACTGCCGACCTATGAGGTACAAATCAGGTTTTTATTTTTATTTACTTATTTTTAAATGCTTGGCAATACATGGCCAGGTCCTGCTTTCCAGATCTTCCTAAATTTCTTTCAAGAAAAAAAAAATCTGTATAGGATCAGAAACACCGTTAACTTCTGAAATCTACAACAAAACAGATTTTGTTTTGTTTGAGATCAGAATTATTACCCATGGTTTTTTTTCCTTCAGATGCAGCATAATCGATCTTACTCTAGCCTCTTATTTTGCCTCTATGTATATCTTCCTATTTCAAAATCTTTTTTTTTTTTTTGCAAACAAAATATTGTTGGATTCTGGTTTCTAATCCATTTTGCTCTCTTCTATTTTGTGAATGAGTTCATACCATTCACATTTATGATTACTGTGTATTTTTGTCCAATCTGTTCTCTTATACCTGGACTTCTCTTTTTAACCTTGTCCCTTCCTCAAGAGTCTGTTTTGCTTTTGACCGCCGCTTCTCTTAAGCTACCCTCCCTCTTATCCACCTTCCTTCCTGCCTCTCTTAACCCTTTTCTCTTCTACTCCCCTGCTGTATGTGTGTATATATATACATATATATATATATACATATATATACATTTCTTTACTCAACTGTATGTGTATATATATACTTCCTTACTTTAACCAGCTCATATTGGAGTGAGGTTTAGGTATTGCACACTTCTCTCCCCACTCATGCTGTTCTCCATTTTATCAACTCTTCCATGTAACATCTCTCCAACATAATTTTCCCAATTTTTCTTCTCCTTTCCTTTTTCTCTTGGTGCATCCCTCTTTCTTATTCTTCTATTCTTCCTTTAGGTCATTCCAACATTAGGAGATTTCTCCTAAGAACCCTGTTGATAATAAACTCCTGAGAAGTTAGATGCATCATCTTCCCATATAAGAATATAAATAATTTAACCATGTTTAATCTCTTCTTGCTTATGTATTTTTTAATGCTTCTCTTAAGTCTTATGTTTAAGATCTTCTATTCAACTCTGGTCTTTTTCATTAGAAATACCTAAAAGTCCTTTATTTCATTAAATATCCATTTATTTTCCCTGTAGGATTACACCATTTTGCTGTACAGGTTATTCTTGATTTTAAACCTAATTCCTTTGCTTCCTAGAATATCATATTCTTGGTCCTCTGTCTTTTTTTTTTTAAATCATGGTAACTGCTAAATCTTATGTGATCCTGAATATGGCTTCAATGGTATTTGAATTCCTTCTTTGAAGTTGCTTGAGTATTTTCTTCTTGACCTGAGAGTTCTAAGTTTTGGCTATAATATTTCTCAAAGTGTTCATTTTGGCATTTCTTTCCAAAACATGACTAGTAAATTCTTTTAATTTCTTCTTTGCCCTGTGGTTCTAAGGCATTTGAGTAATTTTTCTTTGGGATTTCTTGAAATATGATTAGGTTTCTTTTGTTGTTGTTGTTCATGACTTTCAGGTAGCCCAATAATCATTAAATTATCTTTCTTCAATCTATTTTCCAGGTCATTTTTTCCTATGATATATTTTACATTTTCTTCTATTTTTTCAGTCCTTTCATTTTATTGTTTCTTAATGTCTCAAGGAGTTATTAGCTTCCACTTGACCAATTCTAATTTTTAAGCAGTTATTTTCTTCATTATTGTTTTAGATGTCTTTTACCAAGTTAATATTCTCTTTTCATAATTTTCACGCATAACTCTCATTTGTTTTCCCAATTTTTCCTTGTAAAGCCACACACGAGCAGCTTTTCAGAAGAATGCTGCTATGAACAGCTTTTCAAGGTTCTGATTACACAGCATAGTGAACACTTTATTCAATAACAAATCAGAGCAAAACATTCACAGAAAATCAAAGTACAGCCTTCACAATGTTACAATTTATCACAGAAAATCAAAATACAGCATTCACCATGTCACAAATCAACAACTTATCACTTATATGGCCACATAATTTTCACCACAGCAGTCACATAGTTTTCAATAAAGTACAATCATTTAGTCAATCAATCATTCAATCATCATTAAGGAGGCTTGCCTCCTTAAGGGATACAAAATACAAAAGTCAAAGTACTCCACCCCTGGGTATTACATTATTTAGTCAATCACAGAGTCCTTAATTCAGTCACAAAGTATAATCACAAATAAATTACAATTCCATCAGTCACTACTTAACAGAAAATAACACAATTCAGCAGACAGACCTTCCAGCTGTCTGACCATTACATCCATACCTAATTAGTGACCATAGAGGGAAGCACCAACATCTGGGTTTTCAAAGCCCAGAGCTCAATGGCTGCCCAGAGTCTCATCTAGCCAAATCACACAACTCTTCCCAAAGTGAGTCCCAAAGCAAAACCTCACATTGAGGTCAGTCATAACTCAGTATTCACAGAGAGGTCTTTTCATCTTGTCCTGAGGTAGGCTCTCAGATTCCCTGGATTCCCTTCCATGGTCCCAGCTCCTACCTGGATTCACCAAACTGTTACCTGGGTTCAATGGCAGACAGCTCCCAATTCCTTGTCCAGCTCTCCATGCAGTTCTTGTACCACACTGAAGCTCACAGTGTCCAGTCCACCTTAAATCCTTCACAGTCTCTGTCCCTGGGAAGTCAAGGCTTAACAAAGTCATGAACAGGTTCATACAAAGTACCTGCATCACAGTCATGCTTCCTCAGTCTTTGGCAGCTCCAGCTGGTCCTTGGAAGTCTTCAGCAGTTCCCAGGAGAAGCTGGTAGCTCTCCAGCAGAAACTTGAGCTGGTTCCCAGAATCAAAATCACTTCACCTAGGTTCTCAAAATCAAAATCATTCTCTCCAGCCTAGACCTTTCCTCTTCGGCCTCCCTGGTAGTATCTGCTTCTGCTTCCACGAAGCTATCCCAAGAACAGACTTTCCCAGCTAGTGTTTTTCCTTATATACAGTATTGCTCCTCCCTATTCAACCCCTTTCTGTTACATCAGCAACAGGAGTTCATACCTTCTGTTTCTTTAACAGAAGCTTAATTTGAAACTAGGTGCTAAGTACCTCTCAGCTTAGCAATACAAAATGAACTTCAAATTTCATTACTATTACATTCCTCTACCTCTTTTATTTTTAAAATCTTTGTTTTGCTTTTTTATATCTCTTTCTTTAACTCTCCTGTGAGTTCTTGTTTGGCTTGAGTCCAATCTGCATTTTTCTTTTAAGATTTGCTTGTAGATATTTTGTAATCATTGTCTTCTTTTGTGTTTGTGTCTTGAGTTTCTCTGTCACAATACAGCTTTTTGTGGTTGGGTTATTTTTTGTTTGCTCATTTTTCCAGCCTATTTCTTGACTGAACTTTATGTTAATATTTGGCTCTGCTCTTCTCTGGGAGGTATGTCTGACTTGAACTTTTTTTTTTAATGTCCTGCTGCTTTCACAGGTCAGTCTGGTGGCCTGTAAGTTTACAATGCTTCCAAAGCAATGTGATCCGGAAAGAGATCTATTGATTGCCCTCCTGGTCTGTGCTTTGCAAATTCCTAACCCTTGTTTTCTTCAAAGCTTAGCTTGTTACCTTCAACATGGAGCCTTTCTTGATTTCTCCAGCTGCCTATTCTCCCTCAAATTTCCTCACTTTTTATTTAGTTTATATACTTATATGTCTATATAATGTCTTTCTGTTCTAATTTAATCTTTTGCTTTTGTGTCACCAGAGCCTAAGACAGCATCCATAGTAGGGGCTTTATAAATGCTTGTTGATGGATTGAATGATTAGTATCTTCCTTCTTGAGCAGGAATGTGAATGACTAGACTGTACTTATAGCCCAAGCATAAGATCATATTTAAGGCCTTCATTGTACTGGTCTCTCCAGCCAAGACTATAAAGCCTTAACCATTGCCTAAGCAGGATCTGAAAAATCCATACTTGAGCTATTTTTATAAACCCTGGGAATAGAAGAGGCAACCAAGGTCTCCTTGAGAACCAAGAACTTACTTTTGAAAGAACATCTGAGATCACATCATTTTCATTATGAGCCAGCGTCATGGATTAGACACTACCTCCTATGTAGAAAAAATTTGGGCTGTTAGAAAACCCAAAGTTCCAAGGCTAAAGGCTGGTCTGCATTTTCTTGCAAGTGGTTGAACTGCATTTAAAGCTTAATTGTGTGTGAAATGTACAATTGCCACCTGCATTGGCCATTTGGCATTGGCAGGAGAAGGCAGCCTGCCAAGGCCCTGTGCAGATCTGCTGCACTGAGGAAGCCAGGCAAGAATTACTATGAGAATTACAATGCAATTTGGAAAGTCCCATGCAAATGCTGTGGCAGAGCCAGCCACTGGCAAAATTGTATAGCATCAAAGAACTGGAAGAGATAACCTTGACCAATCATTTAATTTTACAGATGAGGAAACTGAGGCCCAAAGGAGTGAAGTTGAGTTGAACAAAGTTTAACTGGGACTATTTCCAAACTCCTATCACAGAAAATCAAAATACAGCATTCACCATGTCACAAATCAACAACTTATCACTTGATTCCAGAATGGAGAGATTCTGTTATACTATGTGACAAAATTTATCTTCAGGACCCTCTTTCCCCCACCCCCCACTTTTTAAAGTATTTAGTAAGGGGAAGGGAAGGGCACAATCATTTATATCATGCCTAGTATGTGCTAGGCCCTTGGCAAAGTGCTCTTTAACAAATATCTCACTTATCCTAACAACACTCTGCAAGTCAGGTGATATTATTGTCTCCAGTTTACAGTTGGGGAAACTGAGGCAAATAGAGGCTTAAGTGACTTTCCCAGGGATACACAAAGAACTGAACTTAAGTGACTGAACAATAACAACAAAAATGTTTTATTTTATGAATTTCAAAAGTTTTTTGAGAAGTCCACAGACTTTTGTTGTTCAGTCATTTTTAGTTATGTCTGACTCTGTGACTCCATTTGGGATTTTCTTGGCAAAGGTACTAGAATGGCTCACCACTTCCTTCTCTAGGTCATTTTATCACTGAGGAACCAAGGCAAATACATTTACCACATTGTCAAAAGGTTCATGGCATAAGAAAATTTAAGAACCTGTGGGTAATCAGGTAAAAGAAGAATATTTTACTGTTCTCCGTACTCAGTTGAAATTCAGTCTCCACACCATTAAGGATTAACACTAATGAAATAAAGGAAGCAGCAGCCTCAGGGGCAGGTGAATGAGAGGCATGTCTTAGAACAGATGGAGATTTTGGCATACCTTTCAAATTATGCCAGATAGGTAGCCAAACCACGCTGCCTAGGTACATAGTGTCTCTGCTGTTGTAAGGCCGCAGGTACAGAAATTTCAGACGAGAACAGGATTAGATTGATCTCTGATAAGAAAAAAAAATTAGCTGGGTCCTCTGGTCAGTTTCACAGTCGCAGGCTTTATTAGATAGGTCTCAATTTCCAATCCCTTTCTAGGTTCCTAAACTCCAAGGACCAGAGACTTGATCTGGTGACCTGGCAGGTCAATATCCCCTAAAAGAGAACTACATTCAGAAAAATCACTTTGATTTTACAGTGTAAGAGGAGCAGAAGAGGAAGTCTTTTGTTATTACCTTCAGGGCAAGAGACTAGTTCTAACTGGAGGGGCTCCATGCTTTAGCCTCTAGGACAGCAAGAGCTGCCAGAAGAGAGAATTATAACAAACCAAGTAGAAGCCTGCTGGCTGTGGTCTGCTCTGCCAACCAGGCACTCCTGCACGGTTATTTGACATGAGAACTCGAATGACCTACTTTTCAGATCAGTGCAGCAGTATAGCAATTCAGCAGTGTATCCGGGGCCTGCTGTTTCTCTCTTTTCTTGCTGAAAAACTAACCTCAAAAAGAAGACTGGGCATTTCTTGGGAGAAGATGAATAGGCTAGTTTGGAAGCTCACAGGGAAATAACCCAATAGCCAAAGATCATGATGCCTAAACCACATAGATGATCAGGAAAAGCTGTTTTCCACATTTTCCAATTTATTATTATTACTTTTTTAAAAACAAAATCCAGTGTAGGGGTG
>CM053582.1:248950943-248969416 GCA_028627135.1 Pseudochirops cupreus
GATTTCTCAGGTGTATTCTCACCCTGAAAATTTAATAATGACTTTGCAAGTTGGTTAGAACTGGTTCCAGGAAAGCCCTGCTTTTTTTCCTTTTATGTACAATAGTATAGAATTTCCTAGGTTATGCATTCCTTGAGATGGTAACAGTGACACTTCTTCACTCATGATTTTTCTTTGCCTGAAGTGCCTGCCCTTCAATTCTCTTCCTTTCTCCACTGCTCTTTACCTGTCCAAATCATATTTCTTTTTCAAAGTCTAGCTCCAGTATCATTTCTTTCATCATTCCAGCCCATGTTGACCTTTCTCTGAGATACTACAGTAATTTAGAACTGCATTATATTCTTGGCTACTCTTTGATGTGTAAGTATGTCTTGTTTCCAAACTAAATTATAAACGCTTTGAAGTCAGTGTATTTTTCTTGTTTTGTAGTCTTCTCCTTCTTCCCCCTGCCCTAGTCTAGCATTTGGTTCATCGCTAGGTGATCTTTAAGATCCCTTCCAATTTTGAGTTTATAAGTTTATAAGTCTAGACCAGCGGTTCTCAACCTGTGGGTCACAACCCCTCTGGGGGTCGAATGACCCTTTCACAGGGGTCACAGGGGTTGTCTAAGACCATCAGAAAACACATATTTCCGATGGTTTTAGGAACTAAGACACTGCTCCTCTATTTGTCTCCAGGCAGGTCCACCAACATGCAGACACGCCTGCATATGAGTATTAAAGGGTTGTGGCATTAGGAAGGTTGAGAACCACTGGTCTAGACTGCTCAGTGACTTTAGGAGACTTGATTGGTGACTCTTTTCCCCCAACAAGTAATTGAGATTGGGCCTGGTGGCCTATAGGGTAATCTGTCCTCTTGGGAGAGAAAAAGGGAAAGAAAGAGCTGTGAACTGAATCCTGAAAAACTCTGCCTAATGGATCTGTCCATCTTGTTCTTCAAAGGTTGTCTGATCCTATTAGTTGTGAAAAAGCCAAAGAGACTCAGGCTGGGACAGATTGGGGGTGGCCAAGTTAGGCCAACAGACAACACTTACTGGAAACAGTATAATTACAATCTTTGGGCCACACTTACTGACAGTATAATTATTAGCAGGGATATAGGGCTTAAACTGTAAACACCTGGAAAGCAAGGGTAAAGTCTCCTATCTCTATACCTGTATTCTCTCTCTTCAATGCCCACAGGGCCAGGTAAGCACATGGTAAAGATTCCATTAAAATTTGTTGAATGGGGAGAGAATTCTGGGAGGATGGCAAGGTGGGACAGAAAATTCCAAGCTCTCAAGATTTCCTCCCACAAAAGAGTTAAAATAGCACTTTAGGGCAGACAAAGTATGGGTGGAGATAAATAAGAATAGGGGTACAACTAGGGTCTTCCTGGGACAATTTGAGATCAGAAGAAAAATCCCAGGATAAGGTTTGGTCCCTGTGAAGAATAAACACCTACAGACTAGGTTCCATTTTAACAAGTGGCTCTGAGGTTAGTTGGTTTGAGAAGATGCCTTGGCCCCAAACATAGGAAATTTTACCCCTGGGATAGTGAGGAGAGTTGGTCATTTGAGCCAAGGAAGATCAGGAAGATCAAGGGAACCTCTGCTGATAAGGAACGCCAGACCCAGCTGTGTTATGAAGGATGGGGGGAGGGGGGGATGAGAAGGAACCAGCACACACCCAGTGAATACAGAAGCAGTGGGAGAGAAAGCCCCTGGCTGTGGGCACCTACAGGAGGTTGGAGGTTTGGCTTTGGTTCCAGGATAGAGGGGAAAAGTGAATATCTGGGGCAAGAGGCACCATTTCCCATACCCTAGGGCTAGAGGTGATTACAAAAATTAAGCTATTACCACAAGAAATGCATAGGCAAAGGAGAGAGAATCCAATCACAGAAAGCTATTATGGGAATAGAGATGATCAGGGTTCATCTTCAGAGGAGCATACTGAACTAAAGAAGCCCCCGAAGAATAATGTTAAGTGGCCACTTGCCCAAAAAGAATTCATAAAAGATCTTTAAAAAGACTTTAAAAATAAAATGACAGAGATGGAAGAAAAACTAAAAAGAAAGAAAGAAAGAAAGAAAGATAAGAGTAATCTGCAGAAAAAAGGTTATGAAAAGAAAGTCAACCAATTAGAAAAGGAATCCCAAAATCTTAAGGAAGAAAATGACACCTTGAAAGTTAGAACTGGGCAAAGGGAAGCCAGCAAAATTATTAGAGATCAAGAAATAATTTATAAAAATATGAATAATGAAAAAATAAAAGACAAAGTGAAACAAGAAAAACAACAGATTTGGAGAATAGATCAAGAAGAGAAAATATAAAAATAATTGGACTAACTGAAAGTTATGATAAAAAAAGATTCTTGATACAATAATACAAGAAATAATTAAAGAAAATTATCCTGAAGTGTTAGAACAAGGGGGGGGAAGTAGAAATAGAAAAAATTCATTAATCACCACTTAAAAGAGATCCTATGTGAAAAACTCATAGGTATATCATAATCAAATTTTAAAACCATCAGCTCAGGATAAAATATTAAAAACATCAAGATTAAAATGATTTAAATGTGGTGGTGCCACAATTAGAGTCACACAAGACCTAGCAGCAGAGACATTAAAGCACCATAGGTCTTGGAACACAACATATTGAAGAGAAAAAGAACTGGGGCTCTGGCCAAAAATATCATACCCTGCAAAAGTAAGTATTATCCTGAAGGGAAAAAAAATGGACAATTTAATAAACTCTCAGATTTTAAAGGCTTTGTTTAAAAAAAATCCTGAACTTATAGAACATTCAACATACAAGAACCAAGAGAAATATAAGGTACATACCAAAGACTGATTATAAGGAATTCATAAGAACAGACTGTTTACTTTTTGTATATATAAAATGTAAAATATATGTTTAAGATTCTTGTTAATAATTGGGTAGCTTATAAGAAAGATTGGGTATGATAGGAATTTAAATTGAGTATGATATGACTTTAAAAAGTAAAACCATTTAGGAACAGCTAGAAAGAGTAATCATTTTATACTAATGAGGTGCAAAACAAAGAATCAGTATGGAGGAATTAGGGGAGGAAAGCTGGTATTTCTGTTAACCTATTTTCATTGGGAATGGGTTTAAGAGGAAACAATATTTAAAAGAGTTTTATAGTCTTCTAAATTCAGAAGAAATAAAATGGTAGGGACAAGGGAAGGGAGAGGGGACAAGAGAGTAATCTTGAGAGGGGAGGGGAAAGGAATAGGTAAAATAGAGGTACAGAAGGGTATTTAGATATATGAGAATTGGAGGATAGGAGAAGGATCCTTGGAGGGGGTAGGCAAGCAATAGGAGGACAAGGTAGTGGGTAGAAGTAAAGTAGAGGAGGCAGGAGGGATAGGAAAAAAGAGATATGCACAAACATAAAAACAAAGCTCAGGAGTGGAATATATTTGGGAAAGTGTATGTCTATATATGTATGTCTATATAGGTATGTCTATATATATATATATGTCAGAGAGAGAGAGAGAGAGAGAGAAAGCACATTATGGAGAAATATATCTAAACTTTATTGTAGCCTGGGGAGGGGAGAGGGGAAAAAAAGAACAAAGTAAAAAAGTGCAGAGCAGAGAACAAAAGAAAACTCACAAGGAAGCAAAGATGGACAATTATCAGCACAACAAGTATTGTTTATCATATAGGCTTTCTTGAAATGAAAATTTATTGTTACATATTTTGAATCCTCTCTTATATTCTGCTATGCACACAACATGCTTTTTTCCTCTTTCTAATTTTGTATTTAAGTTTTAATATTTAAATTTATGATATGTTTTTGTTTCTTTATTCTGTATTTGTGCCCTGGTGTTTGAGTCTAACATAAAACTTAGAAAGAAAAAAAATTGTTGAATGAAAGGAAATAGGATAGAGATGTAAGTATGACTAAGTTCTTATCTCCTAGATGCCACACAACAAAGAATCTGGCTACATTAGAGAATGAGAGGAGAAAGAGTAGAAACTGTTTTATCTGACAGTATAGTCAACTTTCTGCTCAATCCCTGAAGCCAAGTTGAAGTATTTAATTAACAAAGGATTAGCTAGTTCTCTAAACCCAAAGATCCAAGCTTTTGGGATAAGAACTCACTAATCGACAAAAACTGCAGAGAAAATTAGAAAGTTGTTTGGCAGAAACTAGATATAGGCCAATATTCACATCATATTCCAAGCTAAGATCAAAATGGATAGATAATTTCTACATAAAGGGTGATATCATAAGCAAATTAGGGGAACATGGAATCGCATACTTGTCAGATCTATAGGTAAGGGAAGACTTTGTGATCAAATAAGAGATAAAGAGCATTATAAGATATAAAATGGTCAATTTTGATTACATTAAAATAAAAAGTTTTTGCACAAACAAAACCAATGCAGTCAAGATTAGAAAGAAATTTTTAAAAACTGCCAAAAAATTACAGCAAATTTCTCTGATAAAGGCCTCATTTCTCAAATATATAGAAAACTGAATCAAATTTGTAAGAATACCAATCATTCCCCAATTGATAAATAGTCAAAAGATGTGAACAGGCAGTTTATAGAGAAAGAAATAAAGGCTGTCTATAGTCATATGAAAATATGCTCTAAATCACTATTGATTGGAGAAATGCAAATTAATACAACTCTGATGTATGACTTCACATCCATCATATTGGCTAACATGACAAAAAAGGAAAATTGACACACTAATGCACTGTTGGTGGAGTTGTCAAATTGAATGTAACCATTTTGGAGAATAATTTGGAAATAATGTCAAAGGGCTATAAAACTGTACCTTACCTTTCATCCAGCATTACCTCTACTTGGTCTGTGTCCCAAAGATATTTTAAAAAGGATGGGGGAGAAGAACTTATTTGTACATTTATAGCAGCTATTTTTGTGGTGCTATAGAACTGGAAATTGAGGGGAAATGGCCGAACAAACTATTCATTATTATAATGGAATATTCTTGTGCTATAAGAAATGATGAGCAGGCTGCTTTAAGAAAAATTTGGGAAGACTTACATGAACTGATACAAAGTGTAAGTGGGCAGAACCAGAGAACATTGTGCACAGTAATAGCAATATTGTATAATGATCAACTGTGAATGACTTAGTTACTGTCAACAATACAATGATTTAAGATAATATTCCAAAAGACTCATGATGAAAAATGCTATCTCCAGAGAAATGACTGATGTGGTTTGAATGTAAACTAAAGCATACCTTTTTTTTTACTTTCTTAAATTTTTTTTGCCAGTTTTTTTTCATAATATGACTAATATGGAGATATATTTTACATGACTACACATGTATAACCTATATCAAATTGCTTTCCTTCCCAAGGAAGGGTGAGGGGAGGGAGAGAACTTGGAACTCAAAATTTTTTTAAAATGTATGTTATCTTTTTTTTTTACATGAAACAGGAAAAAACTCAAAATATCTGAAGAAATATCAAGGGATTGGAAAGTGGGACCTAAGAAAAAAGACTGAAAAAAGGAGATCACTTTAGCCCAAGGCCGAGAAGTAAAGAAGTGGTTTCAAGAAAGCAAGCAATTATTAAAGGTCTATAATTCATCCCAAGTTTGGTTGTCTGGGCATAAAAGATCTCTTTTCCAGTAGAACTTAAAGAATCATTTCTCTGATCAAGTAAAAAACTACTTGAGATAATAAATAAATTTAGCAAAGTTGCAGGATATAAAATAAACCCACATAAATCCTCAGCATTCCTATATATTCCTAATGAAATCCAACAACAAGAAATAGAAAGAGAAATCCCATTGAAAGTTACTGTAGACATTATAAAATATTTGGGAACCTACCTGCCAAAATGAACCCAGGACCTATATGAACACAACTACAAAACACTTTTCACACAAATAAAATCAGATCTAAGTAATTGGAAAAACATCAATGGCTCATGGCTAGGTCGAGCTAACATAATAAAAAAATGACAATTTTACCTAAATTAAATTGCATATTTAGTGTCATACCAATCAATCTACCAAAAAATTATCATATACAGCTAGAAAAAATAGTAACAAAACTCATCTGGAAGAACAAAAGGTCCAGAATATCAAGGGAATTAATGAAAAGAAATGCTAGGAAAGGAGGCCTAACCATACCAGAATTTATAAAACAGCAGTCATCTAAACTTCTTGGTACTGGGTGAGGAATAGAGTAGTGGATCAGTGGAATAGAATAAGTACATGAGACACAGCAGTCAATGACTATAGTAATCTACTGTCTGATAAACCCAAAGACCTCAGCTTCTAGAATAAGAACTCACTATTTGACAAAAACTGCTGGGAGAACTGGAAAATAGTATGGAAGAAACTGGGTATGGATTGGTATCTTACATCGTATACCAAAATTAAGTCAAAATGGTCTAGGCATAAATGCTGATACTATAAGCAATCTGGGAGAGCAAGGAATAATTTACCTGTCAGATTTATGGAGAAGGGAAGATTTTATGACCAAACAAGAGTTAGAGAACATTATGAAATGCAAAATGGATAATTTTGATTACATTAAATTGAAAAGGTTTTGTACAAAAAAAGTCAATGTAACCAAGATTAGGAAGGAAGAGGGAAACTGGGAAAAAATTTTTTACAACCAGTGTCACTGATAAAGGCCTTATTTCTAATATACACAGAGAATTGAGTCAAATCTATAAGAATACAAGTCATTCCCCAATTGATAAATGGGCAAAGAATATGGGCAGACAGTTTTCAGAGGAAGAAATTAAAGACATGATATGATATGATATGAAAAAATGCTCTAAATCACTATTGATTAGAGAAATGCAAATCAAAACAACTCTGAGGTACCACATCTCACTGGTCAGATTGGCTAAGATGACAAAACAGGACAATGATAAATGCTAGAGAGGATGTGGAAAAATTGGAACACTAATGCATTGTTGGTGAAGTTGTAAACTAATCCAACCATTCTGGAGAGCAATTTGGAACTATGCCCAAAGGGCTATAAATAAGTGTATACTCTTTGACCCAGCAATACCACTTCTGGGGCTGTATCCCAAAGAAATCACTGAAGTGGGGAAAAGACCCATATGTCCAAAAATATTTATAGCAGCTCTTTTTGTGGTGGCAAAGAACTGGAAGTCAAGGGGATGTCCATCAATTGGGGAATGGCTAAACAAGTTGTGATATATGAATGTAATGAAATACTACTGTGCTATAAGAAATGTGGAACAGACAGACTTCATAGTAACTTGGAGAGATGTATATAAATTGATGCTTAGAGAGGAGAGCAGAACCAGGAGAACTTTGTACACAGTTACAGACACATCGTATATGTGACAACTAACTTCAATAGACTATACTCCTCTGGGCAACACAAGGTTAGAAGACAACTACAAAAGACTCATGATGAAAAGGGATATCCACAACCAGAGAAAGAACTACAGAGCCTGCAGATTGAAGAAAATTATTTGCTCTCTCTCATTTGTGTTTTGATTTGTTTTATCCCTTCTTTTTTCATTGTTCAGCCTGTGGTTATAATACTTTACAACATGACTGATGTTCAATGTGAAGGTATTTGTAGAACCTATATTTGATTACATGCCACTTTGGGTGGGGCGGGGAGAAAAAGAGGGGGAGAAAATTTGAAACTTAATAGAATGTGGAACTGAATGTTGTAAACCAAAAATAAATAAAAAGAAAAGAAAGAATCATTTCTCTGGAATGGTTTATGGATAGAATTACTGGAAACCCTTTCTACTTCCTGACATTTTCTGACAGGTATAGAGAATTTAGAAATGCTGTCTTCACTGAATCCTAACTGAAGAAACAATTCAAATGCCCAGTTGCACTTGCAGATTACCTCACAGAGCCCTATCTTACTTCAGTACAACTTCAGGGTTCCACAAACTGAATTTGACAATCACTACTCTACAGCCTGCCAGGGAGGGACTCAGTTCCAAGGAAAAGCAGAAAGTTCATTACACGATGCTCTTACTGGCCACAGTTTTCCTAACTCCAGTCATGAGCTGTGTCTGCCTCCTGATTACCCGCTACAAGGGAGAATGGAAACCTGAGGCCAACCACGGCAAGCTACTATGGCATCCATTTAAAAATGATTGTCTTATTACCAGTATTCCTTTTCTTACTAATTTTTAATGATATGAACTTATTTGGTATAAGGATGTATGTCATCAACACTTGCAGTGAATTTTTTCGGCACTGCAATTTTTCATTCATTAATTAGTTGAAGCAGGGCTTTTCCTCCCCACTTCAGGCCTGCCATCACCCTCCACCATCCCCCCTCCTCCCCACTACCCCAATGAAGGAAAGTATTTAAGAGAAATGTTAAGATTTATAGCAACAGCATTTGACCTACTTTGTAGCAGCAATATTTTGAGTAGGAAAGAAGCCCAGATTTCAAATATCTATTTTCTTTGTGTTTAAATCCCTTGCTCTATGGCTGAGACGTGCCAAAGATAGACATTGTTTTTCCAGAGCTTAGAGAATTTGGGTTTTGGTGGTGGACTGTTAACTAACAAGCATGATTCCCACTTGGTAATCAGTTTCAAGGCCAACACAAAAAGGAAAATCATTTATAACTGAATGAAGAGAGCAATGCTAATTCTGACTTCATTAAAACACCTCAGTGTTTGCCAGCTAGAAGCAACCGAATTGTTAGGATAAATATTTTATTTTTTTTCCTGTGAATTAAAAAGAGCAAAGGGATAAATCTTCTCATGAATAAATATATTACTTGAAAGTGTTGCCTGAAGTTTTCAAGAGTCCTTAAAAACCTCTAACAAAATGACTTTCTTTTTCTGAAACAGATTGTTCCAAAGTGAGGCAACTGGTCCATTAGCCTAGCCATTGGGAGGGAACTTTAACATTCAGGTAATTTTTTTTTAAGTTGAACTGCCAAAAAGAGAAAGAAAATTACAACTCTTAACAACCCCATTCCAATCAATAAGCATCTGTGTGTAATGCCCCACTCCAGGTCTCTGTTGCATAGTAAACATTCATGGTATGTTTGGGATTTACCATAATTTGAAATCACAAATCAGTATGTGAATTGATTGATGGTCTGTAGGAGCAGAAAGCCAACAACCTGACTGGGAAGATTAGTGAGATTTTTCTCTCAAATACAAGGGGTCTCCTTTATGACTAAGGTTAGGGATGTCTTACCCAGACTTTCTTGATGAACGGATAGGCTGGATTAGGTTATATAAAGGCATAGATTGAAAAAGCCTTTGCAACTTAAGTCATGGTCTGGGATGCTATCAACAACTGAGACAGAAGAGGTAATTCTCTTTAAGAAGACCTCAAGCTTTTCACAACTTGTAGGATTGAACAATCTTTGTAGAGCAAGATGGACAGATTCATTAGGCAAAGATGTTTCAGTACGCAACTCCCAACTCTCTCTCTCTTTCTCTCTCTCTTTCTCTTTCTCTTTCTCTTTCTCTTTCTCTCTATCTCTCTCTCTCCCCCTCCCTTCCTTCCCACATCCTCCCAAGAAGATATTATTCTACACGCCACTAGGGACATCCTGATTCCCTGTAGAAGTATCAACCATCAATTCACAAGGATCTAAAAAGGACCTAAAAGACTGCATAGCCACTGAACCAAGTAGCAGTGTTTACCCTTAAAAGGTGAAAAAGCTCTTCCTAGGACTTGATTGGCATGATGTTCTAAGGCTCAAGCTGTGCCTCCCTTAATGCAACTTCTTAGTAATTTCTAGTCATACTTATGTGACTTTGTGGTCACCTTAGGACATTAAACAGACTACCCAAGTGGAGTCTGATCCCTTCAGAGTTGGTGGATGTTCCAGAACCATACAAGTGTTGACTGAGAACAAAGTCCATGATTCATCCCCTCTCTCCTCCATACCATTAAGGGCCCAATATCCCATTTCTAGCAGAGGTACAATTTCAGAAGCAGAGTTAGGTGAGAGTTTAAAAGGAAGTTCCTCAGAGTAACTCAAACCAGTAGAAGCATTACACATATTATCAAGAGTTTGATAGAATTCCTTCAAAAAGGGATATTTTTCCAATGAGTCATCAAACTGAAAATCAAATTCAGCTAGCATTAGGGGTTGTAGGTCAGAGGCCTTAGACTTGTACTGGGAAACAAGTATGCTACACAATACAGGGAGATTTCCCAAGCACTGAAAGCAATGAACATACAGAAAAACGTATGTAGCCAAGAATGTCACAAATCCCATGAGAATCTATGTGAGACATCCAATGCCAGGCAGCCATGACCATAACCAAGTTTATCAGATATCACTAATGAAGGACTGTTGAATACCTAAAGTCAATTTCTATAGGTCTCCTAGGAAAGTTTCAATAAGATGGTTATTATCTAAAAATTTTTTTTTGGAGGAGAGAGGGCAGAGCAATTGAGGTTAAGTGACTTGCCCAAGGTCACATAGCTAGTAAGTGTGTCAATTGTCTGAGGCCGAATTTGAACTCAGGTCCTCCTGACTCCAGGGCTGGTGCTCTATTCACTGCACCACCTAGCCACCCCTATCTTAAATGTTAAAACAATACATTCCCTGAAAGTCTTGGCAACCATGGTTATACCTGAGCAAAAGGTAATGAATGGCTGCTCTGTTCTCTAACATGATCTATCTAATCTCCCTAATTCTGTATGCAGAGCAGAGATCATGGTAGATGTGAGATTTATAAACTTAGCCAGGGCATAGACAAGATTGGTCAAGTGGATATAATGGTGGATAAGCCCCGTATACCAAGATACGAGGTTAATGAAACACACTTAACTTTGAAAAGGAGGATGACTTCATCCTCACTAGTCTTAGATAATGACAACGTGGTCCTTTTCTTCCTAAATGATGATATGGTAGTATTAGGGTCTCTATTGGGATAGGGGAGAAGGAATGTCATAACTCTTCCTAGGACACAGAGAGTATTTGACATAGCATAGGTATAAGGTATCCTACTGCACAGGAGGAAGACCAATGTGGGCATAAGTGAAGGAGACACCAACAATTTGGTTATAATTCATGTCTTTATTGGTATGGTCAAGACTTGGTGTTAAACAATTCACAAATTCAATACATAATTCAGCGTAGCTCACTTTAGATAGAAGAAAAAACTACTGCTCTATTTAATATTAAAAAAATTAGAAGGGAGTAATAGAGTCTAAATCATAGAAATTTCTATGGGAACAGTTATAATTAAAATCCCAGAGAAATGTATAGTTTCTAATAGTTTTTAACGAGTTAAATAATAAACACATTGTCATGATATTGCTTGCCAAAAATCCTCCTTGTAGACAGAAGTTACTGCTATTCAAATTCTATTAGACAGCATGACCCACATATTTCCTTTCAGGAAAGGCAATTGTTCAGAGTGATGGCAAATCCCTTGTCCTACTTGGATGAAGCATTTCAGAATCATAATAACAATCTTAATAGGAGCCATGATGAGTAACTGGGCTGTTAGTCAGAATTTACCTTTACAGAGAGTCTATCCACTTACTGCCCCTCAGAACAGATTTCCCACTCACTGCTATTGGAAGGATGGGCCCTAAGAGGAACACAATGATTATGACCCACTGCCAGGTCTCCACCCAGTTGTATACTTGCCAGTCTGAATAGTTCCCACACCTACTCTTCAATTTCTACTTAGTTCACTAAAGGGCTGACATGACAGATCTTTCATCTGTCACAGGTTGTAGGGGTGGTAGATCTTGTCTTCTGACTGCAAGGTCAGAATCTGGTCTAATGTGTCTGGGGTTAGGGCAAATTTATTTACAATAATAGTCATGTACCCAATTGAGTCTTCCTTGTAAATGTAGTATGAGTGGTGAAACTCACCTGAGTCAGTTGAGATTAGTGGGATTCAAGAACACAGTTGCTCTTTAGAGTAGCAACCACACTGGCATGCCCAGGGATGGCTGCTAGCACAGGTCCTTAGATCTGCTTTACTAGGAAAGATAGCTGTTTAAAGGGTCAGCACTCTTTTTTAAAATTACATTCACTAGTTGAGGGGAAAAATCAGCACCCTGAACTTCAGAGAAAATGCAAAGAAAATACAGAGAAAATAGAAGCAGAGAAATAAAGACCAACAGACAGGGCTCTGACTGGCTGAGTCAACTATACACTTTTTATACATCTCTGGATGGAGAGAGCCTTTACATCTGAGCAAGTGGGGAGCTCTGAACATATGGCCACTTGACCAGGGAATTACAAGATCCTTCTCATAAGTGAGACCCCAAAGAAAATACCAACTTAGAGTGTATGTGAGGCTGTATGTGAGGCCTATTATGGGCAGGGGACATTGTAAATACCGTTAACATTGCACTCTGGAATTGCTTGATGCAGACCTGGTCTCCTGGCTGCAGGGAGTGGCACAGTTTCATGGGAGATATAGAGAGACTGCACATAGATGTCATTGAGAATAGTCTGTAAAAAAGGGTAGTGAGAGAACAGAGTCATTATCCAATGCAAAACTGTTCAAGGTGAGTCTAGTATCAGGCACTCGCAAAGGCCTTCCAAAGAGAATTTCATGGGGAAGGGTCTCTTTTTTCTGTTGGCCAGATTTTGAGCTTGCATAAAGACCAGTAGTACTTTAATCCAAATGATTCCTATTTGTTAACATATTTTATTTAAGGGTGGTCTTAATTCCAATCCCTAAATTATATTTCGTGCAAATAAGGCATTGTTGTCAGACTAATTTAGCTGCAAGTCTAACTCCTGGAGCCTTCTGATCCCTCAAAATTTCCTCTGCTTGGTCCCTTTGGTTCACATGTACCACAGGGTGGACAGTGGAGTGAAGAAGAGCATGGAGATCTCTGGACAGCCTTTTTTGGTCAATTGTATTTTTAAAGGAATTGTCCAAATTTTCTTCTACCTCTCTTATTTGACTTTTAAAATCTTTCTTGAACTATTCCAGGAAGGCTTTTTTTGGCTTTAGACCAGTTCATATTCCTCTTTGAAGTTTTGAATGTGAGTATATTGACAATGTTGTCTTCTCCTGAATTTGTATTTTGATCTTCCCTGTCACCAAGATATTTCTCTATGACCATTGTTTTTCTTTGTTGCTTTTTGCTCACATTGTATGTCTTTTTTTTTCCTGCCTTTTAAAGTTGATTTCTGCTTCTGGGGCTCAGGGGGCACTGTCTCAGGCTTCTTGCACTAGGAGTAGGGGGCTACTTACTAGTTTTGTGTGCTGGGGCCTCAGGTACTAGAAGCTGGAAACTGGTAGTTTACCTGATGCTGAGCTGGAGCTGGCGGTGGTAGCTGGTGTGTGACTGGTGTTGGTGCTAGCCTGCTCCACCACCCTTGGGCTCCAGATCTCCCACTGATTTGCTGAGGTGGGGCTTGCCACTGGCTTGCTGGGAATGTCTCCCATCCTGTAGTGGTCTCCATCAGCCACAGCAAGAGGGACCTTTCCCTGAATCCCCTTAGCCTCCCAAGCTTGAAGACTGCTACACCTTTTCTTTCTGTTGGCTCCACTATTTTAAGATTTTTCCTGGGGGCAATATTCTATGAGTTTTTCAAGGTCAATAAGGGAGGGTGAGAGTGACTTACTGCTTATTCCACTGTCTTGGCTCCCAGAAGTCAAAATAGGTCTTTGAACAGCCTTGTTTAAAAATCCAGATAGTGGTGTCATCAGAGAACAAACCAAGCTTCCTTGAAATTGTCTGCTCAGTCTTTGGGCAGTTGACTGGGCTGTCACACTGTTATTAAATGACCCCAGTGAGGCAGAGGAGGGCTAGGTATCCCAGGAACAGTGGCAACAGGAAACCAAGAAGAGAAGCAGCCAAAGTGACCAGACTACATGAATTAAATCATGTGTACCAACCTATTGTGGCAACTATTTTTTTTTACTTTTATTTCTAGGTTCCTTTTAAAAATATTGTTTCTTTTTATTTTTCTCAATTACATGTGAACAAAAGTTTTTTAACATTCATTTTAAAAAATTTTGAGTTCCAAATTCTCTCCCTCCCTCCCCTCTCCTTTCTTGTAGAAGGCAAGCAATTTGTTATAGATTATACATGTGCAAACATGCAAAACATTTTGTAGGAACTCTCAAAGGCATAGGGAAGGGTCTCTTTATGTCACCTGGTTTTCCCTTATAGCCTATAATTTTCCAGGTCTCCATTTTTGAAAGGATAGAGGACTCCACAGAGAAAATGACTGTTTCCAGTTCTGACCACAGATTTAGGAGGTCCTCGGGGAGTGGGGGATGATCTTTAGAGAGTGTGGGGTAGAATGAACAAGGAGCTAAGGTGCTTGGAATAGGTGCCTCACAGCCTTGAGCAGCAACTGACAACAGTGGCAACCTATCAAGCCATCGATTGGATTTTTAAGCTGGCCATTTCCTCTTTCAGCCTTCTTCTATTTTCCTCATGGTTATAAAAAACAACAACAACCCAAAAACAAAAAACAGACCGAATCTTCTTTTTAGTTTTCATCTTATATCAGAGGAAATAAGCATCCATTTGGAGGGAATATTTGGTCTCAATTGCTCTTCTGAAATAAACTAATTTTTGTAAGTCAAAGGAGCCTTCCTGAGGGAACTATAAGGTAGGATTGTCCCTGGTATAAAAATACCACTGTGAAAGATATTTCACAGTGGGTGGGCCATAAAGCTCAAATATCTTATCTATGGGAGTCCTCAGGGAGACCTTAGAGTTAGATTGTCACATTGTAAAAAGAAGGATTTATATATGACACTAGACAGGACATAAGGCAAGACACAAGTCAAGACATGAGACTAAGATTTTCCTGAGAAGTTTGTAGAGAAGGTAGACAAGAAGGAAAAAGGATTTCCTATGACTATTTGGACTATAAATGCCCAATCCTGGTCAACAGCTTATTTGATTAATACACATTCAAGCTTTTCTCATTTACCAGGGGTCATCCTAAGGGAATGAGTGCAGTAATGATATTAGGTGACCCATTACTCAATGTTTTTAGTTTTAGTAAAAAAACTAAACATCAGGACAAACAAAACACAGCACAAATTTCTTGATAAAGGGGTTCTTTTCTGGAAAGCCACATGGTTCAACTGGTAGTCCTTATGTTTGCATTGTGGATCATAGTGCCATATTCACTAGGATATCAGGGCAGATAACACCACTATATAGTCACAGATCAAGTATCTAGTTTATTTTCTAATAGTTATGGGAAGATTGAGAGAGATATTAGAAGAGAAAGAAAAGAGGAGAGGAGACAGAAAGAGAGCAAGGGAGGGAGGGAGAGAGAGAGAGAGACAGAGGGAGAGAGAGGGAGGGAGAGAGAGAGAGAGAGAGAGAGAGAGAGAGAGAGAGAGAGAGAGAGAGAGAGAAAGAGGGAGGGAGGGAGGGAGAGAGAGAGAGGATCTGTTGGATTGGCTAAATTAGCTGGCACCAGATCTGCCCCCAGAGTTCTTGGTTGAGAAATCATAAGGGATTCAATAAAGCTAAACTGTAGGGGGGCCAAGTCTAATGGATTCTTGAGCTTGTGTCTGAGTCCAGAGACTTGTGACTGCTCTGAGTTCAAGGACTCATTGAGCCAAGTCCAACCAGACTTGTTGACTTGTTCTAATCTGGGAGGGTGTGAAGTCCCCTCTGGACAGGTGTGCCATATCTTTCCCCAAGAAGAATATTTGGCAATCAGTATCAATACATATTGCTGTTTCCCACAAGCAATCTGGGCATGCAGGAAGTGGACTGGTAGTTAAGGTCATTTGCTGATATCTATGTTTAGCTTAGTGCATTCGTGAGAAACTGGTGAACCTGAAGTTCACTGTAAAACTTTCCATGTATAAACAAGAAAGATATATAATCAACTATACTACTCCATTAAACCAACATTGTTATCCAACTATGCTCACTTGGCCTGAATCTTTAGTTCACCGTCCATCCTACAACGTCAGTTGCTAGCACTAAACCCTTTACATATCAAAATGGGAAGATGATATTTGTAACTCCCAATAATTTTATCATAATTAGAACAGTTAAGAGTATATAGACAAAGAGCATGTGTGTAAATTGACTAGGATGGGATGATATTAAAAAAAAACAAAATTAAGGGATGGAAAAAAGGATGCTCTGGGAGAATGTGGAAGGGAGAGGTAGAATGGGGTAAATTATCTCACATTAAAAAGGCACAAAAGAGAGAGGATTCTGGAAAGATGGTGGAGTAGGTCAGAAAATTCCAAGCTCTCAAGATTTTCCCCCACAAAAGAGTTAAAATAGCACCTTAGGGTGAACAAAGTGTGGGTGGAGATAAATAAGAACAGGGGCATAACAAGGTGCTTGTGGGACAACTTGAGAAGAGCAGAAGAAAAATCCCAGAATGAGGTTTGGTCCCTTTGAAAAGTAAACACCTCTAGGCTACCCTTTTAACAGCAAGCTGTAAGCCTCTCAAACAACAAGCAGCAAGTCTCTGGATTAGTTGGTTTGAGAGGTTGCCTCAGTCCCAGTCACAGGAACTTTTACCCCTGGGATGGCGAGGGGAGTTGGGAGTCTGAGGCCTGGAAGATTTAAGGAATCTCTGCTGACAAGAAATGCCAAATCCAGCTGTGCTGAGAAGAGTGGTGGGGGTAAGAAGGAATCAGCAAACACCTAGTAAGTGCAGAAGCAGTGGGGCAGAAAGCCCTTGGCTGTGGGCACTTATAGGAGGTTGGAGTTTGGGCTCTGGTTTAAGGTTAGAAGATCTGGGGCAAGAGGAACCATTTCCCATATCCCAGGGCTAAAGGTGATTACAAATAATTAAGCTATTGCCACAAAAAAAAATGCACAGGCAAAGGAGAAAGAATCCAACCATAGAAAACTGTTATGGGAATAGAGATGGCTGGGGTTTCTCTTCAGAGGAGGATATTGAAATTAAGAAACCCCCCAAAAGTAACATCAAATGGTCACCTGCCCAAAAAGAATTCATAGAAGATCTTGAAAAAGACTTTAAAAATCAAATGACAGAAATGGAGGAAAAACTAAAAAAGAAAATATGAATAATCCAAGAAAACCAAGAAGGGTATGAAAGGAAAATCAATGAGAAAAGGAGATCCAGAATCTTAATGAAGAAAATGACACATTAAAAATTAGAGTTGGGAAAGGTTATTGGCAGAGCCAAGATGGCAGCATAGAAGTAGGAAAACTCCGTGGCTCCCCTCATAACCACCTGAAATACCTATAAAATATGATTCTAAACAAATTTTAGAGCTACAGAACCCACAAAGTGACAGAGAGAAACAAATCTCCTGCTAAGGCAGCCCAGCAAGGGGAAAAGAAGGGTTCATCACAGTGCACAGGGAGCCCAGCCCAGCCCCACGTGAGGCCACAGGTTTAGCCTGAGGGCAGCCCCCAACCAGCAGCTATAGCAAACTTCTGGAGAGTGAATCACTAGCAGCCATGGTGGTTTCCAGAATTATCAACCCATAAATGCCAAAGAAAAAGTGAGAGGTCAGTGTAGAACTCTGTTGCAACTGTAGGGGGTGGGGTAGAGAAGGGTCCAGTCCCTGCCCCTGGAACTAGAAGTGGTGGAGGTGTGGCAGCCCTTTAGCTGCCTCCACATGGCTGCTTTAGAGCTCCTACAGATTGTAGGGGGGGCCAAGCAAACATTCAGAGGGTAATCCCTCTTGCTTTAAACTGCCTGGATCTGGACTGTGGTCTTGGGTGGTGGTCCTGAGGTTTGTTACCAGTGTGCCAGAGTTTGTGGGGCCGGCAGAGACTGCACCCTCCTAATAGCTCTGGCACCTGTGAAAAACCCAGCAACTTGGAACAAATCTCTCCCCTCTGGAAGCAGAGTTCTATTGTGGCAAAGAGCTCAAAAGTCAAGTAATTAAGTGGCAACATGAGCAAGCAAAGGAAGTAAAGCAAGCACAGCAATCCAACTTTAGATTTATTTTTTGGGACAAAAAGGATCAAAGCATGGAATGGGAGCAAGACAACAAAGTCAGAACTCCTGCACCAAAAGCTTCCAAGAAAAATACGAATTGGTTACAGGCCATGGAGGAGCTCAAGAAAGATTTTGAAAATCAAGTAAGAGAAGTGGAGAAAAAATTGGGAAGAGAAATGAGAATGATGCAAAAAAAAATCATGACAAGAGAGTCAACAACCTGACTGAAGAAAATAACACCTTAAAAAATAGATTAACTCAGATGGTGAAAGAGGCCCAAAAAGCTAAAGAGGAGAAGAATGCCTTAAAAATCTGAATTTGCCAGATGGAAAAAGAATTTCAAAAGCTCACTGAAGAGAATAATTCTTTCAGAATTAAATTAGAACAAATGGAAGCTAATAACTTTATGAGCAATCAAGATAGCATTAAACAGATCTGAACAAATGGAAAAATAGAAGGCAATGTGAAATATCGCATTGAAAAAACCAGTAACCTGGAAAATAGATCAAGGAGAGACAATTAAAAAATTATTGGACGACCTGAAAGCCATGATCAGAAAAAGAACCTAGAAAGCATCCTTCAAGAAATTCTCAAGGAGGGGGCGGAGCCAAGATGGCGGCGTAGCAGCAGCAACATATTG
>CM053582.1:248969916-248987765 GCA_028627135.1 Pseudochirops cupreus
TTGGAATGGCTTATATTGATAAGCATCCTGCTTATTGCAGAGTATTCAGGTGCCTCCTTGAGTCTCAGGAAATGATATGTGAGAAATAAAATGTCCAAGGGCATAACAAGGAAGAGGACTAAATGAGCTCTCAAATGTCATAGAATCATAGATTTTTTTTTAAAGCCTGGATTTTCCTATCTTATGCACATAGAAAGTATACTCACTGGCCTAATCCCACTACTGATTGGCACTGGAGCTTTGAGCTGCTCTACATATGACCAGAGTCAATTTGTCTTCCTTGGGCAATTTTCAGCTCTCAAGGGCACTACATATTGATACTGGACTGACAGAGTGCAGTGATATCTGCACTCTGATCAGCTTAACCCACTCACTGCCACTCAGACCTCCCAAGGATAAGGTCTCTACCAGGCTTAGCCTCCCTGGTAGCTGGGGTCACAGACATGTATCACCAAGCATAACTAAGGATCACAGGATCATTGGATCATCACAATCCATTAGATTATAAGCTCCTCAATGTCATGGATTGTCTTTTGCCTCTTTTTGTATTCCTAGCCCTCGGCACAGTGCTTGGCACATAGTAGGTGATAATTAATTGATTGTAGAATGTTATAGGTAAAAGGGAATTTAGTGGTCATCTAGCACAGCTCTCTCATTCCTTCTATGAAGAAAATGAGACCTAAAAAAGGGAAATGACTTGTCTAAAATCAGAGACTAAATAAGTGGTAGCCATTGGCTGGTTTAGGAACCTAGGTCTCCTAATTCCTGGTGCAATGACTTTCCATTAATTTTATACTTATTACCTTCTTCTTTCATACTTTCTGTTTCCAATTGTTTAGAAGTTGATATAAAAGCAACGTCAGCTCTTTCTAGGGAAAATTAAAGAGGTCAGAACAATGTGCAGTGAATAAATTCCATTTTTACTTACATACTGAAATGAAGTAGATGAAATTTGCCTGAACAAAAACCCTTTGAGATTCTTTTTCCAGGCCATTGCTACTACAAAAGGTGCTGCTATAAATATTCTTGTTCACATGGGACCTTTCTTTCTATCCTTGATCCCTTCGGGATATATAAGCCTAATAGGAGCTTTTCTGGGTCATAGTGTATAAATGCTTTAATGACTTTTTGGTTATAGTTCCAGAGTGTTTTTCAGGTGTTTGAACCAATCCACAGCTCCACCAATAGTATAGTAGTGGGTGTGTTCTCCAACAATGTTTATTTGATCCTTTTGTCATCTTTGTAAATATGATGAGTGTAAGGTAAAATCTCAAAGCTGTTTTTAATTTGTATTCCTCTCTTAGTTGTTTGGAGCATCTCTTCATATGCCTGTTTGTAATTTGTTATGCAAACCTCTTCCTTGTTCCTTTTTGAATATTGAAATTTTTCTGTTTGTTGATGATTATTAAGTACATTTTTTTAAAAAAGGGAAAAAAAAGACTTCTGAGTGTCAGACTCTGCTGTTAGGTAGGTCTCTTGTAGATAAGCAGAAATTGACCCAGACACCTGGAGGAGGTGGTAATGGTAACTTGCACTTCCTGTACTGTTCTATGTGGTGGGAAAAAACAACGTTGACCTAACATGTTGGATTTTCCAAGCTGATGTTATGGATAAGACTAGCCTTCAGTAATATCATAAATATTATGAAGCTGATATTCTCAGCCACTCCATAATTTATCTTTATATTGCTTTAATCTCTCTTGTCCCAAACCTCACAAAGTCATTAGGAGGCAAGAGTTTTATAAACTTTAAATGAAGTTTTATAAAACCCTTGGTAAATATAACCTGCAATTATTATTACTTTTACTTCCTGGTGTATGGTAGGTCTTAATTAATGCTTATTGACTTAACTATTAAATCCTGGTCTCAGGAAAGAATCTTCTACCATCTTTCACACTTTAATATAAGTAAGTGTTCCTTCTTCAAGGGGTATTTTCATTTAAACTTCCCTCATTTTGTAGTAAAAGCTTTCAGTGCATAGTATGTAATCTGTGGTTAATTAATTAATTACTCATAATGGGGTTTCCAGAATTTGGAGCAGGAAATGAAATACCTTAAAGAAAGTGGCCAGATAGCCCTGACTAATTCTCAAAATGGAGCAACTAGGAGGCAAGGTGTAGTGGATAGAGTGCCAGGCTTGGAGTCCAGAAGACTCATCTTCCTGACTTCAAATCTGACTTTATACACTTACTAACCTTGTGACCCTGAGCAAGTCACTTAATCCTGTTGGTCTCAGTTTCTTCTTATGTAAAATGAGCTGGAGAAGGAAATGGCAAACCACTCCAGTATCTTTGCCAAGAAAACCCCCAAATGGGGTCATGGAGAGTTGGACACAACTGATAAAATGACTCAACAACAACAGTTCTCAAAGTGAAGTCCAGTCTATGGAGGTCATTCATCCTTGTTTCATGGAAATATCCCTCACCTTTACAAAAGGTTGCTGCTTTTTCAAAAGTAAAGGAGAACCAAAGGAGAAATTACATAATTCAATAAATTTAATTCAATAAACATTTATTACATACCTTCTATGTCCCAGGCACTGTGCTAAGTGCTGGGAATAAAAATAAGAAAAAGAAGGCACCTTCCCTCAAGGAGCTTCCAGTCTAACAAGAAAGACAACCAACACACAAAGGAAAGTTTGAAGGTGGATGGGAAATCAGGGAACATGGGGAATAAGATGTCCTTATTGCATGGAATTAAAACCAAGCCAAGCTGCAAATGGAGAATAGAAGGAGAAAAGATCTAAGTAGAGGTATCATTTCAAGTCAGAGTCAAACAGGGCCATTGTGCAGTCCTAGAGAGGTCAACTTTCCTCTTTGGAGAAGTCAAGAAGCCTCTTAAATCAAAGGGAATTTTAAGAAAAACATAAACTCTTTTTAATGCTCTCTGGACCTCTCCCTGGCCCTATTCCAGGGAATATAGTTACTGTAACTGAGACATTCAGACTTTTCTTTTTCGGTGTTGTGTGCTCTTGTGTAGCAGAGCTGAACTCTTTACTTATTAAAGACCTGGGGCTTCTTCATGCAGTTACTGGATGCATTAATTCACATGGTTTAGTTCACTAGACATGAGAACAATCTGAATATCACTAGCTTCAGCAAAGCATAGCTTATTATCTAGGAATTTAATTTTGAGTCCCGACTTTTTCTTCCTCATTTCTCTTTTTATATTTATAGGTGACTATCAGGTCCTGCCCTTGGTAAAATTGGGAAGTAAAGTGGTGAATTCTGAGATATCCTTTAATTTTCTCCACCACTTTTCCCCACTTCCCAGAGCCCTGGAGTTTGAATGGGCACTTATCTTGCTCTAGGCTAGTTATCAACTAATCTCACTTAAAGTGGTAAGCTGATAAGCACTGAAAGTTATGTCTTGAATCAGACATCTGGTAAGGATCTCAAACTCAGCATGTCCAAAACTGAATTCATTTTCTTTCCCCCCCAAATCATTCTATCTTCCAAACTTCCCTATGACTGTTGAGTGTACCACCATCTTCTCAGTCACCCAGCTTAGATATCTATTGATTGCTTACTCCAACTCACATTACATATTTAGAGAAATGATCATTTCTCTCTTATGTTAATAGTCAATTACTATTGGGGAGATCCAGGATGTTTTTCCTTACTATTTCCTCATTCTTTAGCAGCTCAAATCAGTCCCTGAAGAACAGGACTGATAATGAGATTGATTGTATTTAACCTTCTCCTCAATCTTGTTCAGACCACACCTAAATGGAGAACCCCAATATGTAGCAGGGGGAGGGGTAGATCTTTGTCCAGAATCAGAAGTTCCCAAACTTATTTGGCCTATACCCCCTTTTTATTTTTTTAAATTAAATTGTATGTTTATTTTTGGTTTACATCATTCATTTCCACAAGATTTTGAGTTACAAATTTTCTCCCCATCTCTCCCCTACACAGCACCCCAAAAAAGCAATCCCACTGTATACCCCCTCCCCCAATCTGCTCTCTCCTATATCCTCCCCCATCCATTCTCCCACTTTCTGATGGGGGAAGATTATACTCCCTTTTTGAAAAATGCTCAGTGATCCCCTGGAAAGCTACTTTCTTTAACGCTTTAATGGTTTTTTTTTTAATTTGCATAATTTCAAAAAATATATATATTTTAAAGATGCATCTTAAATTTAATAATTTATTGTAAATTAGTGGAAGGTTTTCCTGCATTGAAGTTTTGATGATGCAATGTTACATCATGTAACTATATAGTATCAGATTGTAAACAAGTCATTACACAGCACATTCCCCAGATAAGCCTCATACATACCTCTTCTTGATGTATCACTGTTTTCATTACCATCAATTTTATCAATCCATATTTACTGGGTTCCCCTAATGCTTATGACATTGAACTGGCTGTTTCCCATTAATAAATTTTCCTACAAGTTAAAAAAAATTTAAGGGGATTTTTTTAAACTAGTCTTGAAGTCTGAAGACTGAGTTTGAATCCTGATGTTGCCACCTATTCAGGTGATCTTGACCAGTGAAGCTCTTAGAACCGCATTATCTTTATACATAATGAGGGTGTATGACTGCTCATATTCTTCTGAACTTTGATTCTCTCCTCTCTACCAGGATGTAGTTAGTTATTATTGATACTATTGTAATATTATTATATTATTATTGGTATTATTGTGGCTTGTTACTATTGGTACCTGCATGTTTTATCATGAACCCTATGTGAGGTAGGTAGATCACATTTCATTATGAATTCTCTAGAATCAGAGTTCCGCGGTGTTTCAAATTTGTTTGTCTTTACAACATTTTTGCTGTTTTATAAATTATACAAATTATTATTTTATTCTGCATCAGTTCATGCAATTCTTCCCTTCATTTTTACAGCACAATAGAATTCCATAACATGTTTATGCCATAATTTGTTCAGGGGGTTACCAATTGATGTACACCCCTTCAGTTTCTGATTCTTTGCCAGGACAAAAAGAGATCTTGCAAATATTTTTGTACATCCTTACTTAGAATTTGTTTTGCTTAGAGCTAATCGTTCCTTTAATTCACTCCCACCCCACATTCCTTCTTCTCTCCTCTCATTTCCTTTCTATTTCCTTGTTGAGTCAAATTTATTTCTGTACCTAGCTCTATATGTGTATGTGAGTATAGTCTTTCTTTCTTTGACCAGTTCACCTGAGAGTTAAATGCAAGTGTCACCTTCTCCTCCCACTCTTTTCTCTTTGTTTATATAAACTTCAACTTGTACATCTCAATTATGTGATATATTTTTTTCCCTAATCTTATTCTCCCTCCCTTTTCCCCCCACCTCAGTGTATTCTTATTCCCTTTCCATTATTTTAAGGTCATCAAAGCATTACAGACTACTCCCAGATTAATTAGGTTCTCTCTAAGACCCTAATGATAATAGGGTTCAAAAAAGACACATATATTATCTTCCCATATCAGGATATAAAACAATTTATCCTTATTTTTAGTCTCTCATATATTTATGTTTCCTGTTTTATGGTGGGTTTTTTTGTCTCCTGTGTTAGCACTTCAAAGTTTTTACATAGCTCTTATCATTTCAACAGGAAGGCTGGAAAGTCCTCTTCTACATTAAAGATATATTTTTGTAACGTTAATGGGGGAATATAAGATCTTCCCTGACCATTAATAGGTCTCAGGTGGAGCCCATTAAGGGAAGCTTGCTTAGGGGAGGCTTGCTTGTAGGAAGGCTTTCACACCTTTTGCTAATTTCTAATTAGGCACTGAGTCAAGAGGGTTGTGATGCCTTCTGCCTCTGAGAAAATACATATACTATGAGTTGGTATTTTGCTTTGGGGGCTAGCTTATGAGAAGGATCTTGGGATTCCCTGGTCAAGATTCTGAGTAGTTGTATGTTTAGAGCTCCCCAACTGTTCAGATGTAAAGACTGTCTTGATCCTGGAATGTATGTAAAGTGTATAATTGATTTAGGTAGTCAAAGCCTTGTCTGGGTCTTTATTTCTCTGCTTGTATTTTCTCTGTTTGTATTCTCTCTGAAGTTCAAGATGCTGACTTTTCCCCTGAACTAGTAAATGTAATTAAAAAAGATTGTTGACCCCTTAAACAGTTCTTTTTCCTAGTAAAGCGATCCAAGAACCTGTGCTAGCAGCCATCATGGATATGCCAGTGTGGTTGTCACTATAATTCCCTCCCTCTCCCCCCCCCCCATTACACTCAGTTTTGTTGGGTGAGTTATTCTTGGTTTTAAGCCTCTACTCTTCATTTTTTGGATATCATATTCCAACTTCTTTGCTCCTTTATGGCAGTGGCTGCTAAAGCATGTGTGATCCTGACTGTAGCATATAGGTACTTGAATTCTTTCTTTCTGGCTGCTTACACTATCTTTTTCATTGACCTGGAATCTGAATTTCTTTCAGGATATGATACTAATAGATTCTTTATATTTCCAATTTGCAAGAGATCTTCACAGTTTTAACTGTGCAATAGTATTCTGTTTTTAAATTGTACATAATTTAATTTTAATATTTTGTTACAATTCTCTCATTTTCAGTCATGTCTGACTCTTTGTGACCCCATTTGAGATTTTCTTGGTAGAGATATCAGAATGGTTTGCCATTTCCTCTTCCAACCCATTTTTATAGATGAATAAATTGAGGCAAACGGGTTAAGCGACTTGTCCAAGGTCATATAGCTAGTAAACGTCTGAGGTTGGATTTGAACAGAGGTCTTCCTGACTCTTAGGCCCAGTGCCCTATCCATTGTGCCACCAATCTGCTCAATTAAAAAAAAAAGAATTTATTGCAAAAAAAAAAGCTAAGCATCATCTGAGCCTTCAGTGAGTTACAATCTTTTTGCCTCCATTGAGTCTTGCTATGATGTTTATAACTGCTGACTGATCAGGGTGGTAGTTGTTAAAGGTTGGGGTGGCTGGGGAAATTTCTTAAAATAAGACAACAATGAAGTTGGCCTCATCAATTGTCTCTTCCTTTCACTTGAACACTTAGAAAATATTGTAGAGTTATTAATTGGCCTAATTTCAATATTGTTGTGTCTCAGGTAATAGGGACACCGGAAGAATGTGAGAGAGATGGGAACTGCTGTTCAGTAGAACAGTCAAAATGCATACAACATGTATTGATTAAATTCGCTGTCTTTTATAGGCATGGTTTGTGGTTCCCAAAATAATTACAATGGTAACATCAAAGATCATTGATCAAAGATCATTGATCACAGATTACTATAACAAATATAATAATGAAAAAGCTTGAAACATTGCAAGAATGACCAAAATGTGACAGAGAGACATGATGTGAATACATGCTGTTGGAAAAATGGCAGTGATAGATTTGCTCAATGCAGGGCTGCCACAAACCTTTAATATGCTAAAAAAAAAAAAAAAGACAATATAGAAAAAGTGCAGTAAAAGGAGGTATACCCACACTTGTCTTTCAGGATTACTATTTTTTTAAAATTTTATTTTATTAAATTTTTTTTGAGTTACATATTTTCTCCCCGTCTTTCCCCCACCCACCACCCCAAAACAGCCATCCCAGTGTTTCCCCCCTCCCCCAGTCTATTCTCTCCTATGTCACTTTTTGGTAGGGCAGGATAGATCTCCCAACTGCAGTGCCTGTGTATCTCAAGTCAGGATTACTATTAACATGCCACAAAATAAAATGTATAAATTGCTTTAAAATAATAAAGTTCTGTTTATATCTAAGGTGTCAGCAATAGTGGCCAGGTGGTATAGAAGATAGAGTGCTGGAGCTGAAGTCAAGGAAACCTGAATTCAAATATGACCTTAGACACTTATTGGTAACTTGCTTCAGTTTCTCTAAAATGGGATACTAATAGTACTTATCTCCTGGGGTTGTGGGGATAAAATGAAATAATATTCATGAAGCAAATCTGTAAATTTTAAAGGGCACTACAAAGCTAGCTACTGTTATCAACATGAGTATTATTACTACTATTACTACTACAATTTGTATCTAAATAAGGCTTTCTAAATAAAAGGAACACTGTACTGATGAAAAGGGGGAGGGATCAATTGAAAGATACATTAAGAGTTTAAAAAAAAAAGAGTTTTAGTTAGATACCTTTAGAAATGGAAGAGACTTGAAGATCTGTTAGCCAGCTCTCCTGGTACATGTACTAATTCTCTACATATGAACTTCAAGTCACAGGATCATCACCCTAGATTACTGGGGTTCTTAGCATGGAGTCCGTGAACATTGTGAACATTTTATAATAAATACATGTATACTGTATTTCACGAGAATTGGTTTCTTTTATAATTCTTTGCCTTTTAATCATTTAAAAACATGACTGTGAGAAGGGAGCTATATGCTTCATCAGACTACCAAAGGGGTCCATGACACAAAAACCAATTAAGGCCCCCTGTCCTAAAACCAGAGACCCCAGAGACCATCTATTCTAACCCCTCTCATTTTACAAATAAGGAAATGAAAACCCAAAGAGGTTGAATAATTAGACCAATGCCAAATAAGATTTCAAGGCAGTATTTGAACTCATTTCCCTTAAGTACAGAACTGATGCTTTTTATACTGTTCTAAGTTACTTCTCCAAGTATTCTTTTGAAGTCATTAGTTAGGTAATCCTCTTCTTTCTTCACTAACTGCCTCTTTAAGTTGGTTGGTGTCTTTCATTCTTGAAGAGGACCAAAATGTCATAACTATGTTGGGGTCAAAGTACAGTGTGTACAACTGTGGCTGATCAGACCAATATGAGCTTTGAGCAACATGGTCAGTTGTGCATCAAACTTGTGCTCCCTGCAGCACAGTTTGAATGCTTGACAATTCAGCTTGAAAAACGACCTCAGCATCTGGTACTTTATCTTGCCAGGTGATCTTCAGAATCTTCCTAAGACAATTCAAATGGAAACAGATCAGTTCCCTAGAACGGCACTGGTATATTGTCCAAGTTTCACAAGCATACAAAGAAGTCGGCACCAAAGGCTCTGTAGATCTTCAGTATGATATGCAATCAAATACCTCTTCTTTCTTACACCTTTCTTTGGAACCTCCCAAACACAAATAGTTCTGGCAATGTATATAGATCAACATTATCATCTATGTGTACATCCCAGGAAAGTGTATTTTGAAGGTAAGTGAACTTATCCACAGCATTCAAAATTTCTCCATTTGCTGTAACTAATGGGTCCACATATGGATGGTAAGGTACTGGATGTGAAGAACCCCTGTTGTCTTGGTGTTAAGCAACCAGTAGCAACCAGAAAGCCAAAGGCATAAGTGTGTCACCTCCCTACTCAGATCCTCCAGGTTTTGGACCAAGTATAATTGCCTCAATTTAGCAAATCTGAGAGATGTCCCAGAATGGGAAAGTAGGAGGAAGTGTTGGTCGGTTATAAGAGGAACCCAAGAGGCATTGGGGGAATAAAATTGAGAACAAATATGACAGTTGTACCACTACCACATCCTGTTATCCTTCCTAAAGCAAAGGGAAATACACTGAACATATCTAGACCCTTTATCAAATACTGGGATTTGGAATTCAAATGGGGGAAAATTTCAACATAAAACCAAAGGTCTTTTTTTTAAAGGTATTTATAGTTTGAAGGCATTTTTAATAACCTTGTATAATTCTCTACATTTAATACTTTACAAAAGTCCTTTCATATGCATTAGTTCACTGAATTCCCTACTTCTCCCATTTTCTTCCACCCCACCCCTGTCAACCCACCTACCCCCAGACTCTGAGACATAGGTAAGGTAATGCAAACTCAAATTTTTGCCACTTTATTCCAATTGATCCCATGAAATTTTCTGGAGTTCATGATTTTTCAAAGTCTCACAGTACCTGCTGGTACCAGATAAGAAAAATCAGCAGATGAAACAGCCCTGTTAATGCCACTTTATATCTGTGTAGAACTTCAGAGATTACAAAGCACATTGACACATACTAATTAATCTCCTTTGATCCCTAGAACAACACTTTGAAGCAGGAAGGTCTGATTCTCCCCATTTTATAGATGAAGAAACAGGATCAGAGGGGTTCAGTGACTTCCCCAAGGATATTTGGCTTTTAAGTGGCAGAGTAGATACTCAAACCCAGGGAGTCTGACATCATGTCCAGGGCTTTTTTCCCTATACTGTCCTGCCTCACTTTAGTAAGAAAATTCCAGAGTATCTCACTGTGAATGAATGGATGAACTTAGTAGAGATCGCTACCCTTTGAAGGTCTACAAATAAAAAGAACTGTCCTTTACCCATTATCAGTAGGATTCAATCCAATAAACTGATCAAGTGTCTAGTATGTGCTAGGAGTTATTTTAGACACTAGAGATATAAAAAAAATTTTTTTAAGGAAGCAGCTTACATTTAATAAGATAGCATGTACACAATATGAAGTAATATAAATTGAGAGAGAGAGAGAGAGAGACTAATAACTGGGGGAATCAGGAAAGGTCTCCCCATTGGAAGATTATTGAGAAGTGTATTCTAGGGTGCAGATGGCAATTCAGTTTTTAAAATACCCATACCTTTGGCTCCAGAGATTCCATTGCTAGATAAATATACCAAGGAAGTCACTGACAAAAAGAAAGACCTAGGACAGTGTAAATGGAAAAAATAACAAGAAAAAAATAAATGAATTGTTGTAGGAGATAAAGCTGAAATGGCAGAGTAAAGGGAGGACTCAAGCCTATCTCTCCCAAAATTCTCCTCCAAACAATTTTAAATAATTCAAAAAATTGAATTCTGTAGTGGTATAGCCAACAAAAGATCAGAGCAAACCATTTTTCCAGACCAAGACAATTTAGGAGGTCATAAAAAAAAGAAATCTGTGACACTGAATTGGGGGCAGGCATAGAGCACAGTGCAGAGGTAACACCAATTATAGGCTATGGAGGTTACAGTGGTGAAAGCAGCAGTAGTGACAGCAACAGTAGCAGCAGTTTCAGTTCTTACCACCCAACGACAATGGTCAGAAAGAGATCATAAGGGACTCCTGTGCTGGCACTGGGTGAAGAACTGGCTCAAAGTCCTAAGGCAGAGAGAGAGCAGGGACCCTAGTTCCAGGTCAGAGTACCAGGTCAGAGAACAGCACTAGCACTTGCAGTGGCAAGGAGATAGGGCCCCTACCTAGGTAACTACCAGAGTGCAGTCCAAAAAAAAAGTGATTGCTCGTCTCCCTGGATCACACCCCCCTTGAAAGCACTGAAAACTTTAAGATCTCCAGAACTAGCTATAAAAATAGCAACATGAAAAAGTCTAAAGTTGTCACAGTGATTCCCCTCACCACCAGACGAGCAGACCCCAACTTTAAGATAAAGTTCAAAGTCAAGAAATATGCTGGAAAAATGAACAAACAACAACAACAAAAACCTGACTATTTGGTGACAGGAAAGTTCAAGATATAAACTCATAAGGAGGCAACAATATGAAAACGTCTACAAGCAAAGCCAAAATAAAAATGCAGATTGAACACAAGCCCAAAATAAAATTCTTGGAGAAGCTAAAGAAAGAGATCTCAAAAGAACAAAAAATGATTTGAAAAATCAAGTTAAGAGTGGTAGAGGAAAAAACGGGAAAAGAAATGAGAACAATGCAAGAAGATTGTGAAAAGAACATTAACAGCTTGGTAAATGAGGCACAAAAGATACTGACAGAAATAACACCTTAAAAAAGCAAAATTTGTCAAATGGGGAAAGACGTACAAAAACCCATTAGAGAAAATAATTCCTTGAAATTAGAATTGAGCAAGTGGAAGCTAATAACTTCATGAGATACCAAGAAGCTAATAACTCCAAGACACCAATAAAATAATGTCAAAAGAATTTTAAAATAGAAGAAAATGGGAGATACCTCATAGGAAAAACACTTGAATACAGATTATAGGACAGATAATTTAAGAGTTATTAAACTACCTGAAAGCCATGATTTTAAAAAAGAGCTTAGAAATCATATTTCAAAAAATTACAAAGGAAAATTGTCCTAATATCTTAGAAGTAAAGAGCAAAGTAGAAATTTTAAGAACCCAACAATCACCTCCTAAAAGAAATACCAAAATGAAAATTCCCAGGAATATTATAGCCAAATTTCAGAGCTCCTGGGTCAAAAGAAAAAAATCGTAAGCATCCAGAAAGAAACCATTCAAATACAGAGGAGCCACAGTTAGGATCACACACAATTTATCTGCTATCACAATAAGGGAGCAGAGGGGTTAGAATATGATATTCTGGAAGAAAAAAATATAGAATTATAACCAAGAATAACCCCCTCTGGCAAAACTCAGCATGATTCTTCAGGGGGAAGGAAAAGAGGAGGATGGACATTTAGTAAAAGAGAAAACTTTCAAGTATTCCTGATGAAAAGACCCGAGGTGAACATAAAATATGGCGTGCAAACATAAGACTTCAGAAATATAAAAAGGTAAACATGAAAGAGAAAGTATAAGGGATTTAATGTTTACATTCCCAAATTGGAAGATAATACATGAAACATTTAAGACCTTTCCATTTTTAGGGCAGTTAGATGGAATCCTTGTAGATAGGGGACATGGATGTGAGTCTATAGTGTTGGGATGACCTCAAAAAAAAAATAAATGAAGGGCAAAAAAAAAGGCATTCACTGGAAGAAGGAGGAAGGGAGAGGAAGCATGGGGGAAATTATCTGTCATAAAAGAGGCATGAAAGGAAGTTTTTATAACGAAGGAAAAAATGAAGAGGGTAATGCTAAAACTTCACTCTCATCTGAACTGATTGAAAGAGGGGAGAATATATAAACATACTCAGTTGGGCATAGAAATCTATCTTACCCAATAGAGGGAAGTAGGAGGAGAAAGGACTAAGGGAAAGACAAGAAGTGTGTCTGTGTGTGTGTGTGTGTGTGTGTGTGTGTGTATGTGTGTGTGTGTGTACACATTCAGCTAGGTATAGAAGTTTATCTTACCCAACAGGAAGTAGGAAGAGAAGGGGCTAGGAGAAAAAGAAACAGACTTTTGAGGAGAGACAGGATAAAAAAGAGAGAAAAGAAGACAAACAGAAGAAAATAGTATGGGGGGAAATACACAGTAATCACAACTATAGATGTAAATGGGATTAACTCACCCACAGAATGCAAGCAGATAGCAGAATGGATAGGAAACCAGAATTCAACAATATGTTGGTTTTTTGTTTTTCTTTTTAATTTTTTTCACTTAATAGCATTTTGGGGTTTTTTCCAATCACATGTAAAGATAATTTTCAACATTCATTTTTGCAAGATTTTGAGTTCCAAATTTTTCTTCCCCCCTTTCTTTCCTCCTTCCTCTCCCAGACAGCAAGCAATCTGAAATACGTTATATATGTAAAATCATATTAAACATATTTCCACAAACAATATTTTTTTTACAAAAAATACATAGTATACAAAGATAAGGTCAAAATAGATGTATGATTTAAACATAAAGGGAGATCTAAGCAAATTATAGGAGCATAGAATATTTTACCTCTCAGATCTGTGTATAAGGGAAGAGTTTGTGATCAAACAAGGAATAGAAAGGATGACAGAAAATAAAATGGATAATTTGGATTACATTAAATTAAAAAGGTTTGCACAAACAATACCAATACAGTCAAAATTAGAAGGAAAGCAGGAAATTTGGGGAAAATTTTACAGCAAGTTTCTCTGATAAAGGCCTCATTTCTCAAATATATAGGGAAATGAGCCAAATTTATAAAATAAGATGATTGATAAATGGTCAAATGATATGAACAGGCAGTTTTCAGATAAAGAAATCCAGCCTAGGGGCAACTAGGTGGTGCAGCCCTGGAGTCAGGAGGACCTGAGTTTAAATCGGGCCTCAGACACTTGACACACTTACCAGTTGTGTGACCTAGCTGTGCCGTCCCCCCTCCAAAAAAAAGAATACAGACTATCAATAGCCATATGAAAAAAATGCTTAAAATCACTATTGGCTAAAGAAATGCAAATTTAAAACAACTCTGAGGAGCCAGATTACAAAAATCAGATTGGCAAAAATGATATAAAAGGAAAATAATAAATTTTGTAGGTGATGTGGGAAAATTGGGACACCAATGTACTGTTGGTGGAGTTGTAAACTGATCCAATCATTTTGGAGAGCAATTTGGAACTATGCCTAAAGGGCTATCAAACTGTGCATACCCTTTGATGCTGCAATACCACTTCTAGGTCTGTATCCCAAAGAGATCACATGCAAAAAAAGAAAAAAGGAAAAGGACCTACTTGTAAAAAAAATATTTATAGCAGCTTGTTTTGTGGTGACAAAGAGTTGGAAATTGAGGGAATGCCCATCAACTGGAAATGACTGAACAAGTGGTGGTATATTAATATAATGGAATACTATTATGCTATAAGAAATGACAATCAGGCAGATTTCAGAAAAACCTTACATGCACTGATGCAAAGTGAAGTGAGCAGAACCAGGAGAGCATTGCACATGGTAACAAAGTAACAAATTATACGATGATCAACCATGAATGACTTAGCCCTTCTCAGCAATACAGTGATCCAAGACAATTCCAAAGGTGTCCTGAAAAATGCTATTCCCTTCCAGAGAAAGAGCTATTGGAGTCTGAAAGCAGACTGAAGCATACTACTTTAACTTTATTGTTTGTGTGTTGTTTTCCTCCCCTTTGGTCTGTTTCTTCTTTCACAATTTGTGAAATTTGTTTTACAACATTGTACATATATAATGTATATCAAATTGCCTACCATCTTAGAGAGGGGAGAAGTGAGGAAGGGTGAGATAAAATTTGGAACTTGAATTTCTTTTAAAAAATGAATGCTTAAAATTGTCTTTACATGTAATTGGAAAAAATAAAATACTATTTAAAATGTAAAGAAAAAAAAAGTCAGTCCCCAGTTGATAAATGGTCAAATGATATAAACAGGCAGTTTTCAGATAAAGAAATTAATAATCATATGTCAAAATGCTTGAAATCACTATGGATTAGAGCAGAGGTGGGGAACCTTCAGTCTCAAGGTCATACGTGGCCCTCTGGGTCCTCAAGTGTGACCCTTTAACTGAATTCAAAGGGTCACACTTGAGGACTTAGAGGGCCATATGTAGCCTCAAGGGCACAGTTCCCCACACCTGGATTAGAGAAATACAAATTTAAACAAACTTCAAACAAACAACTTCAAACAAGTAAGGTTCACTCATTCCCTCTCACCTCTCCCCTCTTCCCCTCCACTGTGAAACCTTTTTCTTGCCTCTTTTATGTGAGATAATTTACCCCATTCTATCTCTCCCTTTCTCCTTCTCCAACAGATTCTTCTCTCACCCCTTAATTTTATTTTTTAGACTTCATGCCTTCATATTCAGAGTTACAGAATACAAACTCAAACAAATTCAATCAATAAATTCAACAACTTGAAGTGAATTGAATCATATTGTTTTTAGCTTTATTTTGCCTTTTTATTTTTTTTTTTTGCAACATGGCTATAAATATAGAAATATGTTTTGCATTACTTCGTGTGAATAATAGGTATCATAATGCCTACCTTCTCAATGGGTGGGGGAGGAACTGAAGGGAGGGAGAGAATTTAGAACTTAAAAGAAAAAAATGAATATTTTAAAATACATGTGACCCAGATGTTTGGTAAATAAAAAAATAGACTTTTACCATCTCCATGACTTTGTAGACCAAATATATGTACAAAATCACCTTAGTCACTAATGCTTCTATTGGAATGTAAATTACTTTAGGGAAAGACTGTTCTTTTTTTTGTTTTTTGTTTTTTGTTTTTTATCCCTAGCATGCAGCATAGTGCATGCATTTTCATCCAATAAAAATAAAATGGATACTGCAAAACTGTGATGGCCAAACTTAACTCCAAAGAAGAGATGCAAGAAGATGCCTCCCTCCTTTGCAGAGAGAACTATATACAACATCAGAGTTTTTTGATATGTTGGTTATTTTTGCCATGCTTTTTCAGTAAAAAAAAATGAGAAATGTAGGTGATAGAAAAACAAAAGATATTAATGAAAATTTATTTTAAAAAATCTATATCCCTGAAATGCAAAGGTGATTTTTTTTTCCATAGCTGAACTGCAATCTGGTGTAGACTTAAGGGAAACTAAAAACATATAAATTGGAGGCAAGTGCTAGAGAAAAATGTTAAGAAAAATACTCATGTGTCCAAGTTAATTTGGGCAATGTGTTATCATTTACTATACTTAATGTGTTATACTTTAGTCCCAGAAGTGGGTTGTTTTTTTTTAAATAAATTTATTTATTTTTAGTTTTCAATTTTCATTTCCACAAGATTTTGAGTTCCAAATTTTCTCCCCATTTCTCCCCTCCCCCCCACCCCAAGATGGCATACATTCTGATTGCCCCTTCCCCCAGGCTGCCCTCTTTTCTACCACACCCACTCCCTTTACCCCTTACCCCTTACTTTCTTGTAGGGCAAGATAGATTTCTAAACCATATTGCTGTATGTCTTATTTCCCAGTTGCTTGTAAAAAACAATTTTTTTTAACACTTTTTAAAAAAAACTTTTGAGTTCCAAATTTTCTCCCTTCTTTCCTCCCAACCTTGTCAGATCCATGTATAAGGGAAGAGTTTGTGATCAAACAAGAAATAGAGAGGATCACAGGAAATAAAATAGATAATTTGATTATATAAAATTAAAAAGGTTTGCACAAACAATACCAATGCAGCCAAAATTAGAAGGAAAGCAGGAAATTTGGGGAAAATTTTACAGCAAGTTTCTCTGATAAAGGCCTCATTTCTCAAATATATAGGGAAATGAGCCAAATTTATAAAATAAGATGATTGATAAATGGTCAAATGATATGAGCAGGAAGTTTTCAGATAAATCCAAGCTAGGGGGTGGAGCCAAGATGGTGGCATAAAAGAAGGAAAACTCTGCAGTTCCCACATAGCCACCTCAAATACCCATAAAATATGACTCTAAACAAATTTTAGGGCTCCAGAACTCACAAAAGTACAGAAAAACACATCTCCTGCTGAAGACAGCTTGGCAGGAGGGACAGGATGGGCTCATCACAGCATGCTGGGAGTCAAAACCAGCCCAGCCTGAAACTGCAGCTTGGCCCGGGGGTGGCCAGGACAAGCCTCAGCTGGAGCCTTCTGGAGAGTGGAACAGTGGCAGCTGTGGCAATTTCCAGAATTATCAAGACATAAGAAATAAAGACTAAGTGAAAGATTAGTGAAACTTGGCTAAATTCAGGGGAGAGGGTCTGGCCAAACTGCCCCCAAAGCAAGAAAGCAGCAGAAGTGGTGGCACTGCAGCTGCCTCCACATGGCTGCTTCAGAGCTCCCAACCTGAAAATTTGCAGGGGGGCCAAGCAATCATTCAGGGACTAAGTGCTCTTGCCTTAACTGGCCTAGATCAGGATCATGATCTTGGGTGGTGGTCCTGAGGTGCATTTTTAGTGAGCCAAAACTGGTGGGGGCTGCAGTGGCCTCCTAATAGCTCTGGCAGCTGTGAAACCCCAGATATTTGCGACAGAGCTTTACCTTCTGGAAGCAGAGTTCCACAGAGCTAAAAAGTAGAGTAATTGACTGGCAACGTATACACGTAAAGGAAGCAAAGTAAGAACAGCAATCAAACTTTAGATTCCTTCTTTGGGGACAAAAAGGATCAAAGCATAGAAGAGGAGTCAGAACTCCTGCACCAAAAGCTTCCAAGAAAAATGTAGATTGGTTATGAGCTATAGATCAGCTTAAGAAGGATTTTGAAAACCAAATAAGAGAGATGGAGGAAAAATTGGGGAGAGAAATGAGAATGATTCAAGAAAATCATGAAAAGAGAGTCAACAACCTGACTGAAGAAAATAACAACTTAAAAAATAGATTAACTCAAATGGCAAAAGAGGGCCAAAAAGCCAATAAGGAGAAGAATG
>CM053582.1:248988265-249026091 GCA_028627135.1 Pseudochirops cupreus
AGGGGAAAATATGGTCATTCAATGAGGTGGAGGACTTACAAGCATTCTTGATGAAAAAACCAGAACTGAATAGAAAATTTGACATTCAAATACAAGAAGCATGAGAAGGTAAACATGGGAAAGAAATCATAAGGAACTTATCAAAATTGAACTATTTACATGCCAACATGGGAAAACGATAATTGTAACTTATAAAACTTTTCTCAGTATGAGGATAGGTGAAGGGAATACAAATGTATATATATGTATACATACACATATATCTATATAGGAGGGTATATATATATATATATATATATGCATACAAATACATATGTAAGTGTGTGTATATATGTGTGCGTAGACAGAGGGCACAGGATCAATTGAATAGGAAGGGATGATATTTTAAAAGGAGAAACTGAGAGGTGGGAGAGAAATAGAATGAGAGGAAACAGGGAGAGACAGAATGGGGTTAATCATTTCATATAGAAGAGGCAAGGGATAACTGTTACAATGGAGTGGAAGAACAGGAAGGCAAAAAGGGAATGGGTCAACCTTACTGTCATTGAATTTGGCTTAGGGAGGGAATGACATACACTCTAAATTGGGTATCTTGCCCTGCAGGAGAGTAGGGGGGAAGGGGACAAGAGAGAGGATGATGGAGGGGAGGGCAGGGTACGGGGGAGGGTTGTTAGAAGCACACACTTCTGTAAAGGGACAAAATAGAGAATAGAACAAGGGGAGGGTTGGATAGAAAGAAGAGAAATATCATCAGTGTTATACAATATGTCCATTGTGGAGATGTTTTGCGTAACTACACATGTAGGGCCTCTATTGAATTGCTTGTCTTTCCAGTGGGGGTGGGTGACAAGGGAGGAAGGAAAAGAATCTAGAATTTAAAGTTCTAAAATCACATGTTAATATATATGTATATATATATATATATATATATATATATATAATAGTTATTATTATTATCATTATTATTATTTACATGCAACTGGGAAGTAAGATATACAGGCACTGGTATAGGTAGATCCATCTTGCTCTACCAGAAAGTCAGAGGGGTAACAGAGGAGGGCATAGGAGAGAGCAGATTGGGGGAGGGGGTATATAGTGGGATTGCTGTTTCAAAGTGGTGGGCAGGGGAAAGACGGGGAGAAAATTTGTAACTTAAAATCTTGTGGAAGTCAATGATGTAAACTAAAAATAAGCAAAAGTTTATTTTAAAAAATTACTATTGGTTAAAGAAATGCAAATTAAAACAACTGTGATATGCCAACTCACAAAAATCAGATTGGCAAAAATGATTGAGAAGGGAAGCAATTCAATATAGGTTATATATGTGTAGTTATGCAAAACACTTCCATTATAGTCATGTTGTGAAAGACTAACTGTATTTCCCTCCATCCTATTCTGCCCCTCACGTATTCTATTTTCTCCTTTGACCCTGTCTTTTTTCAAAAGTGTTTGCTTCTGACTATCCCCTCCCCCAATCTGGCCTCCCTTCTATCACCACCACCATCCTTATCCTCTTTCCCCTTACTTTCCTGTAGGGTAAGACACCCAATTGAGTATATATGTTATTACCTCCTTAAGCCAATTCAGACGAGAGCAAGGTTCACTAATTCCCTCTCACTTCTGCTCTCTTCCCCTCCACTGTGAAACCTTTTTCTTTCCTCTTTTATGTGAGATAATTTACCCTATTCTATCTCTCCCTTTCTCCTTCTCCCAATAGACGCCTCTCTCACCCCTTAATTTTATTTTTTAGATATCATGCCTTCATATTCAGCCTACCCTGTGCCATCTATCTATCTATCTATCTATCTATCTATCTATCTATCTATCTATCTATCTACATTTATATCTGCATACATCCATACATACATATGTACATTTATAGTTCCTCCAGCTTCCTTAAATCTGAGAAAGGTCTCATGAGTTACAAATATGATATTTCCATATAGGAATGTAAACAGTTCATGTTTAATAAATTCCTTATGATTTCTCTTTCCTGTTCACCTTTTCTTAGTTTTCTTGATTCTTATATTTGAAAGTCAAATTTTCTGTTCAGCTCTGATCTTTTCATCAAGAATGCTTGAAAGTTCTCTATTTCATTGAATGTCCATTTTTCCCCCTGAAGTATTATACTCAGTTTTGCTGGGTAGGTGATTCTTGGTTTTAATCCTAACTATCATATTCCAAGTTCTTTGATCCCATAATGCAAAAGCTGCTAGATCTTGTATTATCCTGATTGTATTTCCACAGTACTTAAATTGTTTCTTTTTGGCTGCTTGCAATATTTTCTCCTTGACCTGGGAACTCTGGAATTTGGCTATGATATTCTTAGGAGTTTTCCTTTGGGGATCTCTTTTAAGAGGCAATTGGTGGATTCTTTCAATTTCTCTTTTACCCTCTGGTTCTAGGATATCAGGGAAGTTTTCCTTGATAATTTATTGAAAAGGTGATATCTAGGCTCTTTCTTTGATCATGACTTTCAGGTAGTCCAATAATCTTTAAATTCTCTCTCCTAGATCTATTTTCCAGGTCAGTGGTTTTTACAATGAGATATTTCACTTTGTCTTCTATTTTTCCATTCTTTTGGTTCTGTTTTATAATTTCTTGATTTCTCATAAAGTCATTAGTTTCCATTAGCTTCATTCTCATTTTTGAGGAATTATTTTCTTCAGTGAGTTTTTTTTTTTACCTCCTTCTCCATTTGACCAGTTCTGATTTTTTAGACATTCTTCTCTTCATTGGCTTTTTGGACCTCTTTTGCTATTTAAGTTTGTCTATTTTTTAAGGTGTTATGTTCTTAAGTATTGTTTTGAGTCTCATTTAGCAAGTAGCTGACTCATTTTTCATGATTTTCTTGTGTCACTCTTATTTCTCTTACCAATTTTCCCTCTATTTCTATTACTTAATTTTCAAAATGCTTTTTGAGCCCTTCCATGGCCTGCGACTAATTCATAATTTTCTTGGAGGCTTTTGGTGCAGCAGCTTTGACTTTGTTGTCTTCTTCTGGTTGTATGTTTTGATCTTCTTTGTCACCAGAGTAAGATTCTATAGCCTGAGGTTTTTTATGCTGTTTGCTCATCTTCCCAGCCAAGTATTTGATTTTCTAACTCTCTGTCAAGGTAGGGCTCTGCTTCCAGGGAGGGTAGGGGTGGAGGTGGGGTAGGTATACTATCCCAGGATTCAGGAGTTTTGTATCAGTTGCTTGATTCCCCACTGTCTGTGACCCTAGAGCTCTGGAAGCAGCTGCTGCTGCTGCTGCCACTGCCACCACCACCACTGCCACCTCCATGACCCCAGGGCTGGGGCCTGACCTCAGCCAGACCACTACTCTTTCACCTAGATCCTACAGTGTTTTCCCACTGACCTTCTATGCTGTCTTTGGTGTTTGTGGGTTGGGAAGTCTGGAAACTGCCACAGGGGCCAGTGATTCAGTCCTGTGAGGCCTGCTCTGGACATATCTGTGCTGGCATGCACAGTAGCTTAATGTGATAGACCCTTCTTGCCAGCCTTCCAGGTTGTTTTGGGCTAGAGATGTGTTTCACTCTGCCATTTTGTGGGTTGTATAGCTCTAGAATTTGTTTAGAGTTATTTTTTATAGGTAGTTGGAGAGTTTTAGGGGAGAGCTCAAGCAGGTCCCTGATCAAGCAACTCCACCATCTTGGCTCCGCCCCACAGGGTGGTTACACAACATATTAGCCCTACGGAGAAGTGGAATTTTTTTTTTAATCTCTAGCATAGAAATTAATTTAAATAATGCATCTTATCACAAACCCAGAAAGGTAACTGGGAAAGTTGACCTTATTGGCAAAATTTGAACTTACTTTTAAGCCAATTTAATAGAGCTATACATTGTTTAAAATGACATCAAATACATGGAAACTTTAATTTACAAAATTTATTTTTATAAAACACATTTTATTGATATCTTTTGTTTTTGCAATGATTAAATTTCCTGATGTCTCTCCTCTTTACAATTGTTATTTTATTTGATCCTTAAAACAACACTGGGGGATAGGTGCTATTATTTTATAGGTGAGGAAACTGAGGCAAACAAAGTTAAGTAACTTGCCCAGAATAACACATTAGTAAGTGTTTGAGGCACAATTTGAACTCAAGTCTTCTTGACTCTAGATCCAGCACCATCATCTTCATTTCTTTGTTTACTCCTCCTCTGTGCCAGAGTTTGAGCCAACAAAAGAAATTCCCTGTTATTCCTTTGTAAGCATGGAGAAGGTGGGGTACCTTGACAGAAGTTTGGTGACTAGTCCATTGTGTTCTGCTCAATTAAGTTATCATTGCTACAACCTACTATGAACTAACAAGGCAATATTGCTGGACTTTCCATTCATATGTTGTGATTTGCTTTGGGTGTAATATATTTGCTTATTTTTTTATTGTGAATTTGTCCTTTAAGTATGTTTCCCTAGACAATGAACTATATTCTCATTTGTGATTTGAGTCTTCCATGAAACCAACAATTTCCCTTAAGGAACAAATCTCAGATTTAAAAATTAAGGTTCATAGGGTTTGAAATACAGAACATTTTCAGGACATTTTTAGAAAATTTTGCATGTTGTAGGAATGCCAGGAGAATAGAAGTTCTTTTAGGGTAAAGACTTTTTTTGTCTTTTTATCCCTGGAGCTGGGCATGGGGCTTTGTATACAGCAGGTGTTTAACCAATATTTGTTGAAATGAATGTTTTAATTCTATAAATTGGGAACATCTATAGTGAAAAATAAATAAATATATTTTGTAACATACAATCTTTATGCACTTCGTGATTCAAGATATGTATGATGTGTTGCTTATAAATCAGTATTTCATTAATTCCTTAGAACAGTTTTAATTCAGTTAAAAAAAACAAATGAAGCATTCACTATGTACAAGATTCTGTACCAGATGACTATCCTCAAGGAATTATCTAATTTTCCAATTGTTTTGCTCCAAACATTCCTTTTATTCCTTCTCTCCAATTCCTTACCTCTTTCATGAAATTTTCTCAGGCTAATAATCTTCACTTGGTTACCATCACTTCAATCAATGTAGAAACCTTGTTAGCCTTTGTGAAATCATCTTCATACTGCTGTGGTTGGTTAGGTTTTCATTATTTCTGTCATTTAAAAAAAAGTTTCTTTACATGCGTTTATCTTGTTTTCCTGGTCATATTGCTAGATCTGTTAAGCTAGGAAAAGGAGATGTCTCTTCTTTTTGTTTTAATCACTCTTTATACCTAATGAATGTTGACTAACAATTTTAATATAGCCTAGATTTGAATTAATTCAATACACAAAATGTACCTTTAAAATGGCAGTAAGGATCAAAAACACAGGACAGAAAATACAGGCTTATTCTTTAATGTATCTTATATGTAAGGAGAGGACCCCAAGTTTGGAGAGGGCTCTCCCCCTCCTATAGGATGGGCATGTCACTGTGTGACTTAAAGGGAGGCAGAATAGATATGTCTAGGCTCTTTCCCCCCCAACCCTTCTCCAAAGGAGACTTTCATTCCTGCAAAGAGGGGAGGAGGGGAAGCAGGAGGTTGGGGCCAGAGGCCACTCTGCACTCCTCAGAGAGAAGGGTCACCAGGCTAGGATTATAATTCTCTGCATATTTAAATATTATTAGTCTAGCACAATTTGAGTTCAATTTAACTTCTGATCACTTTGTCATTTGTTGGGGGAAGGGGAGCCCCAAGTTCTAAATCTAAGGCTTTACCTTTTTCCTACCTAATACCAATTTCACAATAAACAAACATAGCAAATAGGGGAAAAAAAATCCAAACTGATAGTAAAACAGAAGTCAGAGAGGGTATACATAGGAAAATTCGTACCAGACAATAGAGAGTGAAAGAGTTCTCCCTTGGGGAGAAGGGAGATAATTCAGTTCAATGAAGGGTAAGAGTCTAGGTCTCACCCAATGGGAAATTCTAGAGTAGCCAGCTAGAGATAGGGACATGACAGAGACTGCCTGCTGCTCCTGTCTCTTTCCACTGTCTTTTCATTCAGCAGCCTGAAGTAGCACCGATCTCTTCCATCTTCCCTCTCAAAGTGGAAACCAGAAGTGTCCAAAGTGACTCAAAGCTCAAAGAAGACTTGAAGTTTGAGGAGTCCCCACAAAGACATGAAACTTGAAGAGTCCCAAAAGGTAGTGAAGAAGCCTGGAGCACTTCAGCTCTAACCAACTCCACTCTGTCTTCCCCTCACAAAGGACAGGGCCTTCATGTCCATCAGTAAGAAGAGAGTCCCATACCAGTGAACTTTGGGACAAAGGTTATGTGTATAATGCCTACAATTATTTATTGCACAGAGAGAGCACTCAATAAATATTTTATAAGCTGAATCAAATCATGTTGATTCAGTAAGATTTATTAAGTGCTTACTATGAGCCATGTACTGGGCAAAACACCATGGATATTCAAGAAAGGTGAAAATCAAGCCCTGCTCTCAAGTGATTCATAATCCAATGGGGGAGACAACATGTCAACAGCTATGTACAAACAAGATATATACTAGACACATTGGAAATAATATCAGAAGGAAGGTACTAAGCAAGGATTTATTGAGCTCCAACTATATTCTTATCAGCATAAGAATTTTTTTTTAAAAAGTATAACAAATGTACTTTGTTCTCCAGGACCATGTGATCTAATTGGGAAAATAATCTTTCATGTAAATAAAAACCTCTGTCACCTAAAACCAAAAACCATTGACAAAACAAAATGGTATATGGTTTAGTACCATAGCAGGTCAGAAAAGAAAGTTATGAATGTGACTTGGAGCTAAGAGTAGAATAAGTCATGAAATTGGACCATCAAGGATTTGGATAGGAGCAAACATTCCAAATGGGTAAAGATCAGGAGCAGGAGAGCAGGGGTAGGAATAAAGTATTTACACATACAGTAAGTACTACAGCTTGATCAGAACAAAGAGTTCATGTTAGGGAGTAGTAGAAGATGAGATTAGACAAATGCATTGGGACCAGATTTTATAGGATCTTGGAAGACAGACTAAAGAGTGTGGACAATGAGTATCAGCATGTTTTCTTTATGTGTAGTTTTTTATGGAAAGAATTGGCTAAGGCAGGGGTAGGGAACCTGAGACCTTGAGGTCACATGTGGCCCTCTAAGTACTCAATTGTGGTCCTTTGAACTTCACTGTGAAGTTTGGATTTAGTCAAAGGGCCACACTTGAGGACCTAGAGGACCACATGTGGCCTCAAGGCCACAAGTTCCCCAATGCTGGGCTAAGGCAATTGGAGGCAATGCACCCTACCCATCTTATCTTCCTCCCTGCCACTGCCAAGCTTCTTTCCATCTGTTACAGCATATATGGATTTTATCATCAGAAAAAAATTACTCACTCACTGGGGGAGTTAACTAACTCAGCTATAGAATTCCTACCCTGGGCCAAGCTGTTTTGATCAGTGAATAAGTGAGCACCAACTCAACTAGTCTACTATATCTACCCAACAGATGACCAACTCAGATGATGCTCCATCCGACTCCCATCCAGTCATACACAACGGCTACCTTATTATTCTCCCTACTCTCATGGTTGCATAACATAAGTGTGATGTTATGCTCTTGATGTCCTTGGTACTCTTTGAGAATAAAGGATGAAAAACTATAAGCTTTCTTCATGAAGTTCTCTACACAGAGAGTGAGTTAAACCTTGTCACACATATTTCTTACATGTGTGCCTCACTATTATTATGGTCTAAGTTTAAGCTTACTTGTCCCATGGATATTGTGTATATGTGTGGGAAGGGATGAGCTAGGTTCTTAGGAGAAGAAATGATTTTATTATTGTTGCTGTTAATTTTTTCTTTTTCCTCCTTATTCTCCTCCTCAATTTCTTTCCATTATTTCCTTTTTATCAAAAAGCTGGGACAATTTACTTTTTGTCCATGTGATTTTCATTTTTGAGTTCTTGAAATATAGCTCTGAAAAGACAAGCTTTTAAAAGCCCATTGTGTTGTAAGTGGAGCTACTTGATTCTTCCTTAAAATCCAAATCAATCTGACTTTCATCGAATGGCCAATAGTAGCCCCAGCCTAAACCTTTGTGGCTCATTGTTTAGGTTTTAGGTTTTGATTGCATAAGATGAGTGTAAATAGCAATTGTTTTCTGTTCTTGCCAGAAACTTTGAGAGCCTTCTACTCCTAGATTGGTATCTTTGTGAAAGTAAATTGAACCATTTTTTTGGTCTCAACTCTTACCTAGCCCTTAGTCATTGAATGGTTGCGGTCTCAGACAAACCAAAAACCAGGAAAGACCTGAATTTATAAAGGCCAAGGATATCCTCTGCATTGTGGGCAATCACCATCTTGACCTTTGTCTTGCTACTGGACTTCTATGTCTCTGGAGAAGAGAATGAGACTGATTGGTGCCTTTCTTAAGCTCTGCCTCACTTATATCCAATTTAAGCACAAGTCAAGAAATCACTCTTATTATGTTCCTGGTCTTCTTCCACAAGGAAGGACAAACAACAACACCACCAACAATATATGTAGTACTTACTGTATGTGTAAATACTTTATTTCTACCCCTGCTCTCCTGCTCCTGATCTTTACCCATTTGGAATGTTTGCACCTGTCCAACTCCCATGCTTTTCTTGCTCTAGGTTCAATAATCAAATCAATGCTACTGTAAGTATTTCTGGAAAGAATGTGTCACTGACCTATTCTATCAATCAATTCGTTGTTTATTCTTCCTTCTGAAAGAGGACCATGGCATCAGGAAGGTGATGCTGTGACTTGAAAGTGAATTGGATTTAAGTGAGGGAGTGCTGTGCAAAGTCACCAGCCTCACTTTCTCCTTCAGAGCCATCTGGGTCCAGAAGTAAGATATAAATCAGGATGACTGGAGATAGACCAGCATACAGTGGGAGACCTGGGCCTTTTTAGGCTAAAGTCTTTCTTAGATCTCAATCTGACTGAGGCTACACCTGTTCAGTGATTAAGGCTAGGTAAGAAATGAGACAAAGACTGGTCTTTTTACCTAGTCCAAAAACAAAACAAAACAAAACAATCAATCTGGGAGGGGAAGGCCCTCAGGGTTTCCGGTCAAAATAGAGACAGTTACTATTTACATTCAGCTCTGAGCCAACTGGGCCCAAATCATGACCACTAAGTGGGTTTTGGGGTAGGACTGATAGTTGGCCAGTCAATAAAAGCCAGAGTAAATTGGGTTTAAGGCATGGTCCTTAAGAAAGAAATCTAGTCTGTAAACATCAAGATATTTTCAGAGGTTTCAGAGATCAAAATTTATATTCCTTTGTAAATTGGGCTTTGGGCTGAGCACCTTCAGGTAAGGGTATGAGACCTGTGAGATCCAGTGTGGACAGAGGGAGAGGAAGAAGGGAAAGAAAGGGAAAGGAAAGGTTAAAAAAAAAAGGAAGGCGAGGTGGAAAGAAAAAGGAGGAAGAAGGAAGGAAGGGAGGAGCTGCATTGCTCAACTGGAAATGGCCAGTTGGGTCCTCAGTGGGGTAGCCTGTACTACTCACAGGTTGTTCTTTGTCCTTTGTTCTAGAAGAAGACCATGGCATCAGGAAAGTGATGCCAAGACTTGCAAGTAAATCAAATTTAAGTGAGGGAGGTCTGTGCAAAGTCACCAGCCTTACTTTTTCCTCCAGAGCCATCTGGGTCCAGTGGCAAGATGTAAATTAGGACAACCAAAGATGGTCCCGTCAATCAATTGTGGGATATCCATGAATCCCAATACATTCTTTTCCCTTGTCATCACTTCATTTATTTTGTTAATTCCTAATGGAATGTAAATTCCTTGAGGTCAGGTACTCCCTTAGATTTGTATCCCTAGAATTTAGCACAATGCCTGACAAATGGTAAACATTTAATAATGTCTTTAAAAAAAATTAAGTCTGGGCTGCTAGGTGGCACAGTGAATAGAACACCCACTCTGGACTCAGGAGGACGCGAGTTCAAATACGACCTCAGACACTTGACACACTTACTAGCCAGTGTGACTTTGGGCAAGTCACTTAACCCCAATTGCTCTCCAATAACAAAATAAAACTAAACAATTAAGTCATAGTGAAGCTAAAATTTGAAAATAACAGAATGATGTCAATAAGCACAACTTTATTACCATCAAATACATCTAAAAGTTTCCTTGTAGCATCATGACATTGCCCTTTCCAAGGGTGGAATTCTTTAAAAGTTACTTTGTTATTGTTTGGTAGGTTTATGGAACCTAGAATACTGTCTCACAGATCTCCTGTGATTAAAGTTCCAATGATTCTTTTTTCTCCTCAATTGGTAAAATATTCACCCCTGAGCATGTTGGATGAAAAACCCAATTCCAATCTAGGAAGGATTTTTGTGGGGTATTTATTCTGACAGCTGTGAGAAGTAACTGATTTTCAGTATCTGTTATGTAAATTACAATGTCTTCCTCCTGGAAAAAGCTACTGGATAGTATTAAACCTTAAAACCTGGATTTTTCTACCAAAGAATCATTCCTTTGTAATTTATTTTTAATTTTGGAGGCCAAATCTAAGTGATTCTATTGAACTTAGATTTTCAAGCTGGAACTTAATATAAGACTTTCAAGTTTGACTTTAATCTATGACTTCCAAGTTAATCTATGAGCTCTAGGTTAGGTGGTAAGTTATTAATCAGACACCAACACTTTGCTTTAGTCTAGGGCAATCTACTATTCATCAGAATCCACACCATCTGTATCAAAAGTAGAGCGGCTAATGACCACCAGGTGTCACTATTCTACTTCCTCCCTAAATGTGCCTTGAGAAAAGCTTGCTATAACTTGCCCATCTTCCTAGGCCTTGAGGTCAATTTACACTTCAGAACTCAACACATCTTTCACTCAAAACATCTTTTGTTAAAAGGAATTGTTACAAAGATTTCCTTAATTTCTAATGAATTACTCTATGCAGACTTGAATAAAGCTAAAACAAAAGCAAAAACATCACCCTGGGGAGTTTTTGAATATTCTAGCAAAAAGGATGGAATACATTTAAAGATGGCAGGAATTTTCCAGGTCATCTAGTCCAAGCTCTTCCATTTATAAATGTGAAAAACCAAAGCCTAGAGGGGTTAAATTGAATTAGTCAAGATGATCATGATTACTTAGTTTTCTTATTCTTGCTTGAATCTCTAAGTAGAAGCACATGAAAAGTATGGTCATTGCATCCACAGTCTGAGGCCATGTTTAAGGGGTCTTGTGACTCTGGGGGGTGGAAGGAAGGCATTATTTTTATGTTGCAGTGGAAATAGTCATGAATTGAGTGTTAGGAGACCTGGGTTCACCTTTGCCACTGGTAAGCTCTTTCATCTTGGATTCTGTGCCTAACTGTCCTCACCAATAAAATGAAGGTGTTAGAGTAAATGATCTCTAGAGGTCCTTTAAAACTGTACAATTTATGGTTCCTAGCCCTTAGTTTAGTTGAAAGCATTTGGGAATGTTTGACTGCCAGAAGGATCATGCTAGAAACTGAGGGATAGAGAATGATTAACAGAAGCAATTGGGTTTCTGTATTATCATTGTCCAAAGACAATTAATTCTGGTTGCGAAATGTAGATAGATCCCATCCAAAGTTCTATTCCTAAACCCTTTATTACAAAGTGTTAATGAGTATGATAGTTAAGAGCAGATTGGTGAAGTGCATAGAGTGTTAGATCTGGAGTCAGGAAGACTTCAGTTCAAATTCTGCCTCAGTCATTTACTTACTGGGTGACCCTACTCGAGTAAATTACTTAATCTGCCTCAGTTTCTTCATCTGCAAAATAGGTATGATTAGCACCCACCTCAGGGTGGTATTTTGAGAATCAAGATTTCACATATACATATATATATATATATATATATATATATACACACACACACATACATATATGTATATACACACACTGCACATGTACACACATACCTATATACACATATTGGTGTATGTATACACACATACATATACATGTAAAGTTCTTTACAAACCTTAAGTCACTCACTATATATAAATGTTAGCTATTATTATCATATCTTTGACAGAGTTCCACTGGTACCTGCAGAGATTGTAAAATTTACCATTTATCATCTCCAGTTAATTCATTATGCTATTTTTTTAATGTGAAATAATGCTTATTATTAGTATACTTGTCTAAGACTGTTTCTCTGAAGGCTCAATCCGATCCAATTCCAGTCAATACTTGTAGCATTGTTGGTAGCTCCTTCCGCTGTAAGTCTTTCTCCTTTGGAATCTCCTCCAGTGACCTGGCACATGCCGATAATATCCACAGATTTTAGGAGCTAGAGATTCGCAATCTCATTTCTCGAATATATGAACAGAGAACGAGAAGGGGAGAGAGGTTAGGTGACTTACCCAAGGTCACAAATGTGCATAAGGTCATTGTGAAAGTCAGAGTCAGAACGCAGGTCTCTAGATCCTTAAACTATAGATTTTCCACTACGGCATCTCCCTCCCTCAGAGTTTGAGCCAGTTCAAATTTTCTGTCTGTGTTGGATTATTATGAAAGATCGTTGCTCATGAGAGAATTTGCGAAATGCCTCCTACTTTAATACCAGTTTAGTTAATTCCTCTATCAGAGGTGTCAATGACTCCTATTTAATTGCTGACTTCGGGGCGGTCAGGGGTGAGGGGAGGGGAAGGAGGCAGCGGAGCAGGAAAGAGAGGCAGGCAGGGAAGAATGCTTCTCTAGTAAGATTAGGAATTTGTAGACGGTCCCTAAACTGAGCTCCCTGGTTGAGAATTGGTTGTGTACAGTGACTGAGAGAGCGGAGAGTTTGCAGACAGTGCCTGGCCGCAATCCAGGTCTTCTTTTGCTATGGCCCGGCAGCGGGCAGAAGTTGGTGAGGTGGGGTGGGAAGGGTTGAGGAATATGCAGAGGAACCTTCGCCCCCAGCTCTCGAAAACCTGACAGCGTTAGCTCCCTTTCTGTAAAGTGTGTTCGCGCGTTGTGTGCACGGTCTCTGCCAAGTCTGGGAGTTTGCAGACTGTCCCTGACTCGGCCCGTTTCCACGACCCTGCAGCTTTGGCGGCGGCGGCGGCAGCAGCTCGCGGGCTCTGGTTCCATTCCCAGGTAGCTCGCGAGGCAGGCTTAGAGGTCCGTGCTGCTGCTGCAGCCTGCAGGCGGTGTGACCTCCTGCCCGCCCAACCCCGCATCCCTGCACACTGGCTCATATAAGGGACGACGGGTGAACAGCTCCTCCAGGGGCTGCTGCTACTGAGAAGAGAGGCAGCCGGAGAGGTAAGAAGCGTCTGCGATGATTTCGGTTGCTCTTGGGCTAGAGAAAGATGCACGCCCCCATCCCCTCCCCATCTCTTCTGCTTTCAATCCCCGGCACGCCATCCTGCCGCCCCTCTGGAGAAGGGAAGCTCTGCCTCCAGAAAGAGAGGAACTGGGTGCCAAGGGGCAGAGCCGGGTGGCAGCTTCTGAGCCTCACTGGTTTGCCCTCCTTCTGCGGCTGTCCAGCGCTCTGGCCGCTCGGGTAGGACCTTGGGACTCAGAGCCTGGGTGGGCTGCTGCCTGGAGACAGGCGCCCTCATACCCCCTCCGCAGTCCCACCCGTGGGACGGTCAGACAAGCTTGGGTCTGCTCCTCCCTAGAGAGAGGGGGACGGCTTTCAGGGTTGTTTGAGGCGTGTTTGGGATGTTGGAAGCCCACGGGCATCCCCTTCGGGAGAGAAGTCCAAGGGAGGTGGGCAGGAGGATGAGCGATTAGGCTACTAAAATGGGAGACTCTGAGACCGAGCCTTGCCCACCCACGGGAGTCCTCCTGAAGTCGAGGTGAGGGCGCAGGCTCTCCTGCCGCCGGGATGCCTGGGGGCCAGGGGTCTCCTCCTAGTTCAGGGAGTGAGGGAACTGGCTAGGAGGTCTGTATTATACTCCGGGTGCAATGAGAATGGGGTTGGGGGGAGGTGTTGTAGGGAGTGGGATAGTGGGGCAGAAATCGAGCGCTTCCCACGGAAACTGGGGCTATAGATGCAGCGAGATTGGGGTTGTGGGCAGCGCTGGCCCTTTGCGGCCTCCTCTCTCGCCTCCGCCCCAGGGGTACGTTGGCCAATGCCCACTTAGGGGGTTAGTGAGATCTGGGAGCGCGGTTGCAAGATTGTGAGCCCGCCAGCTCCGGGTGGTTTATGAGTCTGGGAAAAGCGAGAGGCAAGAGAAGGGGGGGAAAAGGGAAAGCAAGGAGGCGGGGGGGGGGGGGGGGAAAGGAAAGGCGTGAGCATGCTCAGTGGAGCCCAGGGAACTTCCTGCCGAATAGTGAGCCTCGCGAGGCAGGCAGGCACCCTGCCCGCCTGCCTTCCTTACTCAACCCTTAGCAATTCTGAAAGTTGGGGAGGGGCGGCAGCCTGGGCTCTAGTTCCCTGTGCCCTGGTGCTGCCACCCACCCCTCCCTTCCCGAACCCGGCCTCCTCTAGCCCCTGCTGGAGCCTACCAGAAAGAGCCACCTTCTGCAGATCTGGGGGAGGGTCAGGAGGGGATTTGACATCTCTCATCTGCTCTTCTGGTGCCCACTCTGGTGCCAAGGTCGGGGAGGCGGGAGGCCTGGGGAGTGGTGGTGGTGGTCTCCTTTTGGAACGCAGGGGGTTTGGAGCAGAAAGGCAGGAGGGAAGTTTTCCCATTGGCAATGAGCATAAAGTACAGTCCGTTTTAGTGCTGACTCCCTCTACAATAAACCCTCTCCACGCAGAAAGATTTGGGAGGCGTGTGTGTATACATTTTTACTCTGTAATATATCATATATTGTATGCTCATGCTATTTAATAGCTTTATAGCTTTCGCCAGGAATAGGGTTGGGGGTGGGGGTAAAGTCGCGGGTGGAACTTGGTAATTTGGCTAACACCCTGTTTTGAGAGCCCACGAGCCGCTTGCTAAGCAGAACAAGAACTGTTGGAGCCAGGTTTCTGGGTAAAAGGATGGAAGGAGTGCGAAGGGGAGTCTGGACGAGTTATATACTTTATTTGGTCCTTACACTGACTCTCTCCTCTCCCCTTCCACTCCTTGTCTGAAGACATCCATCCTTAGGAAGCTTTACAAGCTCCCATAGCCGCAGGTGGAAGCCAGTTGGAGGCGGTATAGGGTTGGAGCGAGAAATTTTCTCCCTGAGACCAGGAAGTTGGGACGGGATTCGGAGAGTGTGCTACCCTTGGAAAGAGGCAAAGAGCATCTTAGAGGGTGCATGCATGTTCTTAACCTTGGTTTAAATCACACAAACACCTTAAGTTCCAGGTATGGTAAGATAAAGCTTTTTGGGGGTGAGGTGGAAGTATAGTTGGAGCTGACCATTTATCCCATTTCACTTTTATCCCTGAAACGGTCCCATTTGAGTTGTTTTTTTTTAACTTGGTTGAGGTTGTGTGTGACGCACACCCTACGTCTCATCCTAGCTTTGGTGGTAGATTAGTACCCTCTTTGTTCCCCTGATTTGAAAGAATCGGGAGATTTTTGAAAAGGACGAAGCGTCAATTATATTTTGACATTATGGTATTATAATAGATATCCCCACAACTGTTCTTTGACCATAATTTACAATTTAAAATGTTCAGATCTGAAATATAATCAAAATAACCTCTTCAATCAGTCGACTAATAGTCACTGGGAGAAAAAAAAACACCAAGAAATGAAAGGGCTCTGGAATAGGAAGTTGGATCCTTTTGAAGACAGAGTGTGGTTATAATTCTTTCCCTTTTTCTCTTTGTTTCCTTTTCTCCCTGTCTTCTCTGCCTCCTTCTCCCCCTTTCCCTCCCTCCTCCCTGCTTCCTCCTTCCACTATTCCTCCCTCCCTGTAAATGGGGTTAGATTTATAAAGAGCTTAGCACAGTACCTGGAATATAGTAGGCACTTAATAAATGCATATTCCTTCCTTCTCTCTCTTTCACTTATTTTTTCATGCTTTTTTTTTTCTGGGGCAGTGGTCTTTAAAATAAGATTTTGAATTTTTTTATTTTTGCAATATAAATTAGGTTCCTTTGTAAACCCATGTATTTAATTTTATAATTAAAATAATTCTGAGTAGAGGTCCATAAACTTCACCAGTGAAACTAGAGGAGATGCTGTATCTGTTGGGCTGGGGAGCTCAGCAGTGTTACCTAGAATCAGAATTTCAATAAGGTCTATGTCAAGACCTTCTCACTTATTTGTTTGTGTGCCCCGGTTCCCACCCTCACTTCCACCACAGTCAAATCCATTGACATAAATCATTAAAAAAAAAATGAGTCTACCTGCTTGGTTCATATGTACCTAGAATCCATATCATGGGTGTTAATTTATAAACAGGATGGAAATAACAAAGATTGCTATGGGGAGAGGGGGGAGTGTAGTGAAATTAGTGAATGGCATCTGTGTGTACTTCTAGTCCCTGGTACAAAGCAGAAGATAATAAGATTTTTTTTTTAATCTGATCAAAATTTAAATTTCTGGTGCTTTGTGGCTTGAAAGTGTGACCTCATTATCATTTACATATCTATTAACATGTTTACATGTATAATGCATGAATATATAGTAGTCTTTAATAGAAACATATATGTTCGAGCAGGGACCTCCAAGATCTTTTGATATACTTTCCCCCCGCCCTTTTCAGTTTAAAAATAACTAATCAGCCTTTTACTAAGCTTTCCTCCCAAAAAGTTGAAATGCTAAAGTCCCTACAGTATCTAATGCTGTGGTGTTAAACTGAAAAGCTTCAATTGATGAAGAAGGGTGCCCCATATCAAGTTAAGGGTACTTTTTCTTTCCATTCAAACCTTGGTTTTTGATCCATGATAACTACCTGCTGATCTGGGTATAATCAAAATGTTGAGCTTAGTTTCCATAAAGTCCTAAATTTGGGGGGCCTACTTCTCTGTGAAATCACTTCCTTGGAACAATTTTGGCAAGGTCCCCATAAGTAGTGGCTAGATGATAGGATATTTTTTGGCTAATTCATGTCCGTTCCTGTTTTTTATGAGTTTTAATGGATGCAGGTGATTAGTTTTAGCCAGGAAGTATAAAAAGCTAGGACTTTTTTCTTTTCTTTATCTTGGCCTTCATCTCACGTGAGGAAGTGTGTACTGTAGGGCTTCTTATCAAGAATTAGGTGTAAGGTAGAGTGGTCCCTGTGACATGGTGCTTTCTTGCTGACTGGTCTAGTTTGGGTTATTACCAGTGTTTTCCAGAAAGGCAGATGGGAGAATGAGAAGAGAAAATATTTTTAAGATCATGGTATGTCTTGTGGGTTTTGGTTTTTGTGGGTATGTCCGATTTTGGTGAAATAGGAAGACAGATGTGGAGCTTGTCATTACATGTTTTACCAAGCCACCTTTAGCATTAAAAATTGCTTTGAAGACTATACTCTCAAGAAACTTTTACCAGCCAGAAGATGGCTGTACTGTTACAAAATTCCATGTTTGAAATGAGGTAAAGCCCTTTTTTCACCTCTTTCTCTTTGTGGTTTCTATTCAGATACATTTCTGGAATACCTCCATTGGATATTTAGTATTCAATATCTCTATGAATAAAAATAGCGAAGTTATGAGGCAGTTTAGAAAGAGTAGATGTACTTTGGGGGTTGTAGTCCTGAAAATTGGGTTCAAATCTAGAATCAGAATTTCAATAACTGTATGATCCTGGGCAAATCACTCAATTCAAGTAGATTTCTAAGACATTTAGTAAGTAGTAGTGGATTGGCTGGGATCTGCCTGGTTGTTGTTTAGGTTTTTGTTTGTTTTTTAGTTATGTCTGACTTCCATTTTGGGGTTTTCTTGTCAAAGAGACTGGAATGGTTTGCCATTTCCTTCTCTGGCTCATTTTACACATGAGGAACTGAGGCAGACAGGGTTAAGTGACTTGCTCAGGGTCACGAAGTTAGTAAGTGTTTTAGACTGGATTTGAATTCAGGTCTTCCTGACTCCAGGCCTGGCATTCTATCCACTGTACCACCTAACTACCCAAAATCTGCCTGGTGGCAGGGGGAATTTCCATACTGGAATTCCACATACTGAAAAAATCTCAGTATGTATTTGAGGGGAAAATTAAATTAGACCAAGGTGGAATTAACCATGGTTGCCAGGGTTTCTTTTCACCATAATAATGTTTTTCCTTTTAATTTCTGTTTTCATTTTTAATGTATCAATTTTAATGTAATGTAAGTGCATTAATTACATTTTTTAAATGTAATGGTTAATTTATCCAGTCTTCTCTTATTGTAAAAACCAAGCACTTATAGCTCTTCCCATAACCATTTTCTTAACAGGTAGAATTTGGGATCTTTTTCCTGTGTTTCCAAATTTGAGCTAATTTTCATTGACACCAGACTGTAGGCTCCTTGAAAACAGGAACTTTCACTTTTGTCTTTGTATGCCCAGTGTCTAGAAAGTAGTGGATACCTAATAAATGCACACTGATTTATACTATTGAGTGTATCCCAAGGCACACCTTTCTGGTTTTGAACCTATCAGTTTTGACTGTGAGGCCTTCTTCAAGGGAGAATTGGTTATCTCTGTGGCTATGGTCCTTTCTCAGGCTCCTTTCAATTTCTAGTGTGGGAAATCCCAACAATCTGGGTGGGTAAGTGGGAAGGAGGGGAGAGAGAGAGGAGAGCCTTGCAGTTCTGATTTATTTTTTGTTAGAAACATTGCTTTCCAGAGTCCCACTTGCATTCTTTATCCATGGTCTAAGACCAGGGGTGGGGATCCTTTGGGCCTAGAGGACTGTGGTCTTCCAGGTCTTTGAGTCAGGCCTTTTGAATGAGTCTAAGTTTTACAGAACAAATCCTATTATTAATAGGATTTGTTCTGTGAAGTTAGACTCTGGGACAGTGGTCTCCAAGCATTATTTACTTAAACATTATATATCTTTATTACCCTACTAATAATTATGTTCACTATAATACAAGTATACAATATGTGTACCAATTTGCTAATAATTTTGTACATTATAAGTTTAAAAAGGATAAGGCAGAGATCCAATAATATTTGATCCTGGAGTCAGTAGGGTGTTACTGGACTTTAACAGGGTACAGTCCAGAGTACCTAGGGGGTTAGTATAGTTGTGTTGAAGATGAGGCCTTACCTGCCTGGGGTAGGGAGGTATCTTAACTTCTCACTCTCCTATTCATTGATCACACACTCCTGCCCCCATGAAGATATTCTGTTGCCCCTGCTTTGGAGACTCCATGGAGTCATTTGTTCTTTGACCTCTTATCTAAGATGGCTTAGTAGGTTAGAGATGATGTAAAGGCAGGCAGGCAGTCAGATCGCAAAACTGGTCAGTAAACTTTATAACTACTAAAGAAAAATATTTTCTCCTTGGCTTGAGGCTCTGTCTCAGTCTGGCAAGTTCACAGTAAATGTCTACTTTGGTTACCAGAGGAACCTGTAGAGACTGTGGATAGCTTAATGTAGATTCTTCTCCACTACTCAAAAAACAATTTAAAGTGCATTTGCTACTGATGTTGACCAGGAACATTTTTCTTGAGCCAGAAGGACAGTGTATTATAGTTGCCTCTCCATAGCAGGTTATAAGGACTACCTTAGACACCCCCCTTTTCTAAGGTTTTACTTTTGAAGTTTGTTTTCTTAAAATGTAGCAATAGCCTGTATTTTTAATTTATAAACTCATCCCCCTTCAAAGTCTTCTCTCTCTCTGGGTTATTTATCCTTGGTCTTAAGGTTTCAGCTTTTCTTGATTGGTAAGATCTTTGGCCCTGGTTTCTTCTAACATGTATTTTTATTCTGTTAAAATATTTTTTAAAAAAGAAAAGTTGAAAAAGAGGAGGGAGGAATGGGGCAGGAATGTCTGAGCAGGGGGTTCGTTTAGGAGATTTGTCAAAGTAAAGATCACCCTGCCTCAGCAGCATCACCAAAGTTCTTGTGGAATCCTAGAAAGAGCAGAAGCCTAGAAAAAGATTCCTGAACACCACAGCATCTGACCACTAGGACCACTTGACTTCATGGAGTTACCATGTTGGAATGCTAATGAACTTTTTTTTCTTCATTTATATTTCTGCCATTGCTTCAAGCACTACTCATTCTCTCTTTGACTTCTCCCTATTTTATACTTTGCCCTTTCTCCTCCATTTCTGCCTGCGTTATCTGGTTAGTAAATAATCTGCAACACAGAGCACCTCCTTTAATGTGGATATAGGTAGACAAAGAAGATGTTATTTTTGTCTAAGGAATTTTTTTATCCAGAAACGTATAGAACACACGAAATATTTAAAGACACTTCCAAAGCAATGTAAAAAATAAATGTAACTTAATGAAATGCAAACTGATCTCTTGGTGTCTCCGTTTCCTGTTAAAAATAAGGGATGCAGACTAGGTAATCTCTAAAGATGTCTCCCGAACTTTAGTATTATCTAATTATATAAGTGACTGCTTGATGGGAAGTAAAAGAATAAAAATGGTTGTGGAAGAATGATCAGTGTTTTCCCCCTTTTAATTGTATTTGTTGAACTGAATTGGATTTTCCCTTCTTGGCAGAGTTGCTTTGGTACACAATACTTTCCCAAGAAGCACCAAATTTCTGTGCCTTTTACTTTTAGGGTTGTTTACCTTTGAATATTTTGAAATTAAATTTGTCGTTGCTTGTTCTCTGGTTAGGAAATGACTTGGTTTCTCAAGAAATAGGGTAGAACGGTTTTCTTCCATTCAGAATGAAATTCAAACAAAAGTGATTGAGTTTATGGGATTCTTATGGCCTCATGGAAAGAGATGAGATATTGATCCTGTGAGAAGAATTTGGTTTAGATGTTTTCAGATTTGGTTTGTTTCTATTTTTCTATATAAGAACTCTAACAACCAATCTGGAAGAATTGGCCCTCTTCCTTCCCTCCTTGGTGATCTCATCTACTCCCCTGGCATCAATTATCACCACAATGCATCACACACAAAAATGTGTATTTAGCATTAACCTCCAACTGCTTTTTAGAAATTTCCCCTTGGATGCCCCCTTGGTCCTTCATATACCCCCAGGTTTAAAACCCAACATCAGCTTTCCAAAGACTTCCCCTTAATTTCCTTATTTCTGCTTATGGTATTTTTCCTAGTTGCAAATCCCTCAATCATTGGGTTCATCTTTACTTTTTTTTTCCCTTACTCCTTAGATCCAAACATTGTCCTAGTCTTGTCAGTTCTACCTCTTTTGTACCTCACCCATTTCCCCCTTCCTTTCCCTTTATTGCTACTACCTTGGTTTAGAACCTCTTGGCCTGGATATTACTAAATATTGCTCAATGGATATTACTTCTTTTACCACCACCATTACTACCACCACAATCACTACTACTACTACTACCACCACTATCACTGATTATGATGATGATGATAGCAGCTAATATGTGTTTACTGTGTGCCAAGCACTGTGCTAAGCACTTTACATAACATCCTGGGAGCCGGGTGCTGTTGTTATCCCCATTTTACAGAGGCGTAAACTGAGGCAAGTAGAGGTTAAGTTATTTGCCCATGATCACAGGGCTAGTAAGTGTCTGAGGCCAGATTTGAGCTCAGGTTTTCCTGGCTCTAGACTACTTACACTCTGTCCTCTGTGTCACCTATCTGCCTCGATTTCTGTCCTGGAATGGTCTAACTGATCTTATCTCTTCCTCCACTCCCCTCCTCTCTTCACAGAGTTTCAGTTGTTTGCTTGTTTATTTCTTTTTTCTCTCTTCTTTCAGATTTTATTTCTGAGGAAAGTCATTTGTGCTTTCAAATAATGCCCATTGGTTATTAAATAAAATGAAAAATTCCTGATTCTCTTCCCACAGTCTGGCCTCAACTTGCCTTTTTATATACACCCCCCTTCCCACATATACTTTCCATCTTAAAAAGATTGCTCTTCATTTCTGGCAGAGCTATTAACAAGGAATTCTACAACTAAGGGCAAATTCAGTTGAGGTGAGTCAATTGAAAGGGACATGAAACTTTATTCTCACCATTTTTGAGTGTGGTTGAGGTAGACTGGAGTGGTTGAAAGGTAGAGTCATGGGGAGAACAGATTGTTTGAAAAGGATAGGCTTTTTTGGGGTGGGATGGGGAAGACTGTGATCCAGGCACTATTAGAGGAAGAATAGCGACTTGGAGAGAAATGGATGACAAAAACAAGGATACGGACGGGATGAAGTGAACTTTTGAAGAGAAGAAATGTTTGTCAAAATCAATGGAAGTGGAGACCATGGATCATGCCATGTTTTCCCTTTGCTCCTATGTGTTTGTGGGGAGTGGTGTAGGAGAAGGGTCCTTGAAGAGAGTACCAAGAGATATGGTATCTTCAGGAGAAAGCTAGGTTTCAGTGAGGACCAGAAAGTGGGAGCAAGATAACTGGAAAAGATCATGGATGAATGGCGTTTGTTAACAACAGAGAAAGGTTTCAATGGGCACTATGGAAAGATAAGAAGCATAAGGCATAGAAAGACTTAGGCTGAATTTATTGGGGGAAGGGGACAGAGCAGCCGCTAACCTATTCTATGAAATCTGGCAGCAGGATGAAGGAAACATCTTCTACCCATCAGCATGCCTCTGGATCAAAGCTCCAGATTTCCAGGGTTAATTCCAACTCTGATTTCTGTATGACATTTTGCCCATTTTTTTTTTGTCTGTGTGCCTTTATGCTTCCCAGTCTCTGAGTGCCCACCTCCCCTTCCCCCCAAATCCTTCCCTTTCTCTCAAGGCTAGGTTTAGGTGCTATCACCTTAGCAAAACCTTCCTTGATCCCAGTAGCTATCAGCAATTTCTCCTTTTTCAAATTTCTCTCAGTACTCTAACCTCTTGAATCCATTTACCAACATTATGATTTTTATATTTGTCTTATATTTCCTACTAGATTATAAGCTTCTTAAGGATGGGATTGTGTATTGTTCATCTTTATATTCCTGAGCTAGGCACATAATAAATGTTCATTATTGAAATGAAATTCTAGGTATTTATTCATGTGAATAAGCAGTATCTTTTTGTGTATTATATAGTAGAGTCCTTTAGGAATGAGAAGTCAGAGAAAAAACTCCTATTCTTTTTATAATATTTTTGTGGGCAATTACTCTTTATCTCTTCACCCCTGCAATAGGTCAATATTATCTCTGTGACCTCTCTATTTGAAGAATCATATGGTTTTGGAGTTTGTCAAGGACCTTAGGAGATAATTCTTTTATGCTCAGGCCTCATCTGACCCTTCAGAGGTTAATTCTGCGTTAAATCAAACATTTAGAGCTAGAAGAGATGTTAGAGGTATCTATCTTTTTACAAATAAGGAAATTTAGGCTAAGATTGAAGTGATTTGCCCAAAGTTATATGAAGACAGAATTGAAAACTAGGTCCTGTAACTCTACATGTAAACAAATAGGCAAATAGAGGGTAATTTGAGGATGGAAAGGGAGTACTAACAGCGGGACCACAAAAGGTTGTGTATAAAAGTGGCACTTGAGCTGAATCTTGAAAGAATATAGGAGAGGAAGGTGTCTAACCCAGGTATCAGGGGCCCACCTATTTAAAGTCACAAAGGAGGGAGATAGTATGAGATGGTCAGGCAATTCCAGATAGGGACACTTGGTGTCAAATACTGTTAGATTTTTTTTCTTTCTTTTTTTTCTTTTTGGAGGGGGAATGAAGGACATTTGGGGTTGAGTGACTTGCCCAAGGTCGCATGGCTAGTAAGTGGTAAGTGTCTGAGGCCAGATTTGAACTCAGGTCCTCCTGACTCCAGGGTCAGTGTTCTATTCACTGTGCCACCTGGCCACCCCCTACTGTTAGATTTTTAAAGTGGATTTCTGAGAGACTGTTTGGAATTCCCATCCTGGTAGTTGGTCGTCTCCCCAGGATGGTTAAGGTACTATGGCTCTGTACCTCCTAGCTCAGCCTGATGACTCTATATAGCAAGCACTAAACTAATAGCCCATAGACTTTCTGTGTTTCTGCCCTTAGCATAGTGCCTTGAATGTAAATATATTTAATTATGTATATTAAATAATTTATATATATATATATTAGGTATATTTAGTAGGTGCTTATAGGTGTGTGGTAATTTTAACTGAATTCCAGGAATCTTACATTGGAAGGAAATGATTTGGCTTGTAGGATGATTCATTCAACTGAATGGTTTCATCCTAGTCACTGAGAAATGATGCTATTTCCCCTCCCCCTTCTAAACCTATATTTAGAATATGAAAATGCTCAGCATTTCCTTTCGTTATTTGGAAATTAAGTAAGTGGTAGGGAAAAGGGAATCAAACACTAGTCTGTATGTGAAGAAATCACATTAATTATTTTCCATTCTTTTTCAAAGATTGCATAGTAAATTTTTAAACTGTATATTTGTTCTATTCCTCCCATCTCGCTTTGATATTCTTAGTTATTAATTCTATCAAAAATCAATTAGCATGCATTAATTAATCAGTAGTCCCTGTGTTAAGTCCTGCTCATGGATATAGATCGGAGATAGTCCCTTGCAATTAGTTATTCTAATAGGGACATAATATGTATTATAATGTATTCATACATATAGTATATGTTCCTATATAAGAATGGTGGCCAGGTTTGGTCTAGGAAGTCACAAGGATTGTGAGTAAACCCATAAGATAGTGGATTATCATGCCCTTTCCAGGAGTAATGATAATATTGATTCAATTACTGTTACCAGAATAAGAAGTGGAAAGGAAGGCAGAACAGATGGCAATATGCCTGACCTGGGGAGGCTCTGGTGCCCTGGGGGATAGCTGGAAGGGATAAGAACTATTGTCTGAGTCCAGTGACAGTAGATATAGTGAGCTGAGAATTTTCACTTACTAATCAATTACAATTCAGCCCCCCCCCCCCATAGTGGACTCCCCAAATAGAGGGAATTAATTAGAGCTTTGCTAGGACATGGACCCTAATGATTGGGTATATGGTAGGGTAAGAGGTAGGAGAAAGTGTCTTCATCTATAAAATAAAGGCATTGGACTAGATGATTTCTTAGGGTCTTCCAGGCTCTCGAATTTTATGATTTTTGTGAAGGGAGTGAATATAATTTTGTGAAGGGAGTTAAATAACTTTTGTTGGAAGGGTTTAAATATTGAGGGGAAGTTAATCTATTGGTGGTCAGTCTACTGATAGCATATGATGAGTCTGCCTTTATCCAACACTGTTAAATACATACAGAAATCTAGGAAATAGGGTCTTTGCCCTCAGAATTGACAATTTGCTAATAGAAAAAGCATGTATGCGATACCTTTCTCCCCTCAAAAATCTAACCCCCCTCAAAAAAACAAAGACAACCCGAGAAACACTTTTATATAGCAGTGTGCTAACCAATTAAAATAATCTCATATAAACCAAGTACTTTCTTTAAGCATCTTTGGCATAACTTTATGATGAGATTTTACACCAGATGTCAGCCAAAGAGAATTTCATTTAAAAGTCAGCCTCAACAAGAGGTGTTTTTAAGTATAGTTCTCCTTTTGTTTAAAAAAAAAAGTACCAAGTATTATTTTTCTGTTTATTCAAAATGATTTTTGCTTTGAAACAGCTACTAACCAAGTATAAAATTCTAGTTATCTAAGGACCATCCCTCCATAACAGTTTGACACCCAGAAATATAAACCATTCCCCAATCATACCCCCTTCTCCTCCCTAAAAAAAGCCAAAAATGGTTGAGAGAATCCAATATTTACATCCAAGGCAATAATTAGTAAGATTAGCTTCCAGATCAGAAGGAAAGGGTCAGTCTGGAAGGTGATAGCTACATAAGACCACCTTTTTGGTTAGAAAGTCAAGAAATAGGAAAGTGGTGAAAGAAGACGAATAGGAAAAAGAGAATGATTAAGAGTGGCAATAGGGACAATTGAGTGGTAGACAGTCTGCTAGTCAGTGAGAGACAGACCTAAAACAGCTGGGGAACAAACTACTCCACCTATGGAGCCTTGAAGGCACAGGGTGAAGACACTCCTACTGTGTGTCAGTGCAGGGACAAACATCTAGTTATCTCCATAGTCAATGTTACACTCTTGCATGACTTCACTTGTATAATGGACTTGCCTTCATATACACACATACCATATATTGTTTGCCTTCTCGTGTGTGTGTATGTGTGTGTGTGTGTGTGTGTGTGTGTGTGTGTGTGTGCATAGTATAAAATGGGTGGGGGAGAGGCTAAAGAGAGGGAGAGAATTTGAAACTCAAAATTTAAATTAATTTGTAAAAATAGTTAAGGCCATAGTGCCCTGGAAGTCCAAAGTAAAGTACCTTTATTCCACCTTCATGTGGAGAGTGCACTGAACCAGGAGTAAGAAGACCTGGGTTCTTGGACTTCTAATCCCTTCATATTATACATGGGGAAACTGAGATTTCCAGAAAGTCCAGTGACTTTCCAGAAAGATCAAGTGACTTGCTTACATTCACATAGGCAGTAGTGAGTAGCAGATAAAGGATTTGAACTCAGGATCCCTGTTGTCAAGTCCAATCATTTCATTTCACTTCATTGACTCATTAGCTTTATTTTCCTCTTGGGTTTAAATGGGGCATATGGATTAAACATCTAAGATTCCTTCTGGTTGTAGAAATCTGTTCTAGGTTGATGTCAAATAATCTGTATTCTGAACATGGTTATTCACATGGCTGCGGATCCATTTGACTCAACTTGCCCACCTTTTTTGATCTTGTCCACTAGGATCTCAAGAGAAGTTTGTGTAATGCCTTGTTGAATGCAGGGTACACTTTCTATGTCAGATTTTAATTTCCCTGACTGGTAACCAGATCTAAGTGTTTACATATTTGATATGTAATATTTATATATTTAAGCTTATTATAAAGTTACTATTATATGTTTAGTATATAATATTTAAACGTTTAAAGCTGTTTACTAGAAATATGTTTTTCAGTGAATATTTACAGACATATATAAAGATATATATTTATCTATTGAAATGAAATTACTTTGGTGTGACTTAATTTTAACAATCTACATTAGCTTGAGGGACCTATCACACTTTTAAGTGCTCACAAATTACTCTGGTCATTAGTGTGCTCTAGAAAGTTGGAGGGGATTTATATTAAGTTTTAATTTTCCATAATTCACCTTTTCTCCCCTCTTGTAAAATGAAGGCAACTATTATATATCTCAAATCTTGTAAGGTATTTTGTGATTCAGACTTCCTCAGGATTATAATACTTATAACAGTGAGCATTTAATTGGTGCCTTAAAATTTGTAAAAACAAAAAAAAAGTTTGCCGTACATGTGTTATATTTACTTCTCACAGCAACACTTGCAAGTAGGTGCTATTGTTATTAAAAGGTCAAGGTCTCCCACTGGATCTGGAGTCATCTCTAGTAATTCCAACGTATGTCTTGCCACTGGATTCAGATGACCCTGGAGGAAAGAGTGAGGCTGATGACTTTGCACAGCCCTACCTTACTTAAATCCAATTCACTTGGTAGTCAAGACATCAACCTCCTGTTGTAATTTGTCCTCTTTGAGAACTAAGGACAAACAACAACACCAATAACAACAATTATCATCCCCATTTTGTAAATGAGGAAAGAGACTGAGAGAGGATCATTGACTTGCCTAGGGTCACATAGCTAGTAACTGTCAGAAGCAGAATTTGAATTCAGGTCATCCTGACTCCCAAATCTAGTACTCTTCCTATGACTCTTAATGGCTTATAAGATATTACCATAGGTTCTGTGCAAGTTTTTTTTTTGTATTACTGGTATATAAATAGTTTGGATTTATAGACTTAAGCCTTTTATAATATCTGGATGTTACTTTACCATTTCGTCACTTATCTTTGGTTTTAATTCCTTCTTCATCATGTTTATTCTACTCTTTCTAGTATAAAACCATTCTCCTTGGAAGGAGCTTAATTCAAAATTCTTTGTCAGATTGTTTAAAAAGTTGTTGTTTGTTAGCTTCTATTATACCCTGGATAGATCATTTTTCTCAGATTCTGATGTGACATGCTACTTTGATAAAGAAAGAGGGCATCCTAAAAGTAGTGCAGTATTTGGTTAATGGTGAAATGATTCATTACTTATAAGATTCTTTTTTCCTGCTGCTTTTGAATTTTGAATGAATAAGGGGCTGATTTCAGAAAGAAAAAAAATATTCCAAACTTTCAGACATTCTAAAGTCAAAGGAAATGAGTTGAGACTATTTAGAAGGAAAATGTTTGAACAGGGTTAATTTCAAAAGGTCTCTTGAGTTGTGATTAAGGAACTGTAATTCTTCATGTCTGAAGATGTTGATGTGAATGGTACTATTTGATGTGCAGCTGAAGAAGGAGGGGGAAAAACTGTATCTTATTCATAATATGAAGCAAACAGTATTTGTTAGTGGTTATAAACGTGCATGATTCTGTGTCTTGGGGTTTGTCACTTTCAGGGAATCACAATATTTCGGTTAAAGTCAGCCACTCTGACAGCCATATACAGTCATAACTGGTCTCCTACTTTTGTCATACATTTTTCCTGGCTTCAAAAAGAAATGGAAGAAATAATCCCTTTTATTTGGAAGAGAGGTCAGTGACAAGAACCCTAGGTTTCAATTCAGTATGGCTGGGTTCAGATCGCAGTCCTGTATACAAGTTTTTTAGCTTTTCTGGGTTTAATTTTCTTCATCTCTAGAAGCATTTGGGTTAGATCAAAATTTCTTAACTTGAGATCTGTGACCTTTTAAAAAAAATGATAACTATGTTTCAGTGTAATTGACTTCCTTTGTAATTCTCTATTTTATTTTATGCCTTTAGAAACATTCTGAGAATGGGATTACATAGACTTAACCAAAGTATGGCAAAGTGTGACACAAAAAAAGGTTAAGAATTCTGGTATAGATAATTTCTAAGACCACATCTAGCTCTAAATCTTATGGTTTCTTGACTTCATGATGAATGAATATAATGGCTTTCCCCTTCCCTCCAGTGGTAGTAACTTTGGTTAGTTATAAAGTATCACTTGTTAACTTGAAACTGTTATTTCAATAGTAACCTTTATGTACTTTGGGCTTTTATATCACTGATAGTTGGACTTAGAACATCTAATGTTCTTCTGGAAAATTTTAATTTTTGTTCCTATTTGTTGTAGGTTTTATATATGTTTCTTTACATGTGTGTGTTGTTTGTTATGTTGCTATGTTTAAAAGACAAAGTCAGCAGACCTGGTCCAGTCTGGTAGTTTACAGACAGTATAATGTTATGGGATAAGGAGAGTATTGATTTAACCTCTTAAAAAGTTTCAAAGAGGCCGTTTTTTGATCCCAAGGTATTGGCATCCATATGATGGATGTCTTCAAGGGAAGGGAAAAAAAACAGTTGAGTCTTTTTAGTGGAAGAAACAGTGTTTCTTTCATATGGAGTGGTACTTGAAAAATATTGCTGTGATTAAAATATACAGTAGAACCAGTTTTCAGGAAATGTGCATTTCTTGTGTCTCAAAGGAATGTTACAAAGTTACTGAAAAAGTAAAAACTACCTCTGTGGGCCAATAGATTTTTTCCCCCTAGTCTCTCTCCCCCCTTCCTCCTTGTGTCTCTGACTCCACTCTCTGGCATCCAGCCTAATATAGGATACAATTCTTGATTTTTAGCCTTCTCTTGGAGCCTCAGTTTCTTAATATGCAAAATGAGTATCATAATACACTTCCTAACTCAGCCAATGGTTGTGAGATTAGTGCTGTATAAAACTGATATTGTTACAAAAATGTGAGTTAATGTTATTTCTATTAACTAAATATGGGAAAGGGTCAGGAGTTATTCCTTGTGCGCCATTTCCTCCATTCCACTTTGCTAGTCTATTGAAGTTAAGTATCTTTAGGTCTTTTCTGGGTAAGACTGGTAGATGATATATCTCATAAATGGAGTAGGCAGAATCTAATTTATGTAATATTAATACTTGGCTTTAAAATGTCCCCTCTTAGAGTTACATTCAACATGTCTGAAATTTGTGACCTGCATGGTCAGTTTTAGGGTAAAGAGGAGACAAAAAATAAAGATTGCTTGAAGTTGTCTTTGTGGATTTTTGCCCTTCTTCAAACAATCTTCTCCACAGACAACCCTTAATAACATTTGTACTTTTTGTCAGCAAAAGGGTTAGGATCATCCAGAAGTCCATATTTACCTCCACTAGATAATCCATAGTTTCAGAGTTCCAAATAAATGTAGGCATATTGCTTACATCAAACTTTAGAATATAAGATATGTTTATGGCTCATGAATGGTAAAATTTGGCCACAGTTGCTTGTAAAAAAAAAACGAAAAACAACTACTACTGTTACTATCTACTGTTAGGCATGTCATTGGACTGAGAAAAATAACCGAATTTAGAATAAAACTAGAATTTCTTGACTCACTTTATCCATACCTACTTCACAGAGGTGTATGTTAAAATTCAACAATTCTATAAACATTTATTACATATATATATACTGTGTAATATATGTATATGTACATTTACATATATACCATATTACATATATATCACATGTGCTATATATGTGGTATATATATGGTATATATACATATATTACATAAATACCATTTATTATGTATATGCCATAAGGTACTATACTGGGTACTGGGAATATAATGACAAAAGTAAAACAGGCTTTACTGTCAGGTAACTTATGTTTTAATGGGGGAATAAACACAGATAAGAAAATATATGTTGAGGTGGGGATAGTCTGGAAAAAGAGACATAAACACAGAGAAGCAAAGCATTTTTGATCACTATCACTGAAACAAGAAGAAAGAACTGAAAATTGGAGCCATTTTGCTAGATATTCTAATATAGCTACCATTTTATAGTGCTTTAAGTTTCCCAGAGCACTTTACAGATATCTCATTTGATTTTCTCTGCAGCTCCAAGAGATAGATGCTCTTTTTCTACCATTTAACAGATGAGGAAATTGAGGCTGATGAAGGTTAAGTGAGTTGTCCACAGTCCCATAGTCAGTAAGTGCCTGAGGCTGGATTTGAATTCAGGTCTTCATGACTTAAGATGAAGTCTGCATGTTTTCTTGCCAAGCAGGGAATATATGAATAGTATTTTCTACATTTTCTTTTTGGTCAGAACTATTGTAGCAGACTCAGTCCAGTGGTTCAAGCTTAGTAGATAAAACCTCCTAGAAATTTAGAAAACATCAAATAAATTATATATTTATCAACCCTTACTTTACTGTAACTAAGTGTGTGTATATATGCTTTATTATAACCCTTTATTTTTTAAAAGGACATTAAGCAAAAGAGTACACAAAGAATAGCCATGGAAAACATCATAAATGAATAATATCATTATGAAGGGGTTTATTCACTGTTTTGTATGAGTTTGGTTAGAATGTACTAATAATACTGATTTTGGCTAAAACCTAAATAAGGCTCTTTTTTACTCCTGATATCCAAACTTCCTTTCCTTCATTGATCTCCTGGCTAATGAGATCCTTCCAAGTTATGACTGCTGCTGAATTTTTAGTCAGTACAGTGGAAAACCAGAAGACTTACACTATAACTGATCAAGTGTAGTTGAGTCATGAATAATAATAAGAAAAATAACTCATTTTTGTTGTGCTTAAAGCTTTGCAATGTGCTTTCCTTGAAACAACCTATGAAGTATGCAGTACAGGACCATTTTTTTTTTCTGTGAGGAATTAGGTCACATAGCTTATGGATATTGGAGTGAAGCCTTGAAGCGAAGTCTTCTGACAAGTAGTTAGGCCCCTAGATTACTCAGTGGGTAGAATTTAAATCTGGCCTCTGATACTTTTTAGATTTGTGTAAGCCTGAGCAAGTCACATAATTGCTGTCTGCCTCCGTTTCCTCATCTATAAAATGGGGATAATAATAGCACCCACTTCTTAGGGTTGTCATCAGAATCAAATGTTTAATCAAATGTTAAATCAAATATTTAAGTGCTTTGTGCTATGGACAGACTGACAGAGGAACCAGTTTGTGATTTATTTCTGGGGAGAAATAGAGTCTTTTCTCACTAGCCAGCCCTTATAATTTGCCTATGACCTTGGGAACATGGTAGATGGAAGTTGTAGTCAGTTTGGCAGTTTCTGTACTAATACAATTTCACCTATTTCCTTTTTTTTGTTGTTTGTTTAAAGAAATAGAATCCTGGGATGGCTAGGTGGCACAGTGAATAGGGGACCAGCTCTGGAGTCAGGAGGACCTGAGTTCAAATCCCGCCTCAGACACTTACCACTTATTAGCCATGTGACCTTGGGCAAATCACTTAGCCCCAATTGCCCTGCCCTCCAAAAAGCAAAAAAAAAAAAAAAAAAGATAGATAGATAGAAAGAAATAGAATCCTAGGAATGCTTGCCATAACCAGGGGCATATATTGAGAACTAAGAATGGGTTTCAGGAAATATCTCACCTGAGAATTGAAGAGTAATCCTCTCAACAGCATTACATATTCTCTGTGTGTGTGTCCCTCTACGAAGGTGCCTACACAGGTGCCCCAAGAGTATGCCTTACAAGATATGAATGTTTTTGCTTTATTACCCTTCTTGGTGAAGATTTGTGTATTTGTGGATGAGTGAGCTCTAGGCTTATACAGGAATATTTTGCTGTTACTTTTATGGCTCTTAGAATCTCTAGTTTCCTTCAAAGCTCAGCTCTAGTAGATTATATGTTCCATGAGGGCAGAGACTTTTAAAAAAATTGTCTTTCTATGCCCAGTATCTACCACAATGCCTGGCTGGTAGTAAATACTTAGTAAATAATTGTTAATTGATTATCATGCTATTTGATTAAATGCCTTTGCTTTGAACTAAGTATGTTAATAAACTCTGAACTAAGTATGATTAATAAAAACAAATCTTTGGAATGTTGTGAATTATGGTTTAGAGAGGATTCTGATCCACAAAATGGAGCAACTTTCTTGAGGTCATTGAGAGATGGGAATCTGGAGTAATAAGGTGATTCCTTACTTTCATAGAACTGGCCTTTTGGTTACTTTTTTTTAACTTGTTAACCTCTCCACTGAAGAAAAGGAAGAAATCAAATCAGGTTTTCTTTTTATAGAACCTGTAGAACTCTGCTAAAAATGTTTGTTGAGCCTTAATGATTTAAAACTATTTTTAGTAATATTTAGTATTTATATGACTTTTTAAGATTTGCAAAATTTTATACGTTTCATTTGATCCTCACAACAACTATATGAGATAGATACTTTTATTGTCCCCATTTTACAGATGAAGAAACTGAGGTTAACAGAGGTTAAGTGACTTGCCTAGGTTCAGTCATACATCTTGTAAATGTCTGAGGTAGAACTTGAACACAGGTCTTCTTGACTCCAAGTTTAGTTTGCAAATTATGTGCATATTATTTTAAGGTACATGAATTGCCCAGATACATTTTGTGTCAATATAAGTTTGTCTAAATGCATCTCTTAGGGAGTTGTGAGTAGATATCTGTAATCTTACCCATCCCTCTCCTAGGGAAACTGATTCTCAGCTGAAGGGAAGAAGGAGATTAGGGTCACAAAGCTGGCATGCTTTTCTCTCTTTCTCTTCTTAGAGAGAGCATATTGGACTAAAAATTATATCTATCTGCTTCCCTTAAATATTACCAGCATAGGGTAAATGACTTCAAAATTTGTGCTGTTTTCCTCATTGCTATTCTTTAATGGGGAAGGAGTGCCCCAAGCAATACCCAAAGGCTTGACTCCCTTCCCACCAAATGCTAGTTATAGAAAAACCATCACAAATAGTAAGTAGCAAATATTCATTTATTGAAGCTGATAGCAAACAGAACTTCAAAAAGTTATAAAGATTAGAGTATGCCAGACAGTACTCAGAATTAATGAGCTGTATCACAGAGAATGAGATATCTCACCTCAGTAGAGACAGACACACCCACAGAGAGAAAGACAGAAGACACCACCCCCCCCCCCCAAAAAAAAGCAGAGATGGTGAAACAAAAAGATACACCAACAAAGAGACAGACAAATTTCTATCTCACTCACAGGGAAATTTCCTGAAATCTAGTGTGACAAACTAGAAACAGGCACATACATGAGAAGCCCCTCTCCTACTTTTTGGTTTATTCTCACAGACTTCCTCTTCCTCTTAAGAACCTAAAGAGATCCTGGAATTGTGTGTTTTCTTTCTCTGAACCCAGACTTCACACCTGATTTACAAGATAGTTCTTCCATTTGTATTTCCCATGACAAGATGGCTGGCTCTGCCACTTACTGGCAGTCATACTGTAAGACCTGAAAAAAACCTTACTCTTTCACTATTTCTTTCTCATATTTTTGCTGCCTACCCAATAAGTGGTCATCAAGGGAACATTAATGACTCAGACAGGTTCCAAGGATTATTTTTTAAAATTGTTTACTAAGTTAAATATTTCCCAATTACAGTTTAAAAAATTTTTTTTTTACAATTGCTTTTAAAAAAATTTTGAGTTCCAAATTCTGTTCCTTCCGGCCCCCAAACCCTCCTTGAGAAGGCAAGCAATTTGATTTTGATTATACATGTGAGGTCATGCAATACATTTCCATGCTACCCATGTTGCAAAAGAAAATACAATAAAATAAAGTTTAAAAATATGTTTTAATCTGCATTCAGAGTTGAGCAGTTCTCTCTCTGGAAGTAGTATTTTTCATCATGGATCCTTTGGAATTATCTTGGATCATTGTCTTGATCAGAATAGTCTTTCAGTCTTTTGCAGTTGATCAGCCTCACAATATTGCTGTTGTTACTGTGTATAATGTTCTTTTGATTCTGCTTCCTTCACTTTGCATCAGTTCATATGTCTTCCAAGGTTTTTCTGAAATCATCCTGCTCATCATTTCTTATAGCCCAATAGTATTCCTTCACAGTAATACCACAACTTGTTTAGCCATTCTTCAGTTGATGACATCCCCTCAATTTCCAATTCTGTGCCACCACAAAAAGTGCTGCTATAAATGTTTTTATATAAAAATATTATTTGCCATTTTCTTTGATCTCTTTGGGATACAGACCTAGAAATGGTATTTCTGGGTCACAGTTTGATAACCCTTTGGGCATAATTTCAAATTGTTCTCCAGAATGGTTGGGCTAATTCATAACTCTGCCTACAGTGTATTGGTTTCTCAATGTTCCCTCATCCCCTCCAGCATTTGTCATTCTTCTTTTCAGTCATGGCAACCAGTTTAAAAGTGTGAGGTGGCATCTCAGAGTTATTTTAACATGTGTTTCTCTAATTAGTAGAGATTTAGAGAATTTTTTTATGTAACTATTTGTAGCTTTGATTTCTTCTAAAAATTGCCTGTTCACATCTTTGACCATTTATCATTTGGGGAATAACTCTTATTTTTTTTTTTTTTGTAAATTGTACTTAGTTCCCTGTAGGAGAAACGAGGCCTTTAACAGAGAAACTTGGTATAAATTCCCCAACCCCCCCCCCCCCAGACCTCCAGTTTGCTGTTTTCCTAATTTTGACTAAATGAGTTTTGTTTGTGTAACAGCTTTTTAATTTCATGCAATAAAAATTATGTATTTTACTTCCCATAATCCTCCTCTTTTTCTTACTTTATCATAAACCCTTTTCTTATCCGTAGATCTGAGATACATTTTTCCGTGCTCCCCAAATTTACTTGTGATATCACCCTTTATGTTTAAATTATTTATCCATTTTAACCTTATTTTGGTAATACTATATGAGATTTTATTTCTTTTTAAAATTTTATTTATTTATTTTTAGTTTACAACATTCAGTTCCATGAGCTTTTGAGTTACAAATTTTTACCCGCTTCCTCCCCAAGACAGGATACAATCTAATATAGACTCTACATATACATTCACATTAAACATATTTTCACATTAGTCATGTTGCAAAGAAGAATTATAACCCATGGAATGAACCATGAGAAAAAAGAGACAAAACAAAACAAAAAGAGAGAGATAGCAAATATTATGCTATGATCTGCATTCAGACTCCATAATTGTTTCTCTGTATGTGGATAGCATTTTCCATCATGAGTCTTTTGGAATCATCTTAGAACCTAGCATTGCTGACAAGAGCCAAGTCTGTCAAAGTTAATCATTGCACAATGTTGCTGTTACTGTGTACAATGTTCTCCTGATTCTTCTCACTTCTTGCAGCATCAGTTCATATAACTCTTTCCAGGTTTTTCTGAAGTTTACCTGCTCATCATTTCTTATAGCACAGTAGTATTCCATTACATTCATATGCCACAGCTTGTTGAGCCATTCCCCAGTTGATGGGCATCCCCTCAATTTCCAATTCTTGGTCACCACAAAAAGAGCTGCTATAAATATGTTTGTACATGTGGGTTCTTTTCCCATTTGTATGATCTCTTTGGGATCCAGTTCTACAAGTGGTATTGCAGGGTCAAAGGGTATGTACATTTTTTATAGCCCTGTGGTCATAGTTCCAAATTGCTCTCCAAAATGGTTGGATCAGTTGTATGAGCTTTTCTATGCCTAGTCTCAGCCAAACTGCTTTCCAGTTGTTCCAGTAATTTTTGTTAAATATTGAGTTCTTACCTCAAAAGCTGGAATTTTGTGCTTATCAAAAACTAGATTACTGTGATCTTTTGTCACTGTGTATTATGTACGTAATCTATTCCACTGATCTACCACTCTATTTCTTAACCAGTACCAGATTGTTTTCATGATTACCACTTTGTAATATGGTTTGAAATTTGCAACTACTAGGGTGTCCTCCTTAATATTCTTTTCATTGTTTCCCTTGACATTTTTGATCTTTTGTTCTTCCAGATGAATTTTGTTATTTTTATTTCTTAGCTTTATAAAATAATTCTTTGGGAGTTTAGTATGGCAGTGAATAAGTAAATTAACTTAAGGTAGAACTGTCATTTTTTTTATTGGCTGGCTTACCTGTGAATAATTAATCTTTCTCCAATTTAGATCTGTCTTTATTTCTGTGAAAAGTGTTTTGCAATTGTATTCATATGATCCCTGAGTTTGTCTTGGCAGGTTGATTCCCAAGTATTTTATACTGTCTGCAATGACTTTCAATGGAATTTTTCTTTCGGTTTCTTCTTACTGGATGTTGTTGGTAGTATATAAAAATGCCGATGATTTATGAGGGTTTATTTCATATTGTGCAAACTTGCTGAAGTTGGTAATTGTTTCAACTGTTTTTTTTAGCTAATTCTCTAGGGTTCACTAAGTCTGTTATCATATCATTTGCAAGAGTGATGGTTTTGTTTCCCAGTTTTCTTTTTCTTCTCTTATTGTGATAGCTAGCATTTCTAGTAAAATACTGAATAATAGTGGTGATGACAGACAGCCTTGCTTCACCCTGTGTCTTATTGGGAAGACTTCTAATTTTTCATCTTTACAGGTAATACTTGCTCTTGGTTTTAGATAAATTCTACTTATAATTTTAAGAAAACTTCCATTTATTCTTGTGCTTTCTAGTGTTTGTAATAGGAATGGATACTGTAATTTGTCCAAAGCTTTTTCTGCATCTACTGGTATAATCCCATGATTTTGTTGTTGTTGTTGTATTATACTGATAGGTTTCCTAATACTGAACCAGCCTTGCATTCATAGCACAAATCCCACCCACTCATAGTATGTGATCTTTGGGTATTTTGCTGTTGTCTCCATGTAAGTATTTCATTAAAAATTTTCCAGCAATATTAATTAGGGAAATTGGTCTATTGTTTTCTTTCTCTATTTTTGCTCTTCCTGAACTGTCAAAACCATGTGTGTGTAATAGAAGGAATTTGACAGGACTTCTTTACCTATTTTTTCAAATACTTCATATAGAATTGAAATAAATTGTTCTCTTAATATTTAATAGAATTCACTTATGTATCCATCTGGTCCTGGAAATTTTTTTGTGGGGGAAATAATGGATGACTTGTTCCATTTCTTTTTCTAAGGTAGGGTTATTTAAATATTCT
>CM053582.1:249026591-249046609 GCA_028627135.1 Pseudochirops cupreus
GGGTGTTAATTTCTTCAGTCAGATTGCTGACTCTCTTTTCATGATTTTCTTGCAACATTCTTATTTCTCTTCCCAATTTTTCTTCTACTTCTCTCATTTGGTTTTCAAAATCCTTCTTCAGCTGATCTCTAGCTTTAAGACAATCTTCATGTTTATTGGAAGCCCCTGGTGGAGGAGCTCTGGCTGCTCTGTCCTCCTCCCTCTCTCTACCTTGGTCCTTCTTTTCCCCCAAGAAGGAATCTAGGGTTTGGTTGCTGTTCTTACTTTGCTTCTTATGCTTATTCTTATTCATGGTTGGTCAGTCTGTGTTTTTTTTTTTAATCTGTGTGGAGCTCTGCTTCCAGAGGGGAAAGCTCTTTCCCAAATCGTTGGGGTCCTCCCAGCTGCCAGAGCTCTTAGGAAGTTGCTGGGTCCTTACTCCACTTCTGGCTCACTGGATAAAAAAGAACCACAAGACCAAAGCCCAAGACCATGATCCGGATCCAGGCTGCTCAACGCGAGAGCACTTGGCCTCTAAACAATCGCTTGCCCTGCAGTCTGCAGGCCGAGAGCTCTGAAGCCACAATGTGGAGGCGGGTGCAGGACCTCTGCTTTCCGTTTCTCAGCCCTGAAGGCAGTTTGGCCGGATCACTTTTCTCCCACATCCTCGCAAGCTCCACTCACCTAATTCTGTACACTGCCGCAGCTGCCGCCAGTGCACTCACCTGAAGCTCCAGCTGGGGCTCGGATCCTCTCGTCCAGCCCCAGGGCACAGCCGGGGCTTCAGGCCAGGTTGGTTTTGGTTGGCAGTGCTGATATGGTTCCTCATAGCTGAGCTGACTTTAGTGGAAAGTATATTTGTGTGCGTTTTGGAGTTCTAGGATTAGTTTAGAGTTGTATTTTATGGGTATTTTGGGGTGGCTATGTGAGAGCTGCAATATGTTGCTGCTCCTATGCCACCATCTTGGCTCTGCTCTCTGGTTTGTCAATTTCATTGGGATTTTTCCCAGCATAAAACTAACTCCCAAGCATCAGTGAGCTTTTGTACTTCTTTTTTCCATTTGACCAATTCTGCTTTTTAAGGAATTTTCGTCAGTGAATTTTTGTATCTGTTTTGTCCTTTGGCTAGTTCTGTCTTTTAAGGTATCATTTTCTTAGGTATTTTTTGTGCCTCTGAACCAAATTGTTAAATTTTTTCATGATTTTCTTCTTTTGCTTTTATTTCTTTACTTATTTTTTCTCTGTCACTTATTTGATTTAGAGAATCATTTTTTTAGGTTTTCCAGGAATTCTTGTTCAGCTTGTGTCCAATTCATGGTTTTTTCTTTGAAGTTTTGCTTGTAGCTATTTTGACTTCATTGTCTTTCAAGTTTATCTTTTTCTGTCACCATTATAGCTTTGTATGGTCAGCTTCTTCATCTTCCCCTCCTCTTCCTCATTTTTTCCTCTGTTTCTTGATTTGGAACTTAATGTTTTACTCTGTTTCTGATGTATGTGAGGAAGGGCTCTATCCTAAGCTTTTAGCTTTTTCACACTGCTATTTCCAGAGTTAGCCCTGGGGGTTTTGAACTTTTCATGCTTCCCAGGTGATGTAGTCTGGGGAGGGGTGTGGTTGCTGCCCTCTTAGTCTGTACTTTATCTTTTATCCAAGTAGGGCCCCTGATTCTTTGGGAGTGTGATTGATACTGTTCCTCTGGGCTCCTGAACCCTTGGGGCTGAAAGTGATACTGTTTGTCTGGGTTTCCATTCCCTTTTGATTGAGAGTGCTCCTCTCTGTCCTTGAATTATGAGCCAGAAGTGTGGGTGTAGGCAATGGAGTTGCCAGAGTCCAAGTCCTTCATCTAATGCAGGCCTGAACAAAATGTGGTGACTTTCAGTTTCTTCTGCATTTTTTACTGACCATCCAAAATCCTTTGGTGTTCTGCAAGGGGCCCAAGAGCCTTAGGTTGTGCAGGTCTGATCTAATGCTACCACAGGGTTGCCTTTTAATCTCTTTCCTACTAGTTTCCGGGTCCTCTTACTGAGAGAGGCTTGAGAACTTCTGAAGCTGCTGGTGCTTCTATCACCACCACCTTATTCCACCACTGGTGTTTCATTCACATGAGCTCGAGGATCGCTTCAACCCCAGGGTCACAGATATTTCTTTCTAACTTCCTAATTTGCCTTGAGCTGGACGAATATCTCATTTTGACCTATTTTTGGCTCCATCACTCCAGAATTTGATTTGAGGCATTATTTTAAAGTTCTTTGGAGGGGAATGTTGGGAGAGCTTGGCTAAATGCTTTTCTATTCTACCATCTTGGTGCCTGCTAGGGGCTACTTAATGACCTTTCCTCACATTTTGATTTGACCAGAATCATAATTATTTTATAGGACTTCCTTAAGTATTTCTCTCTTCAGTTTCTTTGCTTTTGACCTCCTCTGTGATCTCATTCAATAATAGGACTGGATTTTCTCAAAGCTCTAAAGTCTCCATCTCTAAATCTTATGATCCTACCTGTAGACACTTCCATATTGGTAAGGTTGATTCACAGGAAATAATTTCCTTGAGGAGAAAGGGAAGATGAAATAATAACTGACTCATTCCCTAAAGACAAAGTCTTTACTGTTTTATTAAAATGTCTACATATTCTCCCTAAAGCCTTCTTAAGATAATCCACTGGTGCCAGTGAATTGGTGTCTCCAGTGTCATTGACTGTTGTTCTTGTTAATATAAATGATAATACCTTTGTCTTATGTTGTTATCATCTCAGAGGAGTTTTATGTATTGTATATGAGCTCCTTTTTAGGTGATTAAGCCCCTCGTTCAGCTTCTTACTGCAAGACAACTGGAATACTACTTACTTTTTAGTAAATTACTGTATTTCTTGAGTGTAGTGGGAGAGCAATGCTTTAGCTAAAGTTTATAGACCCCCCAGGGTTGGCAGAGGGGGAAGTGGAGAGCAGATGTTTCAATGGGACTGCATACCATTTTGGTATGTTTGAAGGGGTATTTTGCTTTATTATTTTCTTGTTCCTAGATTTTCTTCTCTTCTACCACTTCTTTATGCCTTTTAGGTCTTCGGATGTATAGTTATCAGCCACTGCTGAGTTTTTACCTTTGCCTTCTGGATTTTTACCATTCCATTTAGGAGAGTTGGGGAGCCTTTGATCCCAAGGTGCTCAGACCCACCATACAAAACAAATCAATTGATGCCCACACAAGTAAAACACAATTCAATTCACTTTTACTTTAAAAGGACTTTTTTTTACATCAAGAGATATATAAAATGTTCTGATCATTAGCTTTTCAAATTAAAACCAGATAATATAAAACTCTTCAATAAAAACAAATGGTAAAAATGCTTTGGTTTTATTTTATAGCCAGTTAAGGGGGAAAATCAAAAGAGGTGTGGTGGAAATGGGAGAAATAACTACAGTAAAAGAGAGACAGGTGGGCTATATTATATGTGTAGTCTTCCAAAGAACACATCCATTCTGGGTTCTTTTAAGGATTTTTTTTTCTGCCGAAGACTGAAAGCCTCGTTATGTTTTCACAATTGTTACAATGTTAGGATATCAGCTCTTGGATATCACCAATGGCTGGATGAAATTAATCACCTAGAGCTTATTTTGAATATGTTTATATTTACATGTTTTCTTTCCTGATAGAATGGAAGCCCCTTCAGAGCAGGTCCCATTTCATTTTCGTCTTTGTATGCCTCCCTTTTAGCATAGTACCTAGCACAGATCAGTCACCTAATCAGTGGCTATTGATCGGTATTTCTCATTGATGTAATACTGGCAATCTAGTCACCTCAAGGGACCAAATAATGTTGCCCTTACTCAAGGTTACCTGGTTAATTAATCTCTTTGAATCTAGTTCTCATTATTTTTCTTGAGAAAACATAGGAGTGGAGGAGAGGCTGGCATACTAGAGGTGAAGCAGCTAGGTAGGTCAGGAAAACAATAAATACTCAAACCCCAGCTAATTGCCTCTTTCACTTTAGGCTGCTTCCAAGCTGGGCTACTAATTTCATTTTAGCTAGCTTCTAAGATCATAGAATTTCTATAGAGTTAACTTTTCTAATTTGGATCTGACCATTTCACCCTCATTCTCTGTAAAATAGATTAATAGCAAGCACAGACTTTGCCTTTTCTTAAAAAAAAATCTACAAAAGAGAGGGAAAGCAAGGCAGCATTTCACCAAGACCTTCAAGCTTCATTTAAGGACAAAGCCAGCTTCTCTCCAGTCCTGTAAGTTGTCCCAGCAGAGATACCAGTAGAACCTTAGAAAACCAAACCCTGTGACTTTTATAGAATATGTTTTAATAGACTCTCCAGTGAATTACGGAGCAACTGAGATAATAGCAAGATTATACTTCTTGTTAAAATGTGAACTAGCCTTTTTTTTGTTATCATTTGATTGGTTTATATCTGTGAGGAAAGCAGTAAGATCATTTGGACATTTGTCCCTGTTTTCTAGTGGGTAGCAGTGTGAATAAACACAGAGCACTTTCTCCAAGGGCTAAAGCTCAAGATGGAGGTCACTGTGAATGGAGGGATGGGTAAATGATTTCATGGAAATGCCTACCTGTTACTTTGCCAGGTCTAGTCCTGTGGTTTGTGGTTTGTTGCCAAAGTAAGGTGGAGGAGATAGAGGATTTACATATGTGATTCCTTTTCCCTTTATTCATTTCTTTTTTGTTCAAGGGTTTATGTTAAGTGTCTAGAGTTAAAATAGTCACTGGTCAAGGAATTTGAAGTTGAAATAAAGTAGACCCTTAAAAATTCTATTTTGGAGTCAAAAGGTCACTCATCAGAATACTCAATTCTGGAGAAAAATTATTGATTGTGTGGTGGGGAGGAAGGATAGCTTAATGGAAATCTAGCATATACTCTAGCATATGTAGTCAGATCCAGCTGCATCCCTGTAGGCTTCAATGGGCAACCCTAAGTGTGTGGTGGTGTCTTTCTAATGATTTATAGCTTGTGAACTCTGGAGTGCTTCTTGCCATAACTTTATTTTGATTATCAATTAGTCAGACAATTAGCTTTTAGGAAGGGGTATTTTACCCTGATGGTATAACTGATATAAAAACATGGCCTCCCACAAAAAGTCTGTGAAACATTCTCTTACCATTAAAATCAAGTCCAAGGAGAGTTCATGTGACAAAGAGGTAATGAATAGCTCCCAGAAGTCCTTTTGTTGGAGTCCTCAAGATGATCTCCAAGATATGTGTGATTTAGCATTTTTTGCTGGGCTCTTTGCAGAACTTATAAGGTCCTCATCTGGTCAAGGCATGGTCAAGGCCTTTGCTGCTATTCCCTCTGGTCCTTTCCTTCTCTCAAATTTAACTGGAAACTCACTCCTCTGCCTGCTCCAATTGCTTGGCTTCTGAAGTAGCTCTCTTGTATGTCAAGATCACAAAGCATCACATTTTCTCAGCCAATCTTCACACTCTCTACATTGTCATTAGATGATTAAGGACTTTTTTGCATTTAGTCTAATACCTTTGATTGATTGAGGTATGTTCTCATCTGGTTAGGATGGTAGGGCAGAGAATTTTATCACTTACCTTAAATGGTGTAGAGTGACTTGATTGGTTTGCTCAGTCAACGTCCCTCACAGGAAAATGAATGGGTTCAAATTCTGATTCTTACACTTATTTACCAGGTGACCTCTCTGAGGCATATTGTCATCATTAATTATACTGTGTCTCTTCTCACAGGACTGTTGTGGGGCAAATTCTTCATCACCCTTAGACTCTTTATACCCCTGAATAGCTTTACAGTAGAAGATCATCACTGACATAAAAGCAGCTTTGAAATCACAAAAGGACAATGTGTAGTCTGAGGGCTATGTGTGAAAGAGGTTTCTACAGGACTGTCCTACCTACATGGTTGCACCTATTGTGTGTGTGTGTGTGTGTGTGTGTGTGTGTGTGTGTGTGTGCATGCATGAGTGTACATACTCCACTTGATTAGCTCTTTTGTTCCATGAATTTTAGGAAGGAGTAGGCATGTGTGTGACTGTAGCAGAATTGAATTCAGAGATATAGTCAGAGGGACAAGTTTGAGGGAAATATACTGAGGCTAGGCAGGGCTGTACTTGTGAGATAGATTACATGTGTTCTCACAACTGGAACAAATAAACCAAAGCATAGTTAGGAAACAGAAATCTGAGTAAGAGCCTCAGGCAAAACAAATTATAGGGCAAGACAGCACCCCTGGATTATATGATCTTGTAATATCACTTCCAGCTCTGCAGTGTCCTTTGGAATATCTTGCTGTGGGTTTTGTGGACGTGCTGTTGTCTTCTGTCTGGAAAAGGCCTCCTTCCTAGATCTTAGAGGGTCCTGGCCCTCAGCCTGCCTTTGTTCTTGTTGTTGTTTATGCTAGATTGGAGATCAGGAAGACTCAGGTTCAGATGTGGCTTCAGAGGTTACTAGCCATGTGATCCTGTGCAGATCACTTGATTCTGTTTGCCTCAGCTGTAAAATGGGAATAAAAACAGCTCCTGCCTCACAGGGTTGTTGCGAGGATCAGGACCAGGGACATAGTTGGTGCTAAAAAGGGCTTATTCCTCTCTCCTTCGCATCTTTTGTTTTTATTCTTCTTTGGAATTCCTCTTGGTTACTGATGTTGCTATATGGCAGCAATGCATGGAGCACCACTACCTCCAAAGGATAAAAATGAACATCAAACCAATGGCAATGGAGAGGTTGTGTGTGTGTGTGTGTGTGTGTGTGTGTGTGCATGTACATAGATACATACACAGCCTGATATCAGGACCACAATTTACTTCTCCATTGCCGTTGGTCTGATACTCATATTTATTCTTTGGAAGTAGTGGTTTTCCAGGTATTGCTGTCATATAGCAACATCAGTAAAGTGTTAGTTTTCAAAAGATAGACCTTTGCTTTCATTACAAGGATGAGGCCAGTAGAAGAGCTTTGTACTTCCCAGAAAACAATCTGACCTGATTTCTTTCTCCTTTCAATTGTAGGCCTAATTCATTGACCATCTGTACTGTTTGTCCTATATATACACGCTATTGGGCAAGCTTTATGCGATGTCCATCCAAATGCTCATTGAAAACTGGGCAATAAACATTTTTCACCCACTTGGTCTTTCTTGTGTAGACGGACAGGCCTAATTCTTTCCAGCAACTATAAATGTCTTCCAAGGAGATCTGTAATGACTTTATACAGTTGACCCAGTGAATTCTGCAAATTGGATTGCATGGAAGACACCTCATGATCTGCAGGGAATTCATCCTAGGCCTAGACTTGGGTGTATATCGTCTATCCCAGTGGGGAATACCTTTGGTGAATGGAATCTCTTTGTTTTATGTAAAGGCTGATTTTATTTTCAAAGGTCCATGACAGTGTTATTTCTATTGTTACACATACACATTGTTACACAATAATCCTAAATAAGCTTGATGGATGGATGGGTGACACCTTACTATAAAAGAGTTTATAAGCCTGAGTTTTCTTCTATCAAATCAAATGCTTTTTCACAATAAGCATAATGGTCTCATATATCTTCTATTTCAAAGGTGTCAGACATATGGCCTGTGGACTATATTTGCCCCACAACACTGTTGAGGACATCCAGAACCAGATTAAAATATAATTAAGAAATATTTAATAAAATAATTAAAAATACAATAAAACATAGTTAATGTTATTATGTGACTTTCAAAGTCAATGTGTGACTGGTATGACTTTAGTGGCTCCTATTTCCACTTGAGTTTGATTTCATTGTTCTATATCTCTCAGTTAATTGCTAGATGTAAAAGTTTCAGTATATTGTTGAATATTCCTTGTGGAAATAATGTTGAGATATGTTCTCATCTCATTAGCATGGTAGGGTAGAGAATTTTATCACTTACCTTAAATGGTGTAGGGTGACTTGATTTTGCTCAGTCAACGTCTCTCTCACAAGAAAATGAATGTGTTCAAATCCTGATTCTGACACTTATTTGTGTCAGAATGCTTGTTCCCAGATAATGACCCAATCACAGATGACTTTGATTGGTGTATATAGATAATTCACTTAAGATTCTGTATAGACCAGGTCTGGCACTACATGTGGAGTTCCACATTCAGAGTCTTATTCCCCCACCCCCTAAAAGGCAATGAGGAATATTCTTTTATATTTAGCAATTAACTGAAAAATATAAAACAGTGATGTAAAACTCAGATAGAAAGTCATACTAATCACACATTGACTTCAAAAACCACATAATAACATTATCTATGTTTCATTATATTTTATTAAATATTTAAGAGTAGATATATGTATAAGGCATATTTGTACAAGAGTTTGTATAAATATTTAAGAGTAGATGTATGGGTTGGTAGTTCTTATTGTTTTTATCACTTTTTTGTTATTAATAATTGGAGGTTTTATATTGTTTTTTTTTTTATCTTAAACTAAAGTTATATTTCCATTCTTCAATTTGGTCCCTCAGTGCCTTCAAAATTTTACTGACTTCAACACAGAATTTTCTCTCTCTATATATATATTTCATCTAGTCTGGCTTCTTTTCTCATATTTGTTTTCTTTAGTGCCATTTTTAACCTTCACTTTGAGCACGTCTGGTACCATGAAATTAGGGACCATGCATGGTGGCCTCACATCTGCCATTAATAGCATTTTTATTATTTTAAAAAATATTTTATTATTTTTGTTTTCACATCATCTACACTTCCAAGAGTCATCCCTTTTATACTTTTAAGAAAGGATAAATACAAATTTTTAAAAAAATTAGAAAAACTGACCAATTTGTCAACCAAGTCTGACATTACATGCAGAGTTCCACACTCAGAAGCCTGTACTCCTACCCTCTGGAAGGGAGAGAGGTACATTTCTCATGTCTTTTCTTTGGGACCAAACTTGGTCCATTACATTTTCGCAACTTTCAGTTTTGATTGTTTCTTTGTTCTTTTCATTTACATTGTTACCAATCAATAGACATATCAAGCCATAAACATTTATTAAGTACCTACTATGTGGCAGGCACTGTGTTAAGTACTAGGAATAAAAATAAGAAAAAAGAAAGTCCCTTTCCTTAAGGAGTTCATAATCTAATAGGGGAAATCAACACAAAAAAGGAAGCTGAAAATCGAAGTCATTCAGTCAGAGAAGTCCCAAAATAGTGCAGCCAGATGAGAAATGAGGAGATATTTGAGCTGGGATCCCTTCTTAAATGGAGGCTTGGAATTTATGGCCCCATCCTCCAATCAGAATAGTCATTACACAGACACACAGACACACACACACACACACACACACACACACACACACACACAAACACACGCACAAACACACACACGTCGATTTCCTGGTTTTGTTTACTTAACATTGCAGCAGTTTATATGCTTCTTCCTGTGCTTTTCTATTCATTTGATAGTATTCATCATATTCATTGTTTGTTATAATACATTAAGAATCCATTACATTTAGTACATACAACTATTTATTCCTTCTACTATTGATGGGAATCTATTTTGTTTCCGGTTCTTTGTATAGCCAGTGCTGGTATAGGGATTTTGATATATAAGGTATATGAGACCTTTCTTTTGATCTTTGATGTCCTTGGGGTATATTCCTAGCAGTGGGATCTTTAGGTCAAAGGGAATGGATATTTTGGCCAATTTATTTATATTATTCCAAATTGCTTTCCCAAGTGGTTGGACCAATTTCCTTTTCCATCAGTGTATTTATTATTTCTGTCTTTTCACAACCCCATCCTACAAAAATAACATTATTTTTATCTGTTCACAAAACCTCAGAGTTTCACTCAGATGAAAGTTCCAGGATTCAGAAGGTAAGTAGGATTTGGAACCTAAAGTGACCATGGAGATCATCTAGATTTCTAGACCATTTTACGGATGAGGAAACTGAGACTCAGAAACGTTAAGGAACTTGTCTAAAGTTACCCAGCTGCTAGAGCCAGGATTTGGATCTAGGTTTTCTTGTAGTCAAAATTTGGTGGTCTAATTCCTCTGAATTCCTGGATCTTATTTTTAAGATTAAATTCAAGTTATCCAACCCCTGACACCTTGCCTAATCACCATTCAGTGCAGCTACAGGACTCTGCACCACCCCCACCCCACCCCCAACAACAGAGAAAACAAAAGGAAAATTGCTCTTCCAATGCAGGTATTTGAGTGATCTAATCTGCGGACTGCCTTGGTAGTTTGGGAAGGGCATCCCTAGTTTGCTTATCCCTTGGTTATCCAGGGTTTAGCACATTGCCTGCATATAGTAAGTGCTTAATAAAGGTTTGATTGAAGGACCACATTATTTCACATAATACAAGTAAACTGGCCACCTCATTGCGATTGATGTAGAAATTTCTAAGTCAGAGGTCATGCCAGTTGAAAAAAAAATATGGTAATACAATCATAGCCATAGTAGCTGTTGCCTTAGTTAAGTCTCCTGGGAAAGATTGTCAAATGCCAAAAATAGTCTGCAAACTGGGAAACAAACTAAAAATCCATCTGTCCCTGGGACAATTTAGTGGTGAATGTTTAGTTTAGAGCTTGCTTACTAGGTTGTTACTATAGTATCCATTTATTAAACATTGTGAGAAAGACTTCTGGAACAGTTATCTTTACCCCACTTCAGGTAGAAAACTTTGGAAGCAGGAATGTAAAAATCACACAGAGTTACTGTTTCAGAGCTGGAAGAGTCCACAGAAATATCTACTCCAACAACCCTCCTTTTCTATACATGAGGAAAATGAAGACAAGAGAGGAGGGCCTTGCTGAAGGTCATACAGATTAATATGGTAGCAAATGGAGGTGAACTTCATTCTCTGACAACATTCTTAGCTCTTTTCATTGTGTGGTTACTCCTTACTGTTTGGAATAAGAGGTTATTGTGCTTTTGGTTTTGGTTTTTCAAGGGCTTAATTTTGACTGGTGTTTCAAATTCCCTGAGCGAGGATTATTGAGACTGGACTAAAGCTATATTTGGGGCTAGTGATTGATGAGGGAACTTAAGGAGGCTTTTTTTTGTTTGTTTCATTTTCTTATTAAAAACTTCCTAGTTGTCTGTCTTTTTTTTTGGTCAAGAGTTAAAAGAAAGTTATAATCTCCCCTGTGGCTCCAGGGTAGGCTGAGAATTGAGTGGCATAATCTTGATGTTCCTGGTATCCCCTCACTTTGTTTTAAAAGTTTAACAAAGATGAGGTTCTTTTAAGTCTGGACTGTGACAATTAAGGAGTCTCTGTAACTTGAACAAGGCTTTCCCCCCTAACAATATCCAAAACTTTTTGACAACAGGTGGCTGTATCTTAAATGTTATAACCTCGCCCAGTACCTTGTACAGTGTTAGTAGACTGTAAATATTTGTTGGTTAGTTTTAACTAACAAGGCAAAGAATTCCAATATGTGGAGTCTCCCCTCCCTGTTTGTTTCCTTTAGAGTTTAATGGTATCTGATATGAAGAGGTTCAATTTAACAAATATTTTATTAAATACCTATTTATGAAAAGTGTGGTGCTAGGCACTGGAAGGAAAGAAGGAAGAGATAAAGTCAGAGACAAAAGCATCAAGGGAAGGAGGGAGAAGAGGAGAGAAAGAAGTAACTGTTTATTAAGTGCCTGCTCTGTTCCAGGCTCTGTTCAAAGCTGTTTACAAATATGACCTCATTTGATCATCACAACACCTGTGGTGCTATCATGTGCTATCATGATCCCCATTTTACTTTTGAGAAAACTGAGACAGGTTAAATGAGTTGCCCAGAGTTACACAGCCAGTAATGTCTGAGACTAGATTTGAACTAAGGTCTTCTTGGCTCCAGGCCCTGTGCTTTATCCACTCAGCATAATCTCAAATTACAGATTAAGGTTTTTGTTTGTAATGTTGTTTCTGGTTTTTTTTGGTATTCTCTGAACTGAATATCAAAAATGTAGGAAACTGTTTACTGTTTTGCGGTCTGATATTCATGGCTATTCCTTTTGATTTTGGTATCAGTGCCAATGGGTAACTAACTGCATGATGTTAATGAGGACACAGTTTGAGTTTTGATAGTGGTTTGCCCCTTAAACTCCAGTCATCTGTTTTATATAATTTTGGAGCTATTGGTCCTGGTCATGAGGAACTTTTGGCAGGAGAAGGTAAATGTCCAAATTCCTTATCCAAGGGCTTTAGCACTCTGACTTTATCCTGTCTTTGCAGCTTAATCACTCACTCTTTCCCTTTGGAAAACAGATCTATTCACTGTCCCTTAAACATGCCTCACCCCATCCTTCCTCTGCATCTTATTAAAAAATCACATTCACATGGTGCTTTAAGGCTTAGAAAGCATGTTATTCACAAAAACCCTGTGAGATAGGTGATTTGAAGGTTTGATACAAGATTTGTCCATGTAGATGTATCCTCCGTTGATGGAGATCATTGCTAATTAGTCCATGCCCTCTTCTATGCAACTCACCCTGTCTATTTTTCTTCTATATATTGTCTACAAAGTGTGTATGTGTTTGGGGCAGGGGGAGGAGGGGCAAAGGAATGCTTCTTTTAGATCTCGTAATATAGGATAACCATGAAGCCCAGAAGCTGTGCAGTGAGCACCCTCTTCTCTTCCACCTGTTCCTACCCCCCCCCCCATAACCAGTATAATTCTACATTGGTTATGTATTATGACTTGCACAAGCCTGCCATTTGAGGGATCTTCAACTATGATAGATAATTGTGTGATGTCATACACCTGGCATGTCCAAAAGCCTTTGATTCCAAGTTCAGCATTTATTTGTCTTTTTTATTCTCCCATATAGTGTCTGGTTGAGGGACTTTGCTAGAATCTCTAACCACCTCTCATGGGAAGTCTTCCTGTTTCCCTCTTTGAACTTCTGTAGAACTTGTCATATGTCATTCACTTGGGGTTTATCATATACTACTTTGTGGCGTTATGTTAATGTATATTTTTGCTTCTTTTCTCCCTTCCTTGATTGCTTTGAGGGCAGCAAACTTATCAAAATCGTTTGGATGCCACAAATCTTATTATTTCTTTTAATCTTAGAATATCAAAGCTGAGATGAGCTTGAGAATCATCTTGTTCAACCCCCTCATTTTACAGGTAGGGAAACTGAGGTTAGAGAGATAAAGTGATTTGACCAAATTTATTCTGCGGTAGAGCCCAATTTTAGAACTTAGGGCTATGGATTCCCTTTTTTATGCTAATCAATTGCCAATAGAGGAGTTTCCTAAAAATTCTATACTATAAATTTGTTTAATAAATATTAGTATAGTAGCAAATGTAGGAGCTAAATAAATGTTTAATGTCAAAGTGCAAATTATTACCCATTCCTGAGTCACTGAGCCTCCAGTGTCAGTGTGTATGAAAGAAGGCACATTTCAGATATGAAGGCAGTTGTTAAAAGAACAGCTTAAGCTTAGAGTCAAGAGACCAATTACTGAGTGACCACAGGCAAGTGATTTAGCCTCATTGTGTCATCTCCTTATCTGTAAAATGTAGACAATAATACTTGTACTGCTGACTTAATAGGGTTGATATGAAAGATATAAACCTTAAGATGCTTGACAAACATAAACTATTGCTGTTATTTCTTTTATCATTATAACAACAAAAGATTTGTAGGCTTTTACCTGAAACAAAAGTCTGTCTATTTAAAGTCAGTGTTCTTCCTGTGATGCATGACTGAGTCTTGGAACTCTACTGTCTCCAAAGAATTGCAGTTCAGAATTACCCAAAGAGCATTGGGAGGCAAATAGTAGATTTCAGCAGGATGCAACTAGAGCATCATAGATTGAGGAATAGAAGGGACCTTCAAGGTCAGCTAGTCAGGTTAGTCAATGAACATTAACCTCCTACTATGTGCTAGGCACTGTTCTAAATACTGGGGATACTAACAAAGACAAAAGATAATCCCAGCTTTCAGAGCTCACAGTCTAATGCCGGGAGACAACATGCAAACAAGTTATAGACAGAATAAATTTGAGATGATCAACTGAGAGAAGAAGCTAGAATTAAGTGATATCAGGAAAGGCTTCCTATAGAAGACTGGGATTTTAACTGAGACTTGAAGGAAGGCAGGTAATGTAGGTAGTGGAGATGAAGAGGGAGAGAATTCTAGATATGGGGGACAGATCCCTTCATTTTATAGTTAATTGAGGTCTAGAGAGTTTAAGTGATTAACCCAAATTCATACAGTACTGAGGGTTAGAGGTAGGATTTGAACCTAGGTACTCTGTGATTCATTTGAGTGTTCTTTCTGCTGCATCATATAAAAAAAGAAATTATAAATGAGGAATGGGATGAAATATGGCATCAAATAAATGTGTACTCCAAAAAAGATATGCTGTACATGTAGCAAGAATAAGAGCTAACAGATGGATAGACAGATTAAATTCATGATGTCAGTGGCAATAAAGACCTCCCCTTACCCCCATCTGACAAACTTAGGGGAGTTTATGGATGATTGACATACAGAATAGCAGAATGGACACAGTTTAATAGGTTGGGATCTGAAGTTTCACTGGAATATTGGCGTAATAAAGAAAGGAAAGAAGGAATGATGAGTTTTGCATGGTAAGCAGACATGGTCCTTATACATTGGTCTCCCATAACCTAAAACAGGTGGTATTGGTATTAGAAAACATTTACAAAGGCCATGAATCTGTGCTTGAATGATGAGGATACACTTCTTCATTTAGTAATGGATTACATTTCTGTAGCACTTGAGTATTTAAAAACACTTTGTAAGTCATGTGAGGTGGTAAACTACAATATTCTTCATTTTATAGATGAGGAAGCTAAGACAAAGATAGATTAAATGACTTGCCTTGGGTCAAGCAACTTCTAAGTTTCTAAGCTGAGAGCTGATCTGAGATCTGTTTCCCATAACAGTGCTTTGCTTTCTTCCCTAAAACCACCTCCCTCATATGATCTCATAATATATTGTTTGTTCTACTCTGTAGTTATGCTCTAATTTTTGAGTTTGTGTGTAAATGTTTTATTCATACTAATGATAGCTGTCATTCGTATGGTGCCTACTACTTTCCAGGCACCGTGCTAAATACTTTATAAACATCTCATCTGACCCCCACTACAACTCTACAAGGTAGTAAATGGGTTATACTCTCTATACCCTCTGTGAAGACTTCAGAATGAGAAGGGAGGGAAACTATCTGGAAACCAGAGATAGACTTTTGTAAGACTGGACAGACCTGAGTCCTGGGTTTGTACAATCTAGAACCCTTTCCCTCTTCCCCCCTTCCCTTGTTGTCATAAGCATTAGGCCCCTTTCAGGAGTTTTTGGCTTACACCCTTGCTTGTGACCTTTCCCCTCTCTTGCTTTGGCCTTTACCAAATAAGGCCATGGATGATACCTTGGCTTCCTGTCCCACCTCCTTGCCAGTAGGAGATGGTGGCAGGCTTCTTTGTTATCTGCCATTGGGTTAGATTTCACGCCAAGACTGAGAGCCCACCTCCTAGCCAATGGGAAAAGGGACAGCCAGGGGTAGGGGGCTTGACTGCCGTAGGGTATAAATTCTAGTTCTGTTGGTAACAGGGCTCCTCTCCTTGATCCCCACCATGGAGAGGACCACCCTCTTCCTGCTGGGGGAAGAGAATAAAACTTCTTGTTTCTTCTTCAAGATGCCTCTGATTTTTTATTTTTCTTAGGTAGGGGATTTTTGGGGTCCCCATGCCCCAAACAGTAGGTATTGTTATTATACTATATATACTATATACCAGTTGAGGAAACTGAAGCAGACAGACATTAAGTGATTTTGCTAAGGTCACATAGCTAGTAAGTATCTGTAATAATACTGGAATTTGAAGATCTTCCATGCCCCTTGAACTTGCTGACTTGCAGGAAGGGGTGGAGCAAGAGAAAGCCAGAACCAAGCTAGCGTCCCTGCTGTGGTGACTAGAAGCAGCAGCAGCAGCTGAGGTTGCAGTGAGAACTCCTTTTTCTTTGAGCCTTCCAGAATCTCTGCTAAGGACTCCTGCTGAGGGCTTCCAGGGATGGGAACTGCAGGGGGGTCAGAGCTGCTGGGAGCAAGCTGCCAGGACACTGAGTAGTTGTCGTGAGTGAGGAGAGGAGGATCTTTCCCTGAGGTAGCCTGTTCTGTTTGAAGGCTTGAGAATATGGGTGTTTACTACTTTAACTACATGTGCCAACTTCGTAACTACTGTGTTGGCTTTGACTTTCTGGTTTGGGGACTCAGTTTTCCAATATTTGAATAAATGTTCTAGCTATATTTCCCATGTAGAGAGCCTGTTACATTTTGTGATTAATAACCATATCAGCATACTTATAGTTGCTATAGGCATTGTGAATACTGCATTGCTGATATAGTGTCTGAGGCTGGACTTGAACCCAGATCTTTCTGACTCTAGACCCAGTGCTTTCTTTACTGTACCTCCTAACTGCCCTCATCTGTAGTATATTATATGCTTCTTAAGAGTAGGGGCCATGTCTTTATTCATCTTTATGCCCTCTCCAGACTCTCATAGAGAACAAATGGTCTTATAAATGTTCACTGAATTGTGTATGGATGATATGTTGTGTTCCGTTTTATTGCTGTGGTCAGTCATTTTGGGGGACTTGGCCTCAAAGGGGGAAATGGAAGGGAACCAACATTTATTAAGCACCTATTATGCATCAGGCATTAAGCTAAGTGATTTACAATATGATCTCATTTGATCTTTATCATAGCCTTGGGAAGTAAGAGCTATTATTATGCCCATTTTTCAGTTGAGAAAATTCGGGCAATCGGGGATTAAGTGACTTGTCCAGGATCACACAGTTAGAAAGTGCTTGAGACTGGATTTGAACTGTCTTCCTGGCTGCATGCATAGCACTCTGTCCACTGGGTCACTGTAATAGCAAGCACCCTGGCACATCCAGGATGGCCACTAGCACAGCTTCTTTGATCTGCTTTACTGAAGGAAAGCAACCTTTTAAAGGTGTCAACATTCACTAGTTCAGGTCAGCACCCTGAACATGGAGAAATTACAGGCAGGATAACTACAAGCAGAGAAATTAGATTAGCACAAAGACTAAGAGACAGGGCTCCAACTGTCTGAGTAAAGCAATGTTGTTATGCACTTTACATACATCACTGGAGTGAGGGAGCACAGACATCTGAGTAGTCAGTGGGCTCTGAACATACCACTACTCAGAGTCTCTGAGTAGAATCTAAAGATTCTTCTCATGAACAAACCCCCAAAGCAAAATGCCAGCCTCCCAGAATATGTAACAAACACTGGGTGTCTGATTGGCTGAGTGAAGAGGAGACTGAAAATCCTTGTGCCCCTGCATTTAATTGGTAACTCCCCATAGCCCAGAGCCTGATTAATTCTGGGCCAGAGCTCTATGTGCCTATTAAAGGGCAGGGTAGATCTTCAAATTCCCTTAACATTACAGCCACCTAGCTTTAATTGTTATATAGGGCACCTTCCAAGGACATGTTTTTTGATATATTTTGCTTTTTACTTACTCTTTTATTTATTTGCTCCCACTTTGAGTGGAAACAACATTTTTTATTATGTTGATATGGATCAAGAAAAGGACATAACTATGCTTTTTTCAATGTGGAGCAGCAGTTCCTGCCTTGGCTCTTTGCAAGTAAAATCATTTAAGTGTATCATGGGGTATGTATACTATCTATGTATGCATACACGGGTAAAATGACATTTATTTTCCTCAGCCTAGGAAATGAGATTGCTGCTGAAAATTAGAGAAGGAACCTTCAAGTGCTGGTATCATCTTCTCCCAAATGGTCAAGCTGTAGTGACCATATCAGTCTATCCTACAGTCTTCAGAAAACTAGATTGGGTTTTGGCTTCGTAATCTTATTTTATGCTTATATAAGGCCATTTGTAGGGGATTGACTGTTTTGAAAGGAAAGGGGAAGTCATTATAGATTTTTCAGTTTCTTTGAAAATGAGTGAGATTTCTCTGTAATGACTTACGTGAAAAAAAAACAATCTAGAGCTGGCTATTAATGCGTATCCGTCAGAGAAAAAATTAGTATTCAGTAGGAAGGAAGACCTTAGTATGTATTGGTTGTTAGTAGAGGATGTTTTTACACAAAATGCTGCAAATGGCATTCATGTTTTAATAGATAGTTTAGTAGGAGTATTTGAAGAATGACTCTTTTTATTAATCATATACTTGTATTTTTTGAGGCTTCTTCCCACATAATACCTTAACTGAGAGATATCATGCAAACTGGATTATTTTTCTTTTGTAGGGACAGTATCCCTGAATGTATTAGTAGTCATAGAACATCAAAACTGCTCCTTATTCCTGGCTGTAGCTTATTTAGTAAGGACTAATGAAGCCAGTCATGGACTCAGTCTCCAGGAGGGTGAGTTACAAAAGCTTTGTTTCAGGGCCACAGACGATTACAGCACCCTAACCCCAGCCAGCCCTTAAAAGGTGGTAAGAGCTTGACTGGTTCAACATAAAATCTTTTCTCACTGCTGTAAAAATAATTATAAAAAGGTGGAGTGTAACCTTTGAGTGTGAAACCTTAAAGTGTAAAGGATCCCACAGGTGCAAAGGGGTTGTTACCAGGCTGCTCCAAAGGTGTAGAAACACCTCTTGTCTTAAAAGAGGAAGTACATCATATGTTCCTTTGGAAATAACCCCAAAGGATGGCTATGCCTCCTAACATACCTTTTTCCTTAAGCCCCAGAGAACAGAAAACTTCCTGGCTTTTACTGTCCACATATGGATTGACTTTAGGTATGAAACACTGTGGTGGGATTTGGAAAGTTGAATTGAGGTATCGGATGGGGAGAGATTAGGTCACAGAATTGTATGCATTTACCTAATTCCTAATTCTATTTTTCATGGTTCTCACAATATTGTAACATCAGACATATTACACACACATACACACACACACAGACACGGATGTATAGCACAGCATTATGATGACGTGATAAATGTGTGCATATATATACATACATACACATATATGTGCATATGTACATTTGTAGAATTTAGTGGAATGTTGCATGACTATACAGGTACATACAGTGTGTAGAAAGAACATCCATCGTGCTGAGCACTGAATGAATGAAAAAAGCATTTATTAAGGCTTTATTATGTACTGTATACTGTGCTAAACACTGGGGGGTGCCAATAGAAAAAGAAAACCATCCTTACTATCAAGGATCTCATGCTTTAATTTAGGGAGAAAATATATATAGGAGGGTTCAGCTGCAGAGCTGTTGGAAAGCTCTGGAGGTCCTAAGGGAACAACCGCAGGGTAGCTAGCAAATTCCAGAAGTGCTTAGGGTGCATTGGAATGTTTTAACTTTCAGAGGGTAGATCCTGGAGGAGGGGATCAGCCCATCACTTCTGGGAATAGAAGACTAGAAGTAGAGACTAAGCAATGCAAACTTCTGTATAGTATAGCTTGCAATTTCATGGCAAAATGTTCTATAACATGGACATTTTTGAGTAACTTAAGACTAGGGTGAACCAAGAGGGCTTGATACTACAAACTTTGGTTAAAGGAAGCACAAGGAAAGGTCGAAATTTCATATAAGAGTCAGGACAACATGTTTTGCAAGGAGGGGAAGGAAGCTGTATTCTAGCCTCAATTTAACAAATCTTTTGACTGTTATGTGTGGGGCACTGCTGGTGATAACCAAGACAAAAATGGGAAGGGCAACCAATCCTTGTCCTCAGAGAGATTCTTTGCATACTCTTTGGTTAGGAAAGGAAGGCCTGGGGGTGAAAAAAGTGCCTGACCCCTGGATATTGAAATCCTCTATCCCACCCCACCCTCACTGGTTTAAGAGATAAGACCCATGAATACCTTCTATGAGTAAGACATTGTGCTGCTTCTGTGGAGGTCAGAACAGAAGCATAAGATTAGATGCTATTTCTCTGTCTTCAAAGAACTTATAGCCTAGTTAAAAAATCAACAAGCATTTATTAAGCACCTATTTATTAAAGCACCTATTAAGCACCTTCATTTTGGAAGAGGACCATGGCATCAGGGAAATGATGAGATGACTTGCAGTTGACTTTGATTTAAGTGAGGGAGGGCC
>CM053582.1:249047109-249151009 GCA_028627135.1 Pseudochirops cupreus
GTTACATGGTTGATGACAAAGCAAGCAATAGAATTCTGATCTTATTCCTAGTCTAGTGCTCGAAGGTATAATTGGCATTTTTTATAACTTGCAAAAGCCTCACAAAGCATTGCTGGGGCAAGCAGAATGAAAAATGATCCCAGACTTTCAAAGACAAATTCAGTTAGAGGAAGATAGAAATTCATTCCCAGTGAGTGTGGCATCTGTTTATAGGGGGTAGGAATCTAATGCCTTCTGGTACCCTAGCTTCCTATTTTAACTAACTATTCTTAATAACCAGGTTCTAGTTGATACTACAATATGGAATGAGTGTAGATGTTGGCAACTTCTAAATTTCAGCACTTTGGAATAGAAGGAATCTATTTGCCCCTGTTGTTCTGTCCTACTTACGTCTTTGCCACTAACTTTTTTTTATAATACCATGATACCTTCCTATAGGTCCTGTTAATTTGAGAATTCATCATATTTAGGTGCAAAGTCCTTTTGTTTCCTGCACCAATTCTTGTTCACTATCAGTATTCAGTAGATGATGTCAGAAGTATTTGTACAATTCTGAAAGTCCAAGGGTAGGATAACTTGAAATGAAAAAACAAAATAGTTTGGATAGGTAAACACAGTATTTACAGAGGACTGTGTGCTATTATACAAACTGGGATAGAAATACAATTAAGCAAGACTAGACATTTCTCCCTCTGCTTTCTTGCTTCCCTCCAGCCTCAGCTCAAATACCACCTTCTGCAAGAAGCCTTTCCTGTTGTCATCTTCCCACTAAGTCCTGCTAATGCCTTCCCTCTGAGATTACATTTGCAATTTATGTATCTTGTATGTACATCATTGCTTGCAATTGTGTCCCCCATTAGAATGTAAATCTCCTTGAAGACAGGGATCATGATTTTAGCACTTAGGACAGTAGTACCTGGCACATAATCATAAATTAGTAAATGCTCCTTGATGATGATGAAGACAACTCTTTTCCTAAAAAAGCTTACATGGGTGGAAGGTATTGGTGGTGACATGGCTTGGAACTGGACTGAAGCAGCAGAAAGCTGACCTATCAGAATTGGAATTCAGGTTTAGCTGGGAGCGTGATGGTCTCAGTCAAGACAGCATGGCTGGAAAGGTCAAGAAGTGCTATAAGATTTACTTATGCACATAACTGGTTCCCTACAGACAGTATTCAAATGTTAGAGTTTAGTGATTCCTTAGAGATTATTAAGTCAATGACATTCATTTTAGAGATGGAAAACACTGAATCCCAGAGAAGCTCAATGACTTGTCCCAAGTATATAGAATGAATGAATAGATCTGGGACTGGGAACCTGGTCTTCTCTTAGTATTGTGTTTTTTCTACAATGTAATGTTTCCTCATGCCAGACTACAGATTGCTGTGGGTTTCTTCTTAGCTTCAGTATTTTCTCCTGTTACTACCAGTTCTGAGGACCCTGATTTCTATTCTTTTCGTAGGTGGCCTGCTTTTGAACGTTTCCCTTTAGAGCTTCTCTCAGTGTTCAACAAGCATTAATCAGGGGGGAAGGGTGCTAAGGTGCTAAATAATGCTGGCATCAACTTTGTCTCACAAAACCCAAGTTCACATTTTATGAAACACAAAGGTCTGAAGAACATAGTTTAGAAAATTCTACTGTAGACTTTGGGAAAATATTATTTTAATAATGTTGAATAACGTTAAATATTGTAATAATGTTGAATAAGGTTAATAAAACATTTTCTGTTCTAAAATATTCAATATACAAAGGTATGAAAAATACTTATTATATGTGGTTATTTTTCTTTGTGAAAACAGGTTCCTCTCTTTTGCTACAACATTTTTCTGACCCTCATTTATTCCAGAGGCATTCCAGAATCCTAGAATCCTCAGACTTTAATGGGTTGTCAACATATCTCATGCCTACAAGTGTTAGATTATAGGCTTTTCAGTAGTAAAGTAAGATGATTAAACTTGTACCAACAGGAAGAGCAATCTGGCAGAGGTTTGTAGGATGAAATGAAGGAGGAAAAGAGACTAGAGTTAAGTAGGCCAATTAGGAGACTCTTACAGTACTTAAAAGTAGAGGTAATGAGGGAGAATTGTTAATGGGGCCAAGAGACAGATGTAGCACAGAGTCTTCTACTTAGCAGGAATGTATTAAAGATTTGCTTACTAGAATTGAGAAATTATGGAAGATGACCTATACTGTCTTCTGCTTATTGGAGTTCATCCATGGTTGCCTGTTCCTTCAAGTGATCTACTCCTGGCTTCTCATTGTTGCCAGCTCTGTCTAGCCTTTTAACCTCCCTTCAATTCTTCATACAACAAGGAGTTATGAAGAAGTTGGGTAAGAGTAAGAGTGAAGGTGAAAGGTACAGGGCTTCAGGAATTTTCACCCAAGATTTGGAACCTGTTTCACAAGGAAGTGAAAAGGAGGAAACTTGTACCCTCCCCCCCGCCATGGGATTGTCCAGTAGAGGAACATAGAGGCTGTGTCACTCTCATGAAAAAGTTGACGATCTTTGAACTTAACATAAATTGTCTATATAATTACTGGAGATAAATGATATTTCTTGACCTTTGTAAAAAAGAATTAGATGACAGTTTCTCCAAGAGCAAAAGGTCTAAGTAGAAACTGGATTACATACCTAATTCATAGTGATCTAAACCTTCTAACTTAAACCGTAGGGGCATTGTTCCATCTGAAAGAAAGATCAAATCAACTTAAATTTAGCCTGTTAACCATAGTAGTTGTGAGTTGTCACTCAGGGCTGCTGGGTACCTTCATGATCATTTTAAATCTTTGCTCTAGGCATTTTGAACAAGGATTAAAACATCTTTCCTTTGGACCACACACTTTAAGGGAATAAGCTTAGGAGTCATTTCTCTTCTCCTTGATCAACTACAATTGTTTGGGAGTGTGGGAATGGTTAGAAAACCTGTATTTAAGTTCCGTAAGTTGGTGCTCTGGGACCAAGGGGATGCAGATTTTGAGAGAGTTCAGAGGCACTGTTCCTGGGGCATAAGAAGAGGGAGCAATTCCCTGATGCTAAAGGGGTTTCCAAGGAGAAATTGAGAGCCTTATTCTTGGAGCGCACTGCTGCTTCTATGTAATCATATCCCAAGTGGGCTCTACAAGCAATTGCCTTTCCATATGCATTAGTTTGTTATAGCTCATCTTTTAAAGATATTTTGAATGCCACGATTTGGTTCAAAGATGTGGAGAGATGGAGGGAAAAATCTCATATAGTTAATCTTAATTGTAAGCACTGCAGTCTCAGCTTTTTAAGTAGGTCACTTTTTTTTCTGGTTAAGTATTTCTGAGGGACAATTTTTTTTCTTTTCCCCACTTAAAAAGAGAGAAAGGGTGAAGCTTAGAAGAACATAGAGAGACTGAGTATTTGCTAAATGCCTATTCTCACAGATCCTTACTTATCTCTTATGCCCTGGAAACTATGGGAGATCAAATATTTTACTTACTATCAGTATGATTTTGGACAAGTCAATTCATTTCTTCTTTACCTTGATTTGACTTCCTTGATTTATAAAATGAAGGGATTAGACTAGATGACCTCCAAAAACCTGTGCTCCTGTGAGCTTTCTAGATTACTTTGATGCCATGTCTGCCCCCAAAATGTTTTAAAGAAAGGAAAAGCAAGTTATGACAGAAGTGATTGAAAAGATCTTCCCAGGAAGAAAGAAGTCTTAAGGAAAAGCTTTATTAGGAGCTAGAGTTGTACCATGCTTTAACCTAAAAGAAAGTTTTTTTTTTTTAATCTGATGGACACATTAAATTCCTAGTGTATATAAAGTGCCATGCTAAAGCAAGATATTTGTGAAAAAAGCATTGTGTGTGTGTGTGTGTATAATGTAAGGTTTAAGACTTGAGATTAAAATAAAAATTGAACTATTAATTGGTATGATTATAATAGTAATACATCTTGATTTGAAAGTGTTGGAGGTGTAATAAAGTATATTAAAGCAATCTCTCAATAAGTTCTAAATATTTTAGTAATCCCCTGACTCTCGCAGGATTTCATAGGTCTTCTATCACCCATCCTTCTACTGATCGTAAATATACCTGAGTCCAAACACCCACAGAACTCACCAAAAGGGACAGATTTCCAATAAATCAACACATTTCTTGAAGATTAAATGAAAAAGTATTTGTGGAAGCACTTTGAAGAGTACAAAGTATTAAAAGGTTTGAGGCATTATGTAGGCCCCAGGCACATGGGTGTGGGCTAATGGGGATCATTTTCTTAAATATTAAATCATGCTTTGCTTTGTTCTATGTTTAAGTGCTTAGGAAAGGTTGCCAACATTTAACTTGGCGACTGGATTCATTTGGGTGTTGCAACTTTTCTGCATTTGCTCATTATTTTCTATCTGGTATTTCAGCATTTTTACCACTACTGTAGTCTTCAAAGCTAACTAAGGTAAAAGCTTCCTGATTTATGTGGAACAAATAAGACCATATTTATAAAATGCTTTGCACGTTACCTGAAGTTTAATAAATACTTATTCCCACCCTCCCCACTTACCATGATTTTTATATCCAATTAGGAAGCTTAGAGATTCACATCAACCTTCATTCACTTTGGGATCTTTTTTCCAGTCTTTATACTGACTCTATGTAAATCTTGGCATTAGAGCACTGGGCTAGGAAGAGTCTAGAGTGCTAGTCTTTCACTCTATCTGAGCAAATTAATTCCTAAATGATTACAGATAGTTTGCCTGTGTATTCTAATCCTAAAGATCTCAAGAGAAGAGTCTGTATTAGACAGTAGCCTTTGGGATTAAAGGAAGCTTGCACTTTCCAATATTTTGCCTCCTTACATTTTTCTTTATTATATTTGTAAGAGTGGGTGTAATCATATTTGGTTCCATATTGCACTAAAATAGAAGGTGGGATGCTAGGCATATACTCCAACAAAATAAAAGAAAGAGGGAAAGAGCTTATATATAGAGAGTATTTATTTATTGTAGCAAGGAACTGGAAACTAGAGTGGTTGCCCTTCATTTAGGGAATAGCTGAAAAAATTATGGCATATGAATGTAATGGAATATTATTGTACCGTAAGAAATGATGAAAGGCATAAATTCAGAGAAACCTAGGAAGACTTGGACTAATTAAATCAGAGTATAGGGATCAGAACTAGGGGAACAATTTATATAAGAGACCATATCACTAGAAAGAAAAAGAGTTTTAAAAGACTTCAGATCTCCGATCAAAACAGTGACCACCGCAACTCCAGAGGACTGATAAGAATACTTGCCACACACTTCTTGTCAGAGGTGCATAATGAGTTCTACAATGTTTAGACATGGCCATTGTGTGAATTTGCTTCACTTTACTATGCTTATTTGTCACAAGAGAAGTTAGTTTTTAATTTTTTTTTTAAGAGAGGGATTGATGTGGGGTTAGGACTAGTGGTAATGATGCCAGAAAAAAAGGAGCGGGGAGGATGTCATTGAAGCATTTAAAATGCACAGAAGAGAACAGAAGGAAGTTGGAAGGGAGATAGGTGAGCAGGACAGAAATGGTAGATTTACTTGGAATATTTATTAATTTAAAATAAAGTAGAACTATATGTAATGTACAGTTTCATATATAATCTTTCCCCCTACCCCCATTCATTTTATACAGATATGTTTATGTTTGGTCATTTGTGAAATTGAATATAAATATATAAAATATATAAAAAGTGGGATCTTGAAATGGGAAAGAAGAAAAATAGCAACTGAATGTTTACTTGCAAGGGGAACACTTGGTTCTAACACCACCTCCAAGGTGCCTGGAAATCCATTATCTTACCATACTCAGGAGGACAAAAACTGGTTAAACAGTGCCTTTCCCTACCCCAATCTAAATGGTTACTTTACAGTTTATAGAGTATTTCTAAACTTCCTGACCTGTCCTCTTGAAAGCAATATGGACCAGGGTTGGATTCTCCTACTCTGATCCCAGGCAAGAATAAAATCTAAGTGGGACAAGAATGAGGGAAGCTTGTTCCTGCTCCAGAGAATTCCTGAGACGTTAGGTCAACATCTTAGATCTATTCCATGGACTGCCTGTAGATAAATAAGGATCACAAGTTGAACGAGAACTAACATCGTAGAGTGAAACTGACTTTTCTCATTCTACCATGTGACTCAGAACAAGAGGAATCTCCTGAATTACTATGGACTAGAGATGGCTGAACAGTTGGCTTTACAGGAATGCTTATAGGGACAAAGTACTCTTAAGAGCTTGATTTTTGATGATTTTTCAGGCTAAGTTGACACAGAAAAAAAGTTTTCATGAACATGTCACTCTCCTGCTCAAATTGCTTCAGTGGTTTCCTGTTGCTTTAAGGATAAAATTCAAATGCCTATTTGATGTGCAAATCTCTTTGTTTCAGCCTCTCTTTCCAGAATAATTTTATATTACTCTCATTGAACTATTCAGTATTCCAGTCACATTGGGCTACTTGCTGTTTTCTATGCAAGAAACTCCTGTGTTACAGATGGATCTTTACACTGGTTGTTCCTCATGTCTGTATCTCCTAGAATCCCTCAATTCAGATGTCATCTCCTGCCCAAGGTCTTTTAAAATTTCTGGAGTTGTTCTTTTCACCTTCTCACCCAAATTACTTTTTATTTACTTCATATACACTTATCTCCATGTTGTTTCCCAAAGGATAATGTCATGCTCCTTGAGGGCAGGCACCATTTGTGTAGTCTTGTTTTTTTATTTTTTAAATCCCAGGCACCTAGGACATACCTTGTAGCATAGTTTAAGTGCTGAATAGCTGTTTCTTGAATTAAATAGAGTGTGTCTTGTCCTTGAGGATGTAAACTATGCCCCATCCATATTGAGAATTAAATGAGAGGAAATGAGTTTAGATTAAGTTTAAGAAAAAATTACTTAAAGAAAAGACTATTCCACTCTGAGGCAGATTTCAGATGAGGGTGGTTGATATATTTAAGAACGAGATAGATGGTCATTGTGGCTTAGATGATTCAAAAGATGAATCATCCCTCCCTTCTCTCCCTCTTCCCTTCTGTTTCTCGCCCTCTGTCCCTCCTACTGCTAAGATTTTCTGCCAGTAAATTCTGTAGAAATTAGAAACTGAAATGATTTATTTTCCTTTTAGGAAGGACATTCAGCAATTCCATGTTTTAAAAAAGATACAAAAAGGCTAACCCTCTGCCCCCCACCCCACCCCCACCCTCACCAGTCTCTTCCTTTGATAATGGGTTTCCCTAAAGAGAGCCTCGAATTTGGAGTTCCCTGAAATGGGTATTAATTGCAACTTTGAAATGTTTTCTTTCTTGTGACTACATGCCCAAGGGAATGGATTGTTTGTTTTGTTTTCCAGGTGAAGTGACCAGAAATAATCTAGATGTTGTTGAGGTAAGGGATTTGTAATTGGACTGGAAAGATCTGCTATTCAAGGATATTTCTTTTTAAGAAATTTTATTTATTGAATAGAATAATAATTTCAAACAGTGTATAAATGGGAAAGTTGTCCAGTTGTTTTTCAATTGTGTTTGATTCTTCCTGACCCCATTTGGGGTTTTCTTTGCAAAGATATTGGAGTGGTTTGCCATTTCCTTCTTCCAGCTTATTTTATAGATGAGGATCTGAGGCAAACAGGGTTAAGTGACCTGCCCAGGGTCACACAGCTAGGAAGTATCTCAGGTCAGATTGATGAGGTGTAGGCTCTGGGACCCCCGTTGAGTTCTCCTTGAATCTTTGAGGTACAGGCTCTGGGAAACCCCTTGAAGTCTGACTGAATCTTCCCACTTGATGAAGCATTTGCAGAGGCCATAAGTATTTCATTGTGGCTGGGCCCAAACCTCTGTTACTAGCCTGGCCCTCCATTGTCTATCTGCTTCCCTCCCTGGAGCCTATCAAAATATCAATCCACTCTTGCATTGACCTCATTGACTCCTCCTGAAGACCCTCCCCCAACTCCTCCTCTAGACCACCCCTAGATTCCTCTGTATATAAGAATCCCATCTCCCTTCCAGGTGGTGTGAGAGTGCCACAGAAGGCCCTAGCACAGACTTTCTCTGTGAGAGCACCAAAGAATGGCTTAGCACAGACTTATTCTGTGACAGACTTACTCTGTCCTACTTGCCCAATGCAAGCATCATAGATACCTAGGCTCCTTAAGAGTCTGCTCAATATGGCGAACTTTCAATAAACTTTACTTTTCTTTGGCTGAGAAGACTTGAGTCAAATTCTTTCGGCAAGATCCGGCATGTTGGTATTTTGGGGTCTCAGGCAACCCTAACCCTCTTAGTGGATAAACCTCTTCAAGATTTGAACTCAGGAAGATGAATCTTTCTGATTCCAAGTCCTATACTCTATCTACTGTGCCATCTAGCTGCCCAAATGGAAAAGTAGAATTCATCCATTGAAGGTATAATACTTTAAGGTTTATGAAGCACTTTTCTTACATTATCCTTGGATAGATAATTATTTTCCCAATTTAAAGATGAGGAAACTAAGATTTGAATTTGTCCATAATCACACAACATAATTCTTAGGCCATATGTTTTAAGGTAGGATTTGAACCCAGGCTGACTCCAAGACCATCACTTTAACATACATACATTAATGTATGTATGCATTTTGCTAGAGTGAAAAACATAAAGAATAGTGAAACCGTTAGTTAAGGACTTCTGATACTTGGGATGGGGGGTCTGTTTTATATAGATGTTCTGTCCTTGCCAAATGTGACTTTCACTCCTGCTGAACTAATAATTGATGGATTTGGTTCCTAACAAGCAAGATAATATTCTTTCAGATAAATGCCTCTGGGGCTTTCAAACAATAGGTCCTTCCGCCTGGTTATTTTAAGGCTGCTTTCTCTGGAGCCAATCTTTAAAAGCATTTGGATTTCCCCAAACAGAGAAACAAAGTTCAGGGTAGCTCACAGACGAGCTTTTGTGATTAAAAGAAATGTACCTTGGAAAGTAAATTCTGCCCCCTGATAAGCTGAATGTAGTCACATGGAGCCTGTAGTGGAGTTTTCTGAAGGGAAACTGAGCCCCCAGGAAGCTGGGAGCCAGAGCCAGAGAGACAGTGGGAGGGAGATGTGCAGAGGCAAGGAAGGACAGAGGTTTGTGAGTAAATGTTGATCTTGTATTGGCGTGTGGGAAGCCTGAAGGATGGTATGGCTCTCTGTTATTACAGCTTCTTAATATCTTTCGTACTATGATGGAATTGGCTTACTGGTTTGGGGTTTTGGTTTTCTGGTGTCTACATGCTTCAGTTCTGTCCTAAAAAAAAAAAAAAAAGAAATGTACCTTGTTTAGAGTAGATAAAGTTCTTAAGGAGTAGGCTTTCCCCCTCCTTCCTTCTTGTTCCTGTGATTTTAGGACCGATAAACTATTCAGTAAGGGGACATCTAAGTAGGATCGGCTAGGCAAACAAGTACTGTAATAAACAGATATTAACCCCAGCCAGGCATGGTGCCCAGAATACCTGGCAAGCGTACACAAAAGCCTCTACCCCTTGGGATCCTTGAATGGATAAAGATTTATGCACTTTAGTTCATGGAAGTGCTACTTGCCTACTGTCAAAGTGTGTACCTTTTGTATCTCCCTCTCAGTAAGTTTCCATACTTCCACCAGGAGTGGTAAGGCCTGACTGAACAAAAAGATCCAGGTAAGGCTCAACTGAACAGAAAGGAAAAGAGCAGAGAAATTGCTGTTTTGGTCTTATTTGGAGACTGTAGAAATGACTCATTTCAGATACTTGGAGGGAGAGGGGCTGTCTATTCAGAGCAGTACCCCTGCCTGATCTAACATGTGTTTGATAACTTGCAAATGCTCCTAAGGCAGTTCAGCTGGCAAGGGTGGATCTTTTATTTCCTCACATGCAAAACTGACGGGATAGGACTGTATAATCTTTAAGGTTCCTTTTAGTTCTTGATCTATGATTCTTTGGTTGCAAACAGCCTCTCAGTTGTATCTCTTTCAAGGAACAAATGTACCTTCATGATTTCCCTTTTTTTAAGCTAGTGAATTGTCACAAATGCATGATTTGAAGCCTATTTTGGGTAGTTGCAGTTTGCCAGGCACCCACTCATTTTTAGTCTTGCCACAAAAATGTAACAGAAAGTATTGCCCCTTTCCACAACTTAGAGTTACCTCTTGAGGCTTCAGTTAGATTTAGAGATGGTGGAAACTTTAGAGCTTGAATATTATCCTACCCCATTATTTTGCAGGTGAGGAAACTGAGGTCCAGAGAGTTTAAATCAATTCCCCAAAATGATACAGATACTAATGCACAATATCAAGGATTTGAACCCAAGATTTAGGATCTAATAGGATTTAAAAGTCAAGGCATATTAGCCCAAAAGAGTGAAACATCACAGTTACCATGCCTCTTCTGAATGTGGGTCTTTGAACAGATTTCATACTCCAACAATGTTATATGTATTTAAACACACATACACACACACACACACACACACACACACACGGGATGGGGGGGTGGGGAGACAGAGACAGAGAGAGCATTCATCCAAATGGTCTGATGTGAATAAAAGTATTCATGTTAATGTTAGAAAGCAGCACAACCGTAGCATCTTTTATCTAAGCATCCTCTCAAGATTTCACTCTTGGAGTCACCCTGCAGGAAGAAATCTTAGCAACAGGAAATATCTCCTTTTGAACTTCAAAGGAATTTGGAATCTCTGCAGAGGTGGGATTTTTTTTTTTGGATAAATAGTATTTTATTTTTTCCAGTTACATGTAAAGATAGTTTTCAACATTCATTTTTTTTTTTATGATTTTGAGTTTCAAATTTTTTCTCCCTTCCAATACCTCCGCAAGATGTCAAGCAATCTGACACAGGTTATACATGTGCAATCCTATAAACACATGGCCATATTAGTCATGTTGTGAAAGAAGAAACAAAACAAAAGGGAAAAAACACCAAAGAAAAAAAAGTGATAATAGTATGCTTTGATTGACATTCAGACTCTACAGTTCTTTCTCTGGATGTGGATAGCATTTTCCATCATAAGTCCTTGGGAATTGTCTTGGATCACTGCATTGCTGAGAAGAGTCAAGTCAATCAGAGTTGATCATCACACAATGCTGCTGTTACTGTGTGCAGTGTTCTCCTGGCTCTGCTTCAGAGGTGAGATTTTGGTCAACGTACATTGTTAACTATATCCTCAGCAAGCGCACGTGCACACACACATACACACACAAGTTTAATGGGAATAGAACTTCATTTCATGTCCTACTGAACAATGCTAACTTAAAACAGTATGATGCCCCTAAAATTGGCTTGTTGCTGACTGAGAGAGAAATTGGTTCAGTCTTCTTAAATGGTAGCCAGGCATGGTAGCTGCAGGTTGTAGGCTGGTAGGGGGAGCCTTAAAGTACTATTTCTAGCCGCTACTAGCACAACTGCAGCTACTTGTGTTCTGGAGTAGGTGAATATATATGCTGGCCATCCTTGTGCCATTATTTTAGTAAAACGTTTGCACCTCCCTCTAGATATCAGCACTTCAGTGTCTGGATTTGACACAGCCACCATCCAGCAGGCAGGCACTGACACAGTGTGCTACATCTGTATGCCATCAATGTGTGTCTTACCAATCCTTTTCCAACTCTTAGTCTGTATGCCATCAATGTGTGTCTTACCAACCCTTCTCCAACTCTTACTCTGTCCCCAATTCACCAGAATACTCTGCTCTTTCGAAGCCTGTCTTTGTACACGTTTGTCTTTCCCACCAAATTGATGGATCTTTGAGCTCCATGAGAACAGGGACTGTGTTTTTGCCTTTCTTTGTATCTCCAAGCACATTTATTTGTATTTCCAGAACTTAGTGCATTGCCATTAGTATACAATAAGTGCTTAATAAATGCTTGCTGCTTGACTAGTTGTTTTCAATTTCTTATGTATGGAGTCCTCAAAGTGAGATTCACTGTCATTGAAATTTGTACTGTGGAAAGCTTTGATGATTTTACTTCCCATATTTTCTTCTAAATGTCATTTGCTATGGTACATGTAGAAGAGACCCTATCCTATTGCAGACTCAGCATCATAGACATTTATATAACACTTTAAGTTTTGAAAAACAATTGTAAATGTGTTCTCATTTGGTCCTCCTAACAGTGATTTGAGCTAGACGCTGTTATCCCAATTTTAAATTTGAAGAAACTGAGGTCTAGAGAGTTTTAACTTATTGAAAACAAATTATTCTTGTCCCCCCACCCCACCTCAACTATCATATGTAACAAACATTTAGTTATGAAGAATTGGCCACTGTTTTATACGCATATTACCAACAGGCTACCTATGACTAACAGCATTATTTGTAAGAAGGCTCACTGGGACTAGGATACATTTTCTGTCAGTAGGGACTGAGATTTTTTTCTGTAGTGAGCTAAATGGTGAAATGTCCTACTCCCCCCCCCCCAAAAATTTAAATTTTCCTTTAGACTTGTCTCCTCTAAGATGAGTATGTATTGATTTTACGGTTTGTTTTAATATTTCACTTAATGGATCATTTGAGACTTAGTTTTTCAGCCTCTGAGACAAAATGTCTGTTTGATCATATGGCTGCCAAGGAAATTGTGATAAACAGGCTGTCAGAACACAAAGGGTAAGGGACAGGGTTGAGACTGTATGTTCATGTACCTTAGGCAAGGTTTGAAAATTGCTCCCCCAGCGTGCTATTGTTTACAGGAAGCTTTGAACCTTTACTGTGAAGTACTACCTGATTTTTCTCAAATAATAACTTTAAACCATGGAAAATAGAATTTTCTGGTATTAAAATAAGCATTTATTAAAAATAATATTTAAAAAAGTTTAATTTGTTGCTTTCCCCTCCTTCCTACTGTGTTATACTCTAGGCTAATGCCTATTTTGCCTCCTTTTTCCCCAGGTCTAGAGGGAGGGAATATAAATGTGAGGGAATGAGCTGGGAGTTGGGGAAAGGAACTTGAGATGGAGACTGAGATAGTTTTACCAGAAAACCCCATAGGGATGTTCCCTGATATTGTAGTTCTTTCTTCAAAGTCATAACTCATAAATATAAAGCTCGCACCAGGTTCTATGGGTGTGGGGAGAGGGAGGGAGTCAAAAAGTGGTTGTTGAAATGAAGAATTAAAATTTCAGAAGTAGATGAGATGAACACACTCTGCAAGAGAACTGAGGACCATATGAAAACCAAAGATCATAGAGATGGAAACAACCTTAGAGGTTGGGTACAATTCCCTCATTTTAGAGATGAGGAAACTGAGGTCCAGGTTTAATGACTTGCCAAGATCATGCAGGTTCCAATATGAGAAAGTTAGTCAGGATCTGACCTCAGATCTATACTGCTAAAGGAACTGGTAGAGGAGAAAGGTAAGGTAGGTGGTATTATGGGACTGGGCATTAAATAATTTTCTGGGGATCTAGAGTGACATCAGAGGTCCTTTAACTTTTTTTGTATCATACCCCCCCCTTTGGGGGTGAAACCTGTGGACCCTTAAATTTTTCAAACGCATAAAATTAAAATACATGGGATTCAGAGGGAAACCACTTATATTGAAAAAACAGCTATGAGACCATTTCAAATAAAACAAATTCACGAACCTCCTAAACTATTTTAATTTCAAGTTAAGAGCCTCCAGTTTACAGGATTACCAAAATTTTATCCAGTACAAAGGGTAACCCAGGTAAGTAGGCAAGGCCAGTTTTCTCTAGCAACCTAGCCCACATCCATGTTTTTATTATGTAGGATATACAGAGGGGAGTTACAGATAAGAAGACTGGAAAGATGGAAAGGGAGAAGGCTATGGAGAGGTTCTATTTGACAGGGATAGGGACTGCACGTGTGATTTCACTGATATAAAGAACTTCCAGGAGAGGAAACCCCCTCCGTCAGTGCAGGATAGCACCTTCTCTGTAACTCACAGTATTAGAGAGTTCCCATACACTATATGTATCTTGAGGATTGGGACTGATTCATTTTTCTTTGTGTTCCCAGTAGCTAGCACAGTACCTGACCGAATCATTTTGATTGACAGATCATTGGCTCCCTTCACTCCAGGGTCCTAAGAAAAATGTGATTATGTTTAGGACCCAGGTAGTCTGAATATCTAGTTTTGGTAGGACTGGTGTTACATGATCGAATCCTGCCTTCTCCTTAACATTTTTTTTCGTAGGTTGCACATACCTATCTGATCAATTCATACTTTTTTGGGAGGTGGTAGGTCATAGTGGAGAGGGTTTAAATTTCTGATGTCTTGATATATATCTTCAGTCCCCTCCATATTTAAACTCTGAGCTTCTGAAGAAGAGAGAATCTGTCTACTGATATACCACCTTTTCTGATACCACATTCCTGAGTTCTATGTTCATCATATAACAAATATTCATTCAATAACTGTTGCCTAGCTGTCAAATTCATGTATTTTCTGTATCCCACTCCTTTAATGCTCTTTGATCATATTTTGTGCCTGGAAATAGAGGATCAATTTGTAAATAATGTCTAGTTTCTTTTTCTCCAGACCAGATAAAAGATTTCTTCTTGTATGTCACGCCTCCTCTGAGAAGATATGGCGATGGCATTTTGCTTACCCTTTCTTAGCACAGAATGATAGAGAATAGCCGTCCTGTGGTGTGAGCCTCCCTTAGGTTAATTCACTTACATAAAAATTCACAAATGACTTTCTGGCTTTTCAAATCCCATCCTTTTAATATGTGGCCCATTTGCTATGGAGAGCCCAATGGTCATCCTTTAAATACAGAACTTCTGTTCCTTGTAGAAGCTTTGTTTGTTTAACTTTCACCACATAGATAGTTGTCCCAGGCTTTAGAATTAGAAATATATCACCTAAATGTCACCCAGCAGGCATTTAGCAAGAATTTAATACCATACTATGGTGTTAGAGAGATGCAGGCAAGAGAGCAAAGTGAACAGAATGGCAGGAGAGAGTGAAAGAGAGAAAAATGAGGCAGAGGGTTTGGATTTGAAAAGCTGATCATAATAGCTGACATTTACGCCAGCATTAAATCCTCCTTTGATCCTCAGAATACCTTGAGAGGTGTAGGTTATACAAGTATTAGCCCATTTTGAAGGATAAAGAAATAATTCCAAAGAAGTTAGGAAACCCACATTGCTTGCATTGAACCCAGGGCTGCTGACTTCCATTATACTTCACTCATTGGTCATTCAGCTAAGTCCTTTATTTCCTTTGTGTCTCATTTCCTTATGGTATGAAATGAGTATTTATGAGGTTTATATTAAACTACTTTGTACTCTGCTTTTGTGACCAACATTGTGGTGATAGTAATAGCTACCATTTGGTATGGGGAATTTTTTAAGTGTTTTTAAATTTTTGGAAAGTGTTTTTAATTTTTTTTGAGCCTCAAAACTCTAGTAAAAAGATGCTATAAATATTACAGAAGAGGAAATTTAGTGTCAAAGAGGAAAGAATTTGCTCTGGGTCAAACAGATAGTTAAATATTGGAAATGGAGTTTGAAACCAGATAATCTTGACTTCAAATCCAACCCTCTTTTTATTATACTGTTGGGGGACTTTCTGGGGTTGAGGGTAGACTCTATGATTGTTTTTTCCATATAAAGCTAACAGGTTGAAAATAACATCTATCACCTTAGCCCTTTTATAACTATCCAACTCATTGTTGGATACATTATCTACTTCCTGAATCTTCTAGCCACTTTCCTAGAAATGAGTCCACTGTTGTATTCTCTTCTCTTCTTTGAATTAATGAGCTGATGATGAGCTTCTGGGAGCTTTAATTAGGCTGGTCCTTGGACAACAGAAATATATCCTGGCCTATATTAAATAAACCTTGACAGCAAGCTACGAATCTGCCAGAACTAGCCTCCTGTTTAGACTTTGAAAATACAGTCTTCTCCTTGACCCAGTGGGACATTGGAATAGATCTTTTAGTGGAGGTGAGAAAAAATGACGTATGGAAGAAATGTAATTTAATCTTGCTGACTGTGACAGCAAGTGTCAGTCATTGTGCTGTGATAAAGCAGTGACCACAGAGACTACTAAGGAAGACGGAGGGGAGTATTTACCTTTAGACTGAAGGGCCACAGTACTTTTTGAATCTTAGAACCATAGAATCCTGGAAGATTTAGACCAACTTCTCTTCTTTTCAACTTAATATTTATTAAATGTCCATCATGCAGGAGACATTTTCTTTTTAAAACAATAAGGAAACAGATAATCACTGTTGAAATGCCTTGCTTGAGGTCATATATAAGAATAGTGATAGTGAGCATTCATATAGTGCTTTCAGGTTTTCAAAGTACTTTACAAATATTATCTCACTTAATCCTCATAACAATCCTGGAAGGAAGGTGCTATCCCCATTTTACAGTTGAGGAGACCAAGCAGATTGGGCTTAAGTGGCTAATTAGTATCTGAGGCTGTTTTTGAACTAGAGTTTTCCAGAGTACCATATCAGCTCTAGAACTCTTATCAAGCACTCCCTCCAGACCTATCTGCCTCATGCAGCTAGGGTAACAGCTGGGATTTGAATTTAAATCGTTTCACTCTGAATTGAATGCTCTTATTTTATACATGCTGTTCTCATGTCCACTTTGTATCATTTTTTTTTGTCTCTTCAGTTGTCTGTTGTTGTTACCTTCCTCTAGTAACTTCTTTCTTCACTTCCCCGGTTAGAATCTGTGGTCTATGGAACCAAAACTAAGCTGTTTAGTTTGGTCAAAATGAGAGTAAATGAGATCTGAGGGGCACAAGATCCTAGGAGCTTCCCTATGAATTGCATGAATGGGAGTGAAGTCTTTTTGAGGACTATTTTGGGTGCTTGGGTCCATGGGATTTTGTTTGTTTTTGTTTCTGAGAGGCAGCAATGCCTAGTGAGCTAGAGTCCAAGAAGACCAGCGCTGAAGACTTGCTTCTGAAACGTACTATTTGTATCACCCTGGACGAGTGGCTTCACTTTCAGTACTCTAGGAGGCAACTCTCTGAAACTGTTAACTTCAAAGAAGCTAGAGACCTGCATTCATAGAGGAAGTTCTTTACCTGGAGCTCCTATACTTTAAGAAAACTACAAGTCCAATCTCTATACTTTTTGAGGTCTAAAATTTTTAGATAGGCTGATAGATAAGTGAGTCATCACTGTAAACATAGATATTGCTGGTTATCATGTATCAAAATCCTCTGAGCAGATTCAGTAAATGGTCCCCTACTTTCTGTCGATGTATATTTAGTGGCCTGTGGAAGTAGGAAATACAGTAAATTACTTTCACAGGGAGCAAATATACAATAGAGTTCTTGACCCACTGTGGATTTTATGACAGCAAGCCTATTATTCATCCCTTGTTTGGTCTAAATTCCAACTTGGAGAACTTTTGAACCCTTGTGGAAAGTGACAAATTTTAACAACTATTATCATGGCCACTTTTTAATGGTAGATTGCAACAGGAGGCTGTATTTCTCTAGGCATGGCTCACAGGACAACAGGATTATTTATTACTGTTTTGAAAAGAACTTTGAGTGTCTTATAGCTGTACAGTTTTATTTTTATTCTCCACTGTGTGGAGATATGTCTCTAGAACTCTCCAAAAACTTGTCAGATCTCATCACATGACACTTGGCTTAATGAAGAAAATAATTCCTATCATGTAAGACTCTTGTGAAGTCTGGGCATGCTGTACTAATTAATGGCAACTTTGGTCTTAGTGGTAGCTGACACATGACATTTGTTCCTCCTATAACTAAGAAAGTGGCTAATATATGCCTAATGTGACTTGGTTCTGCTTCGGAATGTATTTGAAATATAGATAATGCTGCAGAAAATAAATCAAATTACTCTAAAGTTAGGGCAGCCGCAGATATTGAAAACCCAAGTTTGATCTGCCAGAAAGTTATATAAAAATGCTTGTGAGGAATTTATGATGGCATTTGATTTCGAAGCTATAATATCACAGTAATTTATTTTCACATCAGTGGGTTATCATCATAATAGGATTATAGAATTTAAAACTGGAAAGTACATCAGAAATTATCTAATTTAGTTCCCTCATTTTTTCAAATGAGGAAATGAAGACCTGGAGTGATTAAAGTAACTGGCTGAAAATGGCATAGGAAATAACAAATCTACAAATTCAGTGCTTTGTTACACCTTGCTGCTTTTTAGAAGACTGTTTTCCAAGCTGCAATCCAATCTTGTCTACCAGGTATAAGTAAAAGAGAGGTTGAATGGCTACAGTTTGGGTCATAGAGCTCTGAGACTTTACCCTTTAAGGAAATCCAAATATGGAAGTATATAATTTTCATCAGTCTTTTTGCCATCTCTTGCCTTCAAGCAAGAAGCCTTTCCCAGTTCTTTATGTGTAAGTGCCCTTTCTCTGAGATTATCTTCAGATTATTCTTTATCTTGTTGTTTGCATGTTTTCTCTTCCCTCCCTCTCTTCCTCATTAGATCGTAAGCTTCTTGAGGGTAGGGACTGCTTTTGCACTGCTTGGCACATAGGGTCATAAATGTTTGTTTACTTTTTAAAAGATAGCTACTGTTTCTTTTCTACCATCACACGTGGCTAAAGTATGCACTTTATTTTATGCCTGTGGACCTGGTTGTAGCTCAGCACTGTGTTAAAAACACACAAGGTGATGTTTTGGTAACTGTTGTACTGTTAGCTGTCCTCTGTTTATGGTCACCGAGCACATAGGTACTTGGGAGGGGCAGTCAGATAGTTCATGGTACACCAATTACACACAATTTCTTTTTGTCCTAGCACAGATAAAGATAGATAAATCCACAAAATTGTGAGATGCCTAGAAATTGAAGAAGGGGCCAGATCTTATCAACCTATGCTTTCTGGCCACTTTAAACCTCTCAGTGGAATTCTCATTGCTCACCTACCCCTTTTCAGGGAATGATTGAGGATGGCTTACTACTGTTTTTAACCTTCTTTTGTGAAAAGAGAGATGGAGATACGATTTTTTAAAAAGTTATTCACATTAGGAGTCAGATATGACTAAACAACAACAAATTCCAGATTCTAAGTCCTGTACCTTTTCACTGTGCCACCTAGCTGCCTTGTCTAAGAGAGGATAAAGGCAACTTAGAGACCATTTGGTCCAACCCTCAGGGAAGGGGCCTCAGGGAGGCCCTTGTAGTTAAGTGACTTGTCCAAGGTGATGCAGGTGGTAAGCATCAGAGGCAGATTTTGATCTAGAGCCTTCTGACTCCAGAGCTGCTCCACTTTCCACTGTACCATACTGAAGCCAGTTGTAGAAGACAGTAAGTCTTGGAATCAGAGGTTTTACTTTATTGAGTAGACAATGAGGAGCCACTAAAGATTTTTTAAATAGAGGAATAAAGAAGTCCATCAATTAGTAAGTTGACTTTTGGCGTCTACCAAAGTAACTGAGTAAACAGAAGCTTTACTGCTGGATGGCATAATTACAATCTCCTAAAGGTAGGGAAAAACCATCTCCTCTCCCTTTCCGCTCCTCCTTCTCTCTTCCTTAAAACACCCCATAGCAACTTAATTAGATACATAGTCTCATCTAATGTGCCATCATCCATGGCACATCCATGGCACATCCATCTTACCATCAGTCTTCCATAAAGGATCCACCCCCACATCCTGGAGGCCTTCCTTGACTCTTAATATTAAGGGCAACCGGGGAGCTTCCCAGCTGTATTAGTGTGATCTTAGAACAAGAAAGACAAAAAGTTGATTATGTATTTGTGTATAACATGTACTTGCACTATCATTACTAATAGAACTAGCTGGCCAAATGTTTAGTTCCTGTGATGACAAACATCCCAAGAGCGTATCAATATATCAATTTAGTAAAGACAGAAATGTTTAGCAAGCCAGTGCTTAAATAATAAAGAGCAAAATAATGGTTGATGTCAAACATATGGCAGGTTAGCATGCAGTGAGTGCTTTGAGTCTGAGACCCTAGTAACAGAGGAACGAGGACTTCAAACCTACTCATTTATTTCAGAGATATGTCATTTTCATTTACATCCTGTACAATCCAGCTGCTAATTTGGATTTCTGTTGGAAAAGACTTTCAGGGGAATAGTTAACCTCCCTTAACACTATCTGTGTTTTCAAAATTAGTTTTCTTTGTTGCAGTTAAAATGGAGTAGTTCTATCACCAGGAATTCTATCACTGATTCTTTACCTAGGCAATAGTGATATGATTTCCCATTCCTCCCATTTTTAAGGAGATTAGAAAATGAGGGTAGGGAGAATTGTGAAAGGAAGGAAGAAAGAAAGAGAGAGATATGGCATGCTCATTAGAATGCTTAATTGGGCATCATAAAGACTTGATTGTGAATCCTGCCTCAGACATGGTGTAACCCTGGGCAAGTCACTTAACTTTTTATATAAGACTCAGTTTCCTCATCCGTAAGATGGGAAAGATGTCTGTAATGTCTCAGAGGGTTACCATATGAATTCAAACCAACGGGCACATTTTATTTAGCACTTAAACAATATACAAGATGGCACAGCTAAGTGGTCCAGTAGATAGAGCACTGTACCTGGAGTGAGGAAGACCTGAGTTCAAATCTGGCCTAAGACACTTACGAAGTATGTAACTTTGGACAAGTCACTTCGCCTTGTTTGTCTCAGTTTCCTCACTTGTAAAATAAGCTGGAAAAGGAAATGGCAAACTACTTTAGTATCTTTGCCAAGAAAACTACAAATGGAGTCACAGAGAGTAAGACACAAATGAATAACAACATTTTAAAGATACTGTACTATGTGTTGGAGATTCAAAGACAGAAAAAAAAGGCGTCCTTGCCTTTAAGGAGGTTACATCCTACTGAGTTAAATGAAATTGCGTAGAACACTTTTATTTTCCCTTTATAAACAGCATTCTAGGTCTTAAAGCACATTATAAATGTCAACAATGATAATATAAATATTAAACTCTTAGAAGGAGGCAGGGGTCTCCATCTGGTTTTGTCACCCTTTCCCCTCTTCTCCGCACAATTCAGTGGCTCCCTATCGCCGCTGGGATCAAATCTAAAATATTCTGCTTTGTTTTCAAAGACCTGTATAACCTGCCTTCCCTCTACCTTTCCAATCTCTATGCTTTCTACCTCCCCCCGTGTACCCTTGGATCTAGTGGCACTGCCTGGTTGCTGCATCTTGAGCAAACATATTCCATCTCTCAATTTCAGAGATTTTTGCCGCCTGGTCTCCCATCCCCGAAGTGCTTACCTTCATTTCCTTCTCTTGCCTTTCCTTAAGGTCCAAGTTGAAAATCCCATCTTTGACAGGAAGCCTTTTCTTGTCCCCCTTAATTTTACTAGCTTCCTTCCCTCTGTTATTATTTCCAGGTGAGCCCCTCTATAGCATAATTGTTTGCATGTTGTCACCCCCTTAGACTATGAGCTCCTTGAAAGCAGGGATTGCCTTTCTTCATATCTGTTGTACCTTGCACAGTGTCTGGCACATAGTAGCCACTTAGTGAAGGTGTACGGGCTGACTGCAGAGTCACTTTTTCTAAACAGAAGATAGGGTCTTTATGTTTCTTTTCACAGTCATTTTTTCACAGATTTTATTTTAAATTTATTAATTTCACAATATTTTAATAAATGTTTATTAATGTAGTCTTTAAAAAATAATTTGTCATTTTCCAACTACTCCCCCTTTCCCCTCCCACCAATAAATCGTACCCCTTGTTATAGCCAAGAAGTAGTTAAGTTGTTCTAATTAATTAGCTCAATGGATAGAGTGGTAGACTTGGACTTAAGAAGACCTGGGTTCAAATTCTGCCTTGCTAGACATGTTATCCGGGGAAAATAACTTAAATTCTCAGCCTCATTTTCCTCATCTATAAAATGGGTGCTAATAATAGCACCTACCTCATAGAATTGTTTTGAAGATCAAATGAAACATCTAAAGTGTTTTGCAAGCTTTAAAGTAAGTGTGTGTGTGTGTGTGTGTGTGTGTGTGTGCGTGTGTGCGTGTGCGTGCGTGTGTGTTTTCCCATTGAAGGAGATTATCTTACTTTTGTCAAAATAAGAGACCAGGGATCATGGAGTTAAAGTCTAACTGCCCCTCCCATTCCCCCTTTTGTGGATAAGGGGAGAAACTGAGGCCCATGAAGTTTCAGTGACTTTCCCAAAGGTATCTTACAGGTAGTAAATAAGCATCACAGGCAATATTTGAACCCATGTTCTCTAATACCAGGGCCACTGCTTTTTCCACCCTACCCAATATTAGTGGAAGGGAATTGAATGAATTGGGGTGTGGGTGGGTACAATTGGTAGAATAATGATTTTAGACAGGGAAAGGACAGTTGGAGATAGAGTATCCAATTTACCCTTTTCTTAAAACTTGAAATCTAGAAAAAAAAAACACTCTGAAAATCCTTTTCATTTTGCAAAATTTTTATGTTCTTCATCTCACCCATAATGTCCTTATAATTTAGCTAATCACTTTTATTAGCCTTTGGTCACATTGCTTCTCCTTTTGCTCCTAGCATTTTTCTTCCAAGCAACAGTCATCTGCTTTACTTCCTTTGTACTGTTCCTTGGGACATTTTTCTTCTCTGTCTTCCTTATGGCCTTTAAGGACATGATTTCTGAATTCCATTAAATGTGCTCCCCAGTATGCTTTCAGAAACTATTTCTTAATGTTCTGAGGAGTGTGAGTAGTTAATGTTGCTCTTCCTAAAAATATCTATTCTTTCCTAGCCTCAGCATGTTTCTCCCTTTCAATGACAACCTTTAGGCTTAAAGATTAAGGAAATTTTAGAGCATAGGAAGGATACAAAAATGAGAGAATGCTAGGAAGGAAGGTTAGGATCACAGACCTAGAACTCTAAGAACTATGGAGACCATCTCATCTAGTCCTTTCTTTTTATATATGGGGAACCTTAGGCCCAGTGAGGTTAATTACCTAGCCCAAGGCTGTACAGATTGTAGACATCAGAAGCAGAATTCTTTTCCCTGATAGGTTAGTGTGTTTATTTTTCAGAACCACAATGTACTAGTGTCCCTTCCATATGTATTTTGTATACCACAGTGGCTTAGGAGTTCTTGCTCAGATTTTTTTTTCTTTCTGGTATGCTTCCAGTTGCATTTTATTATAGTCCTAGTGGATGGTTACTTAATTTTCTCATATTTTTTAATTCTTAAATTATTCCTTCTTTATGAAATGTAACTGGGGAGCTAGCTAGGTGGCTTAGTGCTGGACCTGGAGTCAGAAAGTCTCATCTTCCTGAGTTTAAATCTATGTGACTTGGCAAGTCATGTAATCCTGTTTGCTTCAATTTCCTCCTTTGTAAAATGAGCAGGAAAAGGAAATCGCAAGCCACTCTAGTATCTTTGCCTAGAAAACCCCAAATGGGGTTATGAAGAGTTGGACGTGACTGAAAAACAACTCAACAGCAACAAAAATAAATGTAAATTATTTGGTCTTTCATATTTCCTTGATAGTCTTAATAACTGACCTTCCATTTATATGACATTTCAATTACAGTATTTCAAATATATACAGCATTTTAAGTTTTAAAATGTGGCTTACATATATAATGTATATAAAGGATCATCTTATTTGATCCTCACAATAACCTTGGGCTGCTATCCATATCATGCAAATGGGGAAACTGAGACTCAGAGAGATTTATTACCCAGTCTAGATCCTAGTAGCTTTTATCTACTTTTTCCCAGATCATTCTCCTTCCTTTTTCAATGGGTTCAGTGATCATAATTTTATACTCTATCCTGTCTTCTGACCTTATATTAACAGATTTTGGTATATGTCTTGATGTTCCCTCAACATCAGAGGGTAGCTGGGTGGTGCAGTTGATGGAATGCAGGGCCTGGAGTCAGGAAGACTGATCTTCCCAAGTTTAAATCTGGCCTCAGATACTTACTAGTGATTGATCAAGTCACTTAACCCTGCTAGCCTCAGTTTCTCATCTATAAAATGAACTATAAAAGGAAATGGCAAGCTACTCTAGTATCTTTGCCAAGAAAACCCCAAGTGGGGTTACAAAGAGTTGGGCAATACTTAAATGACTGAACAAGACCAGAACCTCTCAATTCCTCAATCTACTTATTCTTATAATATACTCCACTTTACCTCATTCACACATAGGGATAATTAGTTAAATGCTTGATTTTGCTGTACATCCCAGTTATTCAACTGCCATGATAAAGAACATCAAAATTCACTTATAAGATCTTCCTCTCCTCAACTTCCATTTCTCTTTATGCCTTACCCCTTTCCCAAACCAATATTTTACCTTATTGAAGTCTCTAATTCCTGTCCCACGCTCCCACCCCACTCACGCTGCCTCCAGGATTTTCCTGTTAACTCCTGCTCTAGCTTCACTTTTCTCACTTCTCAACCTTCACTTTTAATTGAATTTTCCACTATCCTATACCACCCAAAAGTCCTTTTCTTAACTTCCATATTTCCATGGAGGCCATTGTCAATTCTTTAGTTAACTGGGTTCATTATCTCAGTGTCATCTTCAGCTATTAACCCTGTCACCATCCACATCCAATCTGTCTCCACCTTATCTCTTACCATCACCTTAGTTCAGTTCTTTCTCTTCATTCAGACAGCTACTGCCTTAGTGCTCACCCTTATTACCTTTCATCCAGAATGTTGCATTGCCCTCCTAAATTACTACTTGGTTCCCTGCCTCAAGTCTTTTCCTTCTCTGGTCCAACCTCCACATAGTTGTCACAGATATTGCTGAAAGCTCAGTGTGACATGTAATACCCTTCTCAATAAACTGCAATGATTCCCTATTACTCCTCACTTGGACATTTCAAACCCTTCACAGCATGAGTCCAAACTACTGTTCTAGCTTTGTTGCACATTACTTTCCTTTATGTACTGTATAGTATAGTCAGACTGGACTTTTTACTGTTCCTCCTACATGGTACCTTAACCCCCATCTCCATGGTTTTGCACTATCTCCATACTTGGAATATGCTCCTTTCTAATCTCTATCTTTTAGAATCCCTAGTTTCTTTTACAACTCTGATCAAATACCATCTTCTCCCTGAGGTCTTTTTCAACCCTCCTTAGCTACTAGTGCTCTCCTCCACCTAACCACCTTCTATTTGTTTTGTATATTCCTACATTCTCTTGTATAGATTGTCTCCTCCGAGAAAATCTCCTTGAAGGCAGAGACAGTTTTACTTTTGTCTATGTATATCTGCAGCACAGAGCAAGGTACTTGGAGTAAGGTAGATGTTCAATAATTGTTTATTAATCGAGTGACTGGTCCATGCATATGTATCTAAAGTGTCTGAGGCAAAATTTGAACATGATCATTCTTGATTCTGAGTTCAGTGCATTAGCCACAATGTCACATTATTTTGTTGAAAACTCCCCTATACCCCATGGGAGAACTCTGTTAATTTTGTAAGCATTTATTTAGTGCTTCCCATGTGCAAAGTACATCCTGGGGATGGAAAGTGAAAATGAAGATAGACCCTGCTCTAAAGGACCTTATATTTTACTCAAGGAAACTATCTGTACTCAAATAAGAAAAAAAGTTTGCAAAGACCCAGTAAATTGAAAATAATTTGGGAGTATTAACAACTGGGGAGATTAAAAGAAAGACCATATTTAAGATGTGGGACTTTAGCTGAACCTTGAAGGAAGTCTATGATCTTATTAAGAGGTGAAGGTGAGGAGGGTGTGAACTTCAGGCTTAGGAGAGAGACCATAAAGAGATTCAGACAAGAGATGAGAATCGGTATGAAATCAGTCTGTAGGATAGGTGGAGCCAATAAATTGTGAAGATTTCTAAATGTCAAACAGAGGGATATGTATTTTGTGGTAGGAGTAAGTAGGGAGCTACTAAAATTTCTTAAAGAGGTGCATGACACAGTCTGGCTTTTGCTTCAGAAATATTGATTTGGCAGCTCTGTGGAGGATGAAAGTGAAAAGGGGGAAGACTAGAAGCAGGGAGACCAATTAAGATATTTCAGGAGTCCAGGGTGGTAGAGTCTTGAGCTAGGATGGTGGCTTCCTCCTCACTCCATCTCTATGGTGTTTGGAAGAGAAGGATACTAGAAATATTGTGAAAGTAGAAGTGACAAGAATTGTCAAGTGATTGGCTTTTTAGAGTGAGTTACCAATGATCAGTTGATTGAGAAAGCTAAAGAGCATTTCCCAGTTGTCATCCTTCTCCATTTCTCTGTACCATTAGACACTGCTCATCACCTTCTCCTGGATATTCTCTCCTTTCTGAGTGTTCATGACACTGCTCTTTCTTGATTCTCCTCCTATCTGGCCAACCACTCTTCAAGCTCCTTTGTTAATTCCTCGTTTAAGTAACACTTGCTTACTGTGGACATCCCCCAAGGCTCCATCATCAATCCTATTCTCTCGTTGTTTTGTTGTTCTTCTTCTTCCTTCTTTTTCTTCTTCTTCCTCCTCCTCTTCTTCTTTCTCTTCTTCTTCCTCCTCTTCTTCCTCTTCTTCTTCTTTGCTTCATATTTTCCTACTTGATCTCTTCAACTACCATGGATCCAGTTACAATCTCTATTCTAATAAATTAGATCCCATGAATCCAATTATATTCTCTATTCTATTACCAGGTCTATACATCTAGCTCTAGCCTTCCTTGAAAGCTAGAGCTCCCATCACTAACTGCCTCTTGGACAACTGGATATCTCACAGGCATCTTAAACTCAGTATGTCCAAAACAGAATTATCTCCAATCTTTTCCTCTTCCAAAGTTTTCTGTTGTTTTCTGGGGCACCACTCTCTTTCCCAATTATCCAAGCTCCCACCTTGGTGTTATCTTTGGCACTTCATTCTTAGCCCATATATTCAGTCCAATGCTAAGTCTTGTCACTTTTACCTTTATAACATCTTTCATTTCACTCACAGTAACAACCTTAATTCAATTCTCATTTCTCACCAGGATTCTTAAAATAGCTTTTTCAGTGGCCTCCCAACCTTAAGTGTCTTCCCATTCCAATCTGTCTTCCACTCTGCTGCTAGTAAACCATGTCACTTCTTTTCTTAGCAAACTCCAGTGGTTCTCTATTATATCTGGGATCAAATATAAAATCTTTTGTTTAGCATCGAAAATTCTTCATAGCCGGTGCCCTTTGTACCGTTCCAGTTTTCTTATATTTCACTGTCTTCCCTGCACCCTTTGAGCTAGCTACACTGGCCTTCTTGCTCTTCATCTGACCTGGTAATTCATTTTCGCTGGCTGTCTCTCATGCCTGGAAAGTTCTTTCTCCTCACTTCTACCTCTTAGCCTCTCTGGCTTCCTTCAAGACTCAACACATATCCCCCCTTGAGTAAAAGATTCCCACTCCCCAGCTGCTAATGTCTTCCTCTCCGAGGTTACCTCAGAGTAATATAATATTAATTATAATTAATATTAATGGATATTATTATACTATTGTCTCCCTCATTAGGATGTGAGCTCCATGAAGACAGGGATTTTTTTTTTGTCTTTCTTTGTAATTCCTAGCATTTAGCCCAGTGCTTGGCACATTAATTAAATACTTAATTAAATGTGTATTGACTGACTGAGGGATCATGACTCTAGAGCATGAAGGAACTTCAGAGGCTGTTTATTCCAATCTCCTCATTTTGCTGATGAAAAAAAATGAGACACAGGGCAGGGAAGTAAGTGACTTGACCAAGTTGGCATCGGTAGTAAGTGTCACAAGTGGGGTTTGAGTCTCAATAACTAGGCAGCCAAGTGGCATAATGGATAGAGTGATGGGCCTGGAGTCAGGAAGATTCATCCTCCTGGGTTCAAATCTGGCCTTAGACACTTACTATCTGTGTGACCCTGGGCAAGTCATTTCACCCTGTTTGCCTCAGTTTCTTCATCTGTAAAATGAGCTGAGGAAGGAAATGGCAAAATCACTTCAGAATTTTTACCAACAAAACCCCAGAATGGGGTTACAAAGACTTAAATGACCAAACAACAACAGCAAACTAGAGGAAAGGTGGCACTAATAGGAGCATACCTTTTTGGAGAATTAGTTGTTTTGTTTTGGTGAAATTGTAATGCTCTGAAAGAAGTTACTCAAGAGGGCATGAGAAGAGTTGTACCATAGAAAGGAGCAGTATAATAAAACATGAAGCAAGCAGACTCTGGCTTCCAAATCCTTTTTTAAATAGGCAAGCTAATAAAAACACATTGCCTTTTATTTGATGAGCTAGCCTAGACAAATAGTTACATGCTATGGTAATAAAGCCATACAAACTTTTCCCTGGTGCCACCTCTTAGAAATCTTTTATTTAATTTTCCTATTTGGGGAGATTGAAAGCTCATTTCAGAAACTACCATGTTGACCTCTGCTTGTTCCTAATGAGGATGCCGGAATGAAGAGGCCTTGTGGATCCTGTGAGGATAATCCTAGGGAGATTGGTGTTAAAGGGCTTCATCAAGATTAATGGGACACTTTGAGCAATCTCATTCATAGGAGGCCTCTCTGGCTTTAATTCAATTCAGTGAAATTTTTAAGGACCTTTATTTGTGATGGTGGTGTAAAGAGCTAGCCTTGGAACAAGGAAGACCTGGGTTCAAGTCCAGCCTCATGACACTCTACTAACTGGGTAATGCTAGGCCAGTTATTTCAGCACTTAGGTACTCTCTAGGACTCTTAAATTGCAGAAAAGAGAGCTGATCTGCATTGGTAGAGGGAGCTTCTTCATCTGGGAGTTCCCTATCCCAGTGGAATCCCAAATCGAGTTCTCATCTCTACTATATGTGCCAGGCGTGGTTGTAGGACTAAGTACTGGAGGGAGTACAAAGAGAAAAAGCAAATCCCTGTCCTCAGGGGGCTTATTTTTTATTACTCTGATTTTTCAGGTTATTAAAGGATGTCAGCAGAATGAGGGGATTCTCAGGATGGAGTAGCTGCCTTGGTAATAGTGTTATAGAAAGTATACTTGACTGGGAGTGATAAGCCTTGGACAAGCCCCTCAACCTCCCTAGGCTTCCCCTTATTCATCTGTGAAATGAGGAAGTGGTACTGTATAGAGCTCTAAAGGCTCCTCCTACCATAAATGTTTGTGATTTCTTGAATGAATCTGGCTCCTTGGTGTGTTTTTCATGAGATGAATTTCAAATGAAGAATGATTCAAGTTATTTGCCTCCGCATAGGATTGGAAGAGCTTTTGTCAAAATTATAGTTCGTACCTGAATGTGACCTTTAAAAAGTCTGTTGGTTCTGCTGCATAGATTGCAAGGGAAATGCCCCAAAGGAAGATCTGAAACCTCAGATCAGCTTCAATTGTAAAAGTAGCTGTAATCTCTCCATAAGAGGGATGGCAGTGTACTAAGTGAGCCCCTATGGAGTTTTCTGGAGTTCCTAAATTCTCTTTATCTAGGCTCATTAACTTGGTTGTTGCCAGAGTTGGAATTGTTTAATCAGTCTCCATTAAAGCTGGGCTCCCACTTGATCTCATTTTGTGTAGTATAACAGACTTTCCTGTTACTTTTAAGGCCCTCATTGGCATACCCCACACAGGCATGTATGTCCTTGTAGTGTTCTTTAAAAAGAGGCGGGGGTGGGGCAGGGAGAAGGGCAAAAATAAGCTTGTGTGGTACTCGGAGTTCAGTCTCAGCAATGTATCTTCAGTTGGACATGGCATGGGGTGCCAGATGGTATTGCAGCCTCCTGCTGTGTTAATGAATAGGCATTTGCTGGAAAACCTTGAGCTGCTCTTGAATGTTCTATGCATAAAATGTACCTTAAACATAAAACTCTGCCAGTGGCAATTTGCAGGGTTTTTCTTCTCTCTCTCTCTCCCTCCCTTCCTTTTTTTTTTAAAGCAAGGAGAAAAAAGGTGAAAATGATTTTTCAGAATGATTTTCTACCTGTTGAGTTAGCTTTATTGATGAGTAGTATTGTTACCTACTTTGTTTTTCTCCTTTTCATGTGGATCCCTAAGAATATATGTGTTTTATAAGCTTCATACCATAGAAGCTTTCATCCATACTTAAGGCTCTGCATCTGGCCAGGAGAGGACGATGGGGGAATTCTCAGAAGAACTATACTTAGCAGCATTGAGTACCAACTCCATTAATGTCACTATCTCAGGGGTCTGTGTGGACACACTGCAACACATGACATGAGTTTACCAGGCATGACTTTGAGATGCTCTAAGTAGATTTTCTGTCATTTGGCCTGGCAGCAACATCCCTGAGAGCTAGAAAGGGAAGCAAAGATTACGGTGTTACTTTAGCTTTTCAAAGCCTAACGTGATAATATCTGTTTACTAGGTGCTAAGAAGCAAGTTGGGGTTGGAACCCAGAAGTTCATTGCTCTGTTCTGCTTACTTAACTGCAGATAAACCATGATTTTGTACTTACGCAAAATGAAGGGGGTTTTTTTTGAAGAAAAATTGTTGAAATTTCCCTTGAAATCTCCAAGTATTCAAATGTATACATAAAAATAAAAGAGAATGCAAATAACATGGTACAATGAAAAGAAGCTTGCATTTTCAGACAGAGGAGCTCGGCTCAAATTCTACCTTTGTGACCTTGGGGAAGTCATTTTAGTTATCTCTCAGTTTCCTCCGATTTAAATTACAAGGGGTTTGGGCTAGCTGGCCTCTTAATTCCTAATCTATCATCTTGGTTTGTTTGTTTTTTTCCAATAAGACCTGTGATTTTATTACTATAGGGACTTCCCAGTGAGGAGGAAAAAAACCCCCAAACCTATTTGTTTTCATCCTCATTGAGGATGCCCTCAATTTCTGTATAAATGAGACCCTCATAAAATATTTTATATAGATGTGAAGAGGCATACAGGTAGATAGTTGATGATATTTACTTGGTCACCCTTTTTTTTCAAATCATTGAGATCCTAGACTTTTACCCTGCCTTTGGTATTTTCTCTTCCAACATATGTACAGTGCTTTGCAAATCTTAAAACACCATCTATATTAATGCTAGCTATTATGCAGCTAGGTCCTGCAGCAGATTGTACACTGGTTCTGGACTTAGGAAGACCTGGGATAAGTAGTAACTGTGTGACTCTGGGCAAGTCACTTAACCTCTGTTTTCCTTAGTTTGCTCAACTGTAAAATGGGGATAATAACATTACCTAACCCCAGGATTGTTGTGAGGATTGAATGAGATGTTTGTAAAGTGCTTTACAAACCATAAGCACATTATAAATGTCAACTGCTGTTGTCATCATCATGATCATTACCTGGATCTCTTGATGCTCTCTCTGCTGTTGCCTCAAGCATAGCTGTCCTCAATGTTATATACACGATCCATCCCAGTTTATTTTCCCATCTTAGTTCTCTTTAGTGCTGTTTCCAGTTCCTCTGTGATGTGAGGGATCAAGTGTGGTCACTCTACTCTACTTGATGAAGAAAATAGCTTGTTGTAATACTTTTTGCAAATGCTGCTGTTTTTCTTCTGTTTGTAATTCTCCTTATCTTTTAGACATGTGATTTCTTAAGTGTCTGATGAAGAAATTCAGAAAGTATGCACACACCCAATGCAATAGGCTGTCCTGTGTTAAAGAGGAACTTGGTCCTTTGCCTGAAGAAACAATACTCAGCCCTTCCCAGTCATTGAATTTCCAGGTAGTGATTGTTGGCATACCTGTGTTCTCAACTGAGACCTGGGAAAGACCTTAGTTTAAAGAGACTAAGGTCTCCCCCTCCATCTGGGGCCATCTTCAGTTGTCCTATCTATATCTTGTCACTGGACCCAGATGGTTCTAGAGGAGTGAGGCTTATGATTTTGTCCAGCCCTGCCTCACTTAAATCCAATTTACTTGCAAATCATGACATCGCCTTCAGGATGTCATGGTCTTCTTCAAGAATGAAGGATAAACAACCTGTGTCCTCAAACTGGCTCCTCCTCCTTTCTTCTTTACTGAGTGAGACTCAAACCTGGACCTTCTCAGGGACTGGATTTGGAGGCCTTCTCAATTCAGAATTTACTGGTGCTCTGCCCCACTTAACTATATTGTCTTGGAAATGCAATATACAGCCCTTTCTAAGTATCAGTGACCAGATATCATGTGCCTCAATACCATTTATTCCTTTGTCATGGATGAGGCACCAAGCCCATTCAAGAGTTAAGTGTATGCACAAATATGCATTAGAGTAGCTATCATTCTCTACCATCTTTGGGGAAATTGGCACTAAGTACAATTTAGTCACATTACTGGGGTTCTGATCACCAGATATTTACTGAAGACCTATTCATTTTTTTTCTAGTTGTTGGCTCAGCTCCTTTTTCATCGATATATGGAGAATATAAGCTGAAGAGGTTGATTTCTGCCAGCACAGGACTGTTTAAGAGAGTTTCTTTTAACTGGTAACTGGATGAAGCAGTGGATAGAGCTCTGGACCTAGAGTCAAAAAGACCTGAGTTCAAATCTCACTTCTGACACTTAGTAGCTATGTGACTTAAGAAAAGTCAATCAACCTCTGCCTGCTTCAGTTTCTCAATTTTAAAATGGGAATAACAGTAATAGCACCTATGTCCCAGGATTGTTGTGAGATCAAATGAGAGAACATTTATAAAAGCACTTAGCACAGTGCCTGGCATATAGTAGATGCTTACAAAACATTGGAAAAACAAAACACAACAAAAAAACAAAGCCTAGTATGTCCCCCTCTCACTGCTAGCAATCTCCCTTCTGCGTTCCCCCTGGTCTTGCTTTCTCTTCCTTGCCTTTCTTAACACAGCTTTTTCCTAGTTCTCCTGCTGTCTTTCTGGCTGTTCTTTTTCAGTTTGCTTTGCTGGATTATTCTGGTGGCTTAACCCATATGGGATGTCTCCATTAAGAAGGGTTCCTATGGCTCACACTCAGAATCACTATGAATTTCACTTAGCAAATCCCATAGTATAGTTGGACTCAGATACTGAAAGCTTCTTCAGACTTGTTTAGTAGAGGGTTGAGTACACTGCACATGAATTAAGGGAAGGATTGTTGATTCCTTTGATTGAGATTTCATGTCTGATTTTGTATTTTAGAAGACAGAGCACCTGCAAAGATAATTTCAAGGACAGGGCTTTATCAGCTAGATGTATGCTCTTGGGTGGAGGTGGCAAACACATATCCTGAGGTCATGTGTGACTTCAGTACTCCAGTCAAATTAAAATGTAATCGGGAAATATTTAACAAAATGAATTAAAATGCAATAAAACATAGGTGACGTTACATTTTAAAACTAAGTCAATATGTAGTTGGCAGGGATCCTTACCTGTGGACTAATGACCCCATTCCTATTTGAGACTGATGCCACTAGTCTAATGGAAAGAATATCATAGTGGATATCCAGGGTTCAAGTATGGATTCTCCCACCCATAATCATGTAATCTGGGGGTAAGTTATCTTATGTGATGGGACCATGGTTTCCTCATTTATAAAATAGTGATTTAGACTGCTTATAAGGTTGCTTAACCTTTTTGACCTTCAATTTCCTCAAGCATAAAATGGGAATAAAAATATTTTGTACATGTAAGATTGTTCTGAGGAAAGCACATGATAAACTTCAAGGCACTTTATAAATATGAGTTGTTGCTACTGCCCTTTCTGGCTCAACATTTTGTGATTCTGTGTATAAATAGGTGGAGCTTTTGAATACTGGAACTTATAGAGAGCATCAATAACATCATCATCCAGCAGCATCTTGAGAGTACAGAAATCAACCTATCACATTTAGTCATTTTCCCCAGAGGCTGCTATTTAGCAGCATGTTGACAAATGCTGCTAGTTTCAATTTCTTTTAGCAAACACTACTTATGACCTACCCTTGATGAGTGACAGGGAAATCTTTAGGCTACTCTAAAAAAAATTATGGATGTCTCCTGGTGGGAACATTTTTTTTATTCTTAAAGTGAATTTAAAAAATTGAGTGTATGGGAAGTCTTTCCCCAAAGTGACATCTGGTTTTCTCTTTATTGCTTATTGTCATCATTTGAAATGAAAGTCAAATATTATTTTTTAATCTTCTGATTTTTTTTTGATGACAAGATATAAATGATCCTGGGACATAGTAATGTCCTGCCCTTATTCTTTAGTATTTAATATTCTACAGACTATTCACAAGTAGATAAAATAATTTATTTTTGTTATTGGATGAAAGTATTGGGATGGAAAATTATCTTCTGTAGGCTTTTTGAGGACGTCTTAGGGGCATTTGTTAAGTGGACAGTACAATAGGTATGGGATGTACCTTATACTGATACCCTGTAAGGTTTTTATTTATTCTGTAGTATCTCTATGTTTTGAGAGTTTTCTGTTTTGCATAGCTTGGAGATTATAAAAATTGATTGGCAACTTCTATTAAAAATGTTTTCCTTTGTTGAGACAATTGTGGACAACAGATCTATCCGTGATACTAGTCCGATTTCAATGCAGTTTATTAATTGAATTTTCATCTGTACTTTTGTATGGAGTGTTATCTATTTATGAAAGTCAATTTCTTCAAAACCTATGGTATGCAGTAAAAGCAGTAAGTAGAGGAAAATTTATATCTCTAAATGCTTACATCAGTTAACTAGAGAAAAAGCGGACTAATGGATTGGGTATGGAATTTTTTAAAAATAGGAAAAAAGAACAATTAAAAATTCCTAATTAAACACCAAATTGTAAATCTTAAAAATGAAAGGTGAGATTAATAAAATCGAGTGCAAGAAAACCATTGAATTAATAAAACTAGAAGTGGGTTTTATGAAAAAAAAATAACAAAATGGATAAACCATTGGTTAATATGATCAAAAAAGGACAGAAGAAAGCCAAATTAGTATTATCAAAAATGAAAAGGGTGAATATGTCACTAATAAAGATGAACTCTAACCAATTTAGTAGGAGTTATTTTGCCCCATTACATACCAATACATTTAACAATTTTAGTGAAATTGAAGAATATTTACAAATATAAACTACCTAGATTAACTGAAAAGGAGATAGAATATCTAAATAAAACTGATAGAAAAAGAAAGTGAACAGGCCATAAATGACTTCTTAAGAAAAAAACGTCAGAACTAGATGGATTTAGAAGTGAATTCTACAGACATTTAAAAATCAACTAATTCTAATAGTAAATAAATTATTTGGAATAATAGACAAAGGAGTCCTACCAAACTCCTTTTATGAAACAAATGTGGTACTGATACCTAAACCAGGAAGAGCAAAAACAGAGAAAGAAAATTATAGACCAATTTCATTAATGAATATGGATACAAAAATGCTAAATAAAATACTAGTCAGGAGGCTACAACAACATATAAATGTGGTAACCAACTGGGATTTATATCAGGAATGCAGAGATGGTTTAACATAAGGAAAACTATTAACATAATTGATTATGTCAATAATAAATGTAACAAAAATCATATAATTGTATCAATAGATGCAGAAAAAGCTTTTGACAAAATATAACACTCATTCCTGTTAAAAACCCTTAAAAGCATAGGCATAAATGATTTTTTAAATGATAAGCATCTATTTAAAGCAAGCATTCTTTGTGATGGGGTTAAGCTAGAAACCTTCTTGATAAGATCAAGAGTGAAGCAAGAATGCCCATTATCATCAATGTTATATTAGAAATGCTAGCAATAGTAGTAAGAGAAGAAAGAGAAGTTGAAGGAATCAGAATGAGCAAGGACATAATAAAACTATCTCTTTTTGCAAATGCTATGATGATATACTTGGAAAATCCTAGAGATTCAACTAAAAAAGTTAGTTGAAATAATAATTTTACTAAAGTAGCAGGCTATAAAAATAAACCTACATAAATCATCAGCATTTCTATATATTATCAACAAAACCCTCAAGAAGAGATATAGTAAGAGATATCCTGTTTAAAATAACTGTAGACTGTATAGAATATTTGGGAGTATACCTGCCAAGATAAATCAAAGAATTGCATTAACATAATTATAAAACACATTGTATGCAAATAAAGTCACATTTAAATAATTGGAGAAATATATTAATTGTTCATGGGTGGGCAGAGTCAATAGAATAAAAATTACATTTCTACTTATTCTATTCAATGCCATCCCAATTAAATTACCAAAAAAAAAATAATTTATTGAGCTAGAAAAAAATTCATTTGGAAAAAGAAAAAGTCAAGAATATCAAAGGGATTAATGAGGGAAAAAATGAAGGAAGGAGATTCAGCAGTACCATATCTTAAACCATAATATAAGGCAGTAATTATCAAAACTATTAGGTACTGGATAAGAAATAAAAAGGTGGGTCAGTGGAAGAGAACATACAGTGCATAATAGTAAATGATTATGGTTACCTTGTGTTTGACCAATGTAGATTTAAACTTTTGGGATAAGAATTCACTATTTGGTTAAATAATTGTTGGGATTACTGGAAATTTAAATTTTTTTGGTTACATTTTAAGTTCAGAACAGTCTCCTTCCCTACCTCCCCACCCAGAACTAGAGAAGGCCATTTTTTGACACAAACTTATATGGATATGTAAAAAGCCATACTATGGGTACTTCTATTTATCAGTTCTTTCTTTGGAAGTATATAGATAGTAATTTCCTTCTTGGGTCCTTTATAGTTGATTTTAGTATTTATAGCACTCAGAGTAACCTGGCTGTACACAATTATTCTTCAGACCATATTGCTATTATTATATACAAAGTTCTCTTGGTTCTGCTCATTTCACTTTTCATCATTTCATGCAAGTCTTTCCATGTTTTTCTACAATCAACCAGCTCACCATTTCTTATACCACAATAGTGAGTATTCCATCACAATCATATACCACAACTTGTTTAGCCATCCTTCAATTGATGGACATCCCCTTAATTTCCAGTTCCTTGCCACCAAAAAGAGAGCTGCTATAATTTTTTTAGAGCATGTAAGTTCTTTTCCTTTATTCTTGATCACCTTGGGAAACAGATCTAATAGTGGTAAATACTGGGTCAGAGAGTATATACAGTTTATAACTCTTTGAGCATAATTCCAGATTGTTCTCCAAAACGGTTGGATAAGTTCACTTTCATACCAACAGTGTGTTAATGTCCCATTTTTTTTCACCTCTCCTCCAACATTTGTCTTTTTCTCATGCCTAATTCTATTTATTGGGTCTTAGGGATTCAGTGGATGCTAAATTTTTGCATCCTATAGTGATACAATTTTTGTTGTTTTACCATTTTCTTGCATAAGCAGCATTAATCAGTAAGTCCAGCCTTCTTAAAGATTACCTATCTGTAATTTTTGATGGAAATAACCTGCTCCTGAATTTCTCTCATCAGCATTTATTAAGTAGCAATTATTATGTGCCAGGTACTGTATTGTATTCTGGGGAGACAACAAATACGACTACAATCCTACTCTTATGGGGTTTATAAACCCTTCCATTTCAGTGAATAAATTTACATGACTCACCCATTCCTTGACAGCTCTTTGGGGACATGCTGTTCCTGTGTATGTCACCCATGGAGGACCTTTTGATTCTAGTCTTAAATTTTGGCTGCTTCATAGTCTCTGTCTGGAGGTAAACTGCTTTTAATAACATTCAGCAAATCTAGTGGCATTTGTTTGCCAAAATCATGACTGTCTGTCACAAAAGTATTAAACTTTCTCATGTGCTCTGAGAATCTCTATCCTTTCTTCCTTTGGATGGTGAGTGTTGATTTTTATAATACTGCCTTAGATTGATGAACTCTGTGTTTTCTTAATATTGCATTATATGGGCTTTTGTTAGTATACTTTCTATATCTGTTGTGTTGAGCTTTTTTTTTCATATTCACAGATGTACATAAGATTGGTATGGGGGGAGCTAACTGGTGAGGCAGTGGATAGAGCACTGGGTCTGGAGTCAGTAGGACTCGAGTTCAAATGTGGCCTCAGATACTTAATAGCTGTGTGATCCTGGGCAAGTTACTTAACCATGATTGCCTCCAAAAATAAATATTGGTATAACCTAATTCTTAATTACTTTAAACATTTTTATTGAGTTTTGATTTTATGATTGAGTTTTAATTTCAAGATTTCATTAATTCTCTTGATATATACAGCCATAGCTTTCTCCTTCATACTTTTTAACCTTGATGAGCTTTGCCTAGAGAAACCTGAGGTATTATTAAATATCACTTTCAGTTGTTTTGATTTTACCTTCAGAACCAGGCTTCATAATTCTTAGTCTCTTTCCTTGATGTTAAGGAAGTCATTTTCATATCATTGTGTTTTTTGATAGAGCCATATAATTTGATCTCAAAAATGTACATCCAGTAATAAGTAAGAAGTTTTGGTATGACTTCCTTTTTAAATATGGAAGGTACAAGTATTTCTGTTCAGGAGAGATGATAATGGGCTTAAATCTGGGAAGAATCTTTTTTTCTTTTAACTAGTATTTTATTTTTTCCAATCACATACAAAAACAATTTTTGATGTTCATTTTTTATATAAAATTTTGAGTTCTAAATCCCTCCCTTCCTTCTTAAGATGGTAAGCAATTTGATATAGATTTTGATTTGATATGTGCAATCATGTAAAACATATTTCCACATTAGACATGTTATAAAAGAAGACAGAATAAAAGGGGGAAAACACATACACACACACACACAAAGAAAGTGAAAATAGTGTGCTTTGATCTGCAGTCAGACTCCATCAGTTATTTCTCTGGATGTGGATAGTATTTTCCATAATGAGTCTTTTGGATTTGTCTTGGATCATTGTATTGCTGAAAAGAGCTAAGTCAGTCATAGGTGATCATCACATAATGTTGCTGTTCCTGCATACAAAGTTCTTCTCATTCTGTTTACTTTGCATCAGTGCATGTAAGTCTTTGCAGGCTTTTCTGAAATCATTCTACTATTTATTACTTATAGCACAATAGTATTCTATCACAATGATAAACCACAATTTGTTCAGTCATTCTCCAACTGACAAGTATACCCTCAATTTCCAATTCTTTGACACCGCAAGAAGAGCTGCTGTAAATATTTTTTGTACGTGTAGATCCCTTTCCCTTTTTTACGATCTAAGAAGAATATTATTGTTTGGACTGTTTCCCCCAAAAAAATGCCACATTTTATATCCATTGTTCTTGGCATTTTTGTGTTGCCGTGTTTTGAATATGGGAGTTTTTCACAAGGACAGCATTTGATGTTCTTAACATCATAGCACAGAGGTTTATTTGTCTTTTTTCATTTGTTTTTTGAAAAATATTTTGATAGTTGGTATAATTGGTTTCATTTATGATGATTTGTATTATATCTTGTGCATCTAAAACCTTTATTCTGAGAAGGGATCCATAGGCTTCATTAGATTGCTAAAAGAGTCCACCACACAACAAAGATTAAGAACTTTCACAAATACATAAAGTAAACCCAAGTATAGCGAGAGCTGCCTTTAGTGTTCTCACTATACTTGGTTTTATTTTATGAGTTTGCAGTACATGAATAATCCATCAATGAAGATCTGAGTCAGTGGTTTACAGTGATCAAGAAAGGTAGTTCAAAATGTTCAATGATTTTGGTTGGTTTGTTCAGTAATTTTGTACCCTTGGAACTTTTTGTCACACATCCCTTTTGCTCCTATTGTTCATAATACAGGGCGTGCCAAAAATATTAGTGCAGTTTTAAGCAATTAAAGCTTAAAACTTAAAAACTTTCCCTGATTGGTGAGAGGAATGTTCTGTTATTTCATAGCATATGTAAGACATTTCTCTCATCTTAAGCAATTAAAACTTAAAGCTGCACGAAAACTTTTGGGACACCTTATATTGCTCACGTACAAGTTTTCTGTTTCACTTTGATCCAACTTTGAACCAGAAAGACAACCAGAAGTTATACACACACACACACACACACACACACACACACACACACACACACACAAATACATTCTCTCTCTTTCTCTCTCTCTCTCTCTCTCTCTCTCTCTCTCTCTCTCTCTCTTTCTCTCTCTCTCTCTCTTGTCAGGGGTTTTCTTTCTTCTTTAATTACTATAAAGTTTTTGATGCTGAATTTTAAAAAATGCTCTTTACGCTGCTTTGACTCTTTGTTCATCTAAACCTTTTGAATTTTGCTTTTAATTGCTAAGTAAAGAAATCTAGAATTTCTACTGCACATTTGCCATATTTCTTTTTTGTTACTTTGAATTGGGTGATACGTTCAAGTTTTGCATTGCATGTGGCAGCTAGATAGTGATGCAATGTCCCGGTGCATTTTCTCATGTCTTAAACAGCTCTTTCAAATCACTTCTGCTATGATGGTGTTTGAGTCTTTGCATTAGGAACATTCCTTGATTGCTCCATTTTTCTCCCTTGATTCTTACTTGGGCAGTAGGACCTGTCTGCAGGTCCTAAAATGTATGTTCATCTCTTCTTCAAAATCATTGGAGATGCTGATGTTGTTTTATGTCATCTTTTTCATTATTAGGCAGAATAGCTGGAGTTTTTGTTAAGTGAATGTTTTTAGTGACTTCACGTTTTTCAGCTTTGCCCTCATCAGTCTTAGTAGCCCCTCCTCAATTTCAGCTTATTTCATCTAATTTTGGTGTAGGAATTAAATTATTTCTTAACAGTTGTCCAGCAATATGTTGTTGCATGACTTATAGCTCAGGGTTCCACTGACAAAGAGCAAAATGAAGTCTTTTCAATGGCAATATGTTTCCAGTTTGGTTATGTTCTAACATTGTCACATAATGAAATAATTCCTACCTCGATTACATTTTTTTGTGCCCTTGTGGTTTACCAACATTGATGACCAGCACCATCTTTATGGAAGCATCTCCAGCAGGTGGAATATTGGTGTTTCCAGATTTTTTTTTTCCCTAATGTATACCACTTTGTATTTGAATTACATGTGGAGAAGCATCACTTATTTCTGTTTTCTGATCATCACAGTAGTTTCAAGTAGGGCTAGCCCAAATCCTATGCCTCTTCCCATCTATTTTTGTAACTCTTAGAAGCAGTTGCATCTCCCTAAGTGAAATGCTAACCTAATCAGTGGTATTGCCAGAGCCTAATTTTCAGGAGTTTCTGGGTTTGTGCCAGGACTTCATAGCTACTATGGCAGTCTCAGGACATAAAAAATCCCTACTGGATATTATCATGACTGGCATTTCTCCTTGCTGTTTTCTACTTCCTCTTCATTACCACTCTACTATGAGTGGAAGATTCATTTGATGTGGTTATCAATGTTATCTTTTTTTCAACTACCTTCTGTGTTTTTTTTAACTTTCCTGCTATGTTTTTAAATTTCCCTAATATACATATTTACTATTGTCTTCTAGATTACTTTCTTTTACCTTAAAAACATGATGGATTTCTCCACTCAAATAAAAAATGATATCTAAATCTGGATTTTTGCAACAGAAAAAATGGAAGGGTTATTATTTTATTAAAAGGATGTTACTTTGCAAAAACATACCTTTAAATAGCAACTGACATCCAGTATTTTGAGGCATTTCTCAGATGACACTTAAATCCCTTACATTTATTGGTCAAAATGGGGAAGTATTCCTGCACTTTTTAAGGTGTTATATTATAAGCCTACCCTGATTAGTGAGAAGAATATTCTGCTGTAGTTTATACAATGTTTAAGAAAGTTATCTTAAAAATATTTATAGCAGCTCTTTTTTGTGATGGCAAAGAACTAGAAACTGAAGGGATGCCCATCAATTGGGGAACGATTGAACAAGTTGTGGTATATGAATGTAATGGAATGCTATTTTGCTATAAAAAGTGATGAGCAGACAGACTAAAGAAAAACCTGGAAAGACTTATATGAAATGATGCTGAGTGAGGGGAGTAGAACCAGGAGAACATCGTACACAGTTACAACCACATTGTACGCTGACTAACAGACTTGGCTCTTCTCAGCAAATGCAAGATTCTAAGACAACTCCAAAAGACTTATGGAAAATGCCATCTACATACAGAGAAACAGTTATGGAGTCTGAATGCAGATCAAAGCATAATATTTGCTCTGTGTCTTTTTTGTTGTTTTGTCTCTTCTTTCTCATGGTTCATTTAATCGGTTATAATTTCTTTTTGCAACATGACTAATGTGAAAATATGTTTAATATGAATGTATATTTAGAGCCTATATCAGATTACATGCCATCTTAGGGAGAGGGGAAGAGAGGGGAAGAAGGGGAAGAAAATCTGGAACTCAAAAGCTCATGGAACTAAATGTTATAAACTAAAAATAAATAAGTAAATAAATAGATAGACAGACAGACAGACAGACAGATAGTCTTAACTGAGAAACTAGATTCTAGTAAACAACTCTCCTGGGATTGTTAGGAATATGAAACATGACTTAGCAATAAGACCATGGAAATATTTATAGCAAACATCTGGGCCAGGGAAAGGACAGTAGTGTTTTAAGCTTTTGTAGGGCATGGTAATATTTTCAAACACTTTACATTCTTCAATTTGATCCTCATAATGACCCTTTGAAGCAGGTACTGCTATTATCCCCATTTTACAGACATAGAAAGCTGAGGCTAATTGAGAATAAGTGTTTGCCAAGATTACAAACAGTTAATAAATGTCTGAAATCGAATTCCAACTTAGGTGTTCCTGATTCCCAAGTCCAGAACTCTTTCTGATGCCAGATGTTCATTATCATTCCAGCTTTGACAATGAGGTGGGGGGGTAGAGGGAGTGAGAAAGATTTTTAAAATAAAGTAGACCCTTTGCTTTCCAGGAAGTCAAAGGAGGGGAGAATTTTTTCCTTGAACATAGAGAATCAAGGGTAAGAAAGATTTTTATAAGGCTGGATGGTGCTGGTGAGGCTCAGTTGAGAAGGAACCTGGGGAGAGGGGTCTCTCTCTTCTTGAATTGAGCTGATAAAGCAAGTTCTAGAAGACATCTGAGGCATCTCACAGCTGAATAAAGTCAAGTATACATTAAGTAAAATCAGAGTTTGATCTACCTTGTACCGAAAACAGGATTGTTTTGACTGATTCAGGAACAAGATATATACACAAAAGATGGGGAACTAAGAGCTAGCTGCCAATATATTTCTATATAGGACCAAGATTAATTAAAGAGACTTTTGTAAGCTTGTAAAATTTCTCCGTATATCCTTCCTAGTGTTTCCTCATGTACTTAGCAATAGAACTTTTAAACACTTAAATGGAGGCTTGTATACTTGCTGTCTTTAGTACCCAGGACAAGGGAAAAAAGGCAAAGGAACAGTGATTTCTCCTGGAGTGCTAAACTGAATGTTCAGGAAACTGGGGTTCAAAATGGTTAGATCTGTGATTGATGTTTAATTGTTTATTTTGTTCTTTGTACTGCTGGAACTCCTTGTGTTGCCTTAATCTTTTGGCTTTCAATTGTTAATTAGGGGAATCAAGAATTCCTGCTATATTTAAAAAAAAAATTCAGCAAGCCAAGTCTTGCAGAACTCAGGAAGATATAATTGGGAGGGACCTCACAGATTGCCTAGACCAACCTTCTCCTTTTACAGATGAGGAAACTGAGGACCAAAATGGGCATGTATTTGCAACCTTGCTGAGTCACCCTTCACAGAAACACAGAGACCAGTTGTGCAATCTGATTGTGATTAAGAATTTTACTATGATATACTCAGACATGGTTGTTCAGACTTTGCTCAGAGCCTCACAGTATGGGGGAAGCCACTCCCTTCTGAAGTACTGTATTCCACTTTTGGAGAGCTGTAATTTTTAGGAGGGCATATAGGTGGCACGTTGGATAGAGTGCTGGGTCTGAAGTCAGGAAGACTCTTTTTTCTGAGTCAAGATACATCCTTAGACACTAGCTGTGTGACCCTGGGCAGATCACTTAACTCTGTCTGCCTCACTTTCCTCATCTGTAAAATGAGCTGGCGAAGGAAATGGCAAACCACTCCAGTATCTTGGCCAAGAAAACCCCACATGGTGTCACAAAGGTTCAGACACAACTGAGAAGCAACTCAAAAACAAATTATTAGGAAGATTATTTATTATTGTTGTCATTGCTTTCTTACATGAAGCCTAAATCTCTGTTGGTAACATCTATCCATTCTTCCTTTGGTCCTAGTTCTGACCTTTCAGGACAAATAGTAAAAGTCTAATCTTCTTGCCAGTTTCTTAAACATCCTGGTTGAATTAGCTGATCTTTCACGTCCCTTCTGGTTTTAAATTTTGTGATCCGATGACTCTATGATCCCCTAACTTTCTATGCCCTGCTGCCTTCCTGAGCTCCCAGGTAGATAGAAGAGAAGACTAGGGTCACAGCCCTCTGGAGCACCACATAGGGCTGCATGAATATTCAGTAATCCTTTATTCAGCGCCTACTCTATGAAATAAGATTCTGCTAAGGACTGGAGATATAGAGACAAAAATGAGGGGAAAAAAAAGTCTACCCTTGAAGGGCAAGAAGGTTATATGCTAGCACTGGGCATGAATTCATGAACTGAGGCAAACTTAAAAAAAAAATCTTCTTGAACCTTGTACTTAATAGATACTGTAATAAATGTTAACTGAATTGTCAGTTGAACTACTCTGAGCCCCCTGCAGGTCTTTGGAACAGGGTTTCCATTGTTATCCTATGCATAATGACCATAGTGAAGCCAATATTCAGAGGCACCAAAAATTTGGTCAGAGATGACCTTCCATATTAGTGCCAGGCTATCAAAGATAAAGGATACATCCTTCCTTTATAAATTAGTTGCTTTCAGGGATTGCATTTTGTATGCAGAGGATATTTGGGGATTTGGGAAGCATCATCATAAAAACAGAATATATCAAAAAATTGAAACCAAAACTAAAAAGAGTTACCTGATATGTGATTGTCTCACACTGGTGCCTGTTTCCCCGTTGTGACGTTGTTGACGTCCTTGAATTTCTTCTAGAACACACTTGGCTGTAGAATACAGCCTTGTCTGTCCTGTAAACCTTGTCTATCTTGAAAGCCCTGTCTGTTTTGAATTCCATCCAAGTAGACTGAGTTTAATGAGATTCAGTTGGCACTAAGTTCTCATTACCTAGCAGGAGCGGGTCCCATGGCATAGTCCATGATGAGAACTATAGAGTGAGACCACTCTATGTTGGTTTTTCTTGCCCTCATCTTCCCATTTGTTCACTTTGTGTCAGACTAGTATGTGTCCTGTTTCCATGAGCTTAAAAAGACAGTTTACTACCTTGTGAATTGTAGACAATGGACATCACATTGTTTCTTGTTCCATAAGAAATGAAGGGGAAGTTTATTTTCAGAGTAGCATTTGTGCCTGGTTTTCTTAGCTCCCTTAATATGTAGTAGCATTGTGTACTAAGCTGTCTTAAAACATTTTGATTAAGACAAGGTAAAAAATAGCTAGCTAGACATGGTAGAGCACATGCCTCTGAGGAGATCACCTGAGTTTGAGAGTTCTGAGCTAAGGTAGACCATCAGATGTGAACATGAAGTCTAGTACCAAGATGGTGAGCCCCAAGGACCTGAGGGCTTACTAGGCTTCCTGAGACCAGGCCCAAGTCAGAGAAATAGATCATAGTATTGGGATTGGGCCTGTGAAGGGCCACTGTCCATCAACTCTAGATAAGATAAGGATATGCAGTCTCAAAAAAAAAATCTAACACACTAATAAATTTCACTTGTACATTTTTACAGAAATTAAGTACTTCCTATGTTTTTTGTTTTTTTTCTTTGTTTTTTATTTTTTTGGAAGGGCAATTGGGGTTAAGTGACTTGCCCAAGGTCACATGGCTAGTAAGTGTTAAGTGTCTGAGGTCAAATTTGAACTCAGGTCCTCCTGACTCCAAGGCTGGTGCTCTATTCACTGCGCCACCTAGCCGCCCCTACTTCCTATGTTTTAAAGTAAGTTTTAAATTTAAGAAGCACTGAGATGGTTCAGTGGGTAGAGCATTGGACCTAGAGTCAAGAAGACTTGAGTTCAAGTTTTATCTCAGACACTGTTTGTAATGGGCTTTGCAAACCCTAAAGTGTTATATAAATGCTAGCTATTGTTAAAACTTTCATATTAAATTTCATTTTATAGTTTGCCCCATTAAAAACTATAACATTTTTGACAAATTTGGCCAAGTTTTTAGATTATGACAATCTCGTCTTTTCTCAATTGAATTTCAGATTGAGTATTGTTCTGTATTTTTATATTCTCTAAGAGGGCAGCACATTTTCTTTTAGCCCAACCTGGCATAGAACTAAAGATGTAACAAAGCATGGCTACAGAGGGCGGAGCTGAAACCTTCAAAGATGGTTGGCACAAAATGGTGCAAGCAGTAGAACCAGCTGTTAGAAGAAAACTCCATTCTTTAGTTGCCCTGCCTGATTGTCTATAGTTCAAGTTTCCTAATTGCAGCTGGTATGTTAGAGCTGGGTGTTGCATGCAGCTGGATTATGCTTACATTCTTTTTATTTTTTATTTTTTCAAAAATGAAAATCTAGGCTGCTTTTTTGCCTCTTGCTCTGTGGGGATGGAGCATTAAGGCACTGTTTGGAAAAAAACATAATGATTTTTGCCCTGTTCTGCATGTTGGTTAAATGATTACCAAATGTTAATGTTCTTCTATTTCCTCCAAATTACTTGATGAACGCAAAACTCATTTTATAGTTCCCTGTTGCTCAAGTCATTCAATTATTTTTTTTTTGTGAAGTAGGTGTATCCAGACTCTTTTTTTTTTCCCTCCCTCAAGGGTGAGAATAGGAAGACTAAAGGAGGGTAAAATCAGTATTTCCTTATTAGCAGGTCTGATGAGGATTTGATGGAGGAGGAGACGAATCAATCAACACATGTTTAGATGTCTGTTATATGCCCACACTGTCCTAGATGCTATAGGAGACAGAGAAATATACAACGAAAATCTACCTAGAAAGGAACCTAAAAATCTAATTTGGCAAGAAGAGTTCCCTTTTTTGAGCCACAGTCTCTAAATCTGTGAAATGAGGATTACTTCAAAGGTTGTTGTGAGAGAAAGTGCTTTGTAAATCTTAGCATATGGAATGTCATAGATTTATATCTGGAGGGTACCTTAGAAGTCAGTTAAGCTAGGGTCAAGGGTCACATGCTGCTTTCTAGGTTCTTGGGTACCGCTTTTTGACTAAATCCAAGTTTTACAGAACAAATCCTTTTATTTAAAGGATGTGTTTGGATTCAGTCAAAGGGCTGCGCTTGAGGACCTAGATGGCCACATGTGGCCTTGAGGTTGCAGTTTCCCCACCCCTGTCTAGCCTTTTTTAAATTTTTGTTTTTATACCATTAAGGAATTGGAGGCCCAGAAAGGTTCAGTGACATACATAGGTAGTGAATGGGAGAGATGGGATTTGAACTTACTCCTCTGACTTCAAATCCATGTCTTTTTCTACTTTTCTCTCCTGCAAGTTGTTATGAATAATACATATAAAACAATTAGGGACTTGAAATAATTGGTTTAAAGAATTATATCTGAATTTCATTTCCCTTAAACCCCTCACACCTTTTATAATTGAGACTAGGCTGCATAGGGCTTTGTGAATGATGGTCATTTATTTTTAGCAAGATGGCTGTTCCAGCAGGCCCATAAAAAAGGATTATGTTAATAAAAGAACTATAACTTAAAACATATTTCAGAACTATTAGTCCTCTCCTAGTAACAATGCTGCTAATAACCCAATCTGACCGGGTTTCAGTGAATCTTCCAGATCATATTATTTGGAGGATTTTCTTCAAATTTTTTTGGTGGGATCAACTATAAAATATCATACACAAAGGAAAATATTTACCACAGATGCTATCTCCTATAATTTGAGTGTGAGTTCCTTGAGAGTGAGGGTTTTTTTTTCTGTTTGTATCACCAAGGCTTAGTTAGCATAGTGTTCAAGTAAATGCTTTTTCATTAATTTATTCCTACTTTTTATTAAAAAAAAAAGAATTTTTAAAATGTTGTTGGGGAAAGGGAGGTTTGTTTTCTAAGCATCAGGTTCTATGTTTCATTTGTTTTTTCGTGCAGGGAGACCACCCTTTCTTTATGATTATTGTTCTCTTTATATTTCAAGATATGACTCCTTTTATGGTATCACTTTTGGGGCATGGCCCAGATCATTTACACATTTCTGTATAATGGAAAATAGGTGTCATTCATCTTTTACTGGGTTAGTCAGTCAATGAGCATTTATTAAACACTTACTGTGTGCCTGTTGGTGAACAGATAGGGCATTTGAATTATTGTATAACACTGATAGAGACTTCATTATCTGATTAAAGGGGAAACTTCTTAGTGTCCTTAGTACCTCCCAGAAAAAAAACTAAAGTCAGAGAAAGAACTGATAAATAGAAGTATGCTTAGAATAATGTCATATATATATATGCTTAATTTTTATCTAATGGTAGCCATTTCTTGGGTGGGAGGGAGGGGAAAAAAGAAAAGGAAAAAAAAAGAAATCTATATGATAAATTTATTATATTAAGAGAAATAGCAAATTATACGTAATAGATTTGTAGTTTCATGTGCAATCATCTTTTTTTTTTATCATATTGTGTTATGGAAACACTTGTTTTATTCCATAAATTAAAAAGGAAATAAATTTGTGTGTATATATGGGGGGTGGGGTGGAAGAGTCTAGATCAAATGCTAGTGGCCTACTGTCTCTGTTTCTTATTGCCTAGATATCCTTGTATAGGTCCCTTAACTGCCTGGCCCTCATTTTCATCATTTGTAAATTAAGGGTGTTGTACAAATTGACCCTTTAAGGCCAACTCTATGATCTTCTTGTTTCCTAGACCACTGTCATCTTTCTCTTTGATATTATAGTTATTTGTGTATCTGTCATAATGTTCTTCTCATACTCAGTCTCCCTAATTTATGTATTTCTTCTCTATTTCTGATATGATTCTCTGTACTCTGTAGGTGTAGATTAATAGACTCTTGTTTGCGTTAAATGTTTTATGTATCCTTTTTGTGCTTAGGCCAACTGTTAAATTATTTCCATTTCGTATTATAATCTACTCTCCTCTCTAACCCCAGACCTCTGTATCTTTTAAGGTACTCAAACAGGTGAGAAAGGGAGATTGTAGAGAAGAGTAAACAAGCAAAGGGCCTCTCGGTGGACCTAGCGATTCACCCTCAGAAGGAAAACAATGCCTTTTGTAGCACTGGGTCAGCCCATGGCAGCATCCAGAAGGGTGAAACAATTTTTCAAATTTGTCTTCTGAGCTCTTTCTCCTACCTTCAGAGTGACCTGTACTTGTCAGATCCCTGAGGCAGGCAGTGCTGTCAAGTGCAGGGACAGCTGTACAATGCTAATGAGCCTTCTGAAAATGGTACAGTTGTCTGAGGCGGCTGTGGGCCCAGCAGCAAGGCCTTATCAGCCCTGATGTGTTTGTTCACAAGGCCACCTCTCCCAGAGCCTGGCTGCTTGCTTTTGTTCAGAAGTATGACTAACAGTTTCCTCAGAATGCAACGGATTAGCTCCCCCACCCCAACCCCACTCCGGATTAAAGGGCTTGGGATCTAATATGTAATTTGCTGCATGTATTACAAGTTGCTAGGATTTTGTACAGTTGCTCAATTAATTCTTGAATGTTCTGAGTACCTCATAAATGGTTGGTCCTCAAATGTTTAATAATAATGTTCTGGTTTTATCCAGAGTTTTGCTTTATTTCCAACAAAGTGTGGAGTATCTCGCACGACTTAATCCACTGTGCATCTAGAGGAAGGTATGAAGTAGGAGTTCTTAACTGTGGGGTCTGCAAACTTGTTTTGTTTTTCAAAATATTTTGATAACTGCATTTCAATGTAATTGGTTTCCTTTGTAATCATATGTATTTTGTTTCATGCATTAAAAATGCATTATTCTGAGAAGAGGTTCAAAGGCTAATTTTGGATTTGGAAAAGCTGAAGCTAGGGGAGAAGCTTTCAATTTTTTCTTATCAAGCCCAAACTAAAGAACAACTTGAAGAATTAGCACCATTCTTTTCACTTCTAAACAAATTTGTGAAAGCTACCCCATAAGTGCAGCAATTAACAAATTCATTATCGGTTTAAATGGAGATCTGGCTTTCGATGTTCCTCTCCTCCTTGGCATTTTTAGGCCAAAACTAATCTTACTACAGGTTGTTATTTTGATGTTGCAAATGACAATTTCTACTCTTATCAGTGTTTGTACAGCCACATTGCTACTTATCCATGGGGAGGAAAGGAGGGGTACAATTTTAGGACTGGCTCTCAGAATGGGCCCCCAGAACTTGTTTTCTTCAGCTGCCCTATTTTCCAGAGATGAAGCCCCCCAACACACATAATAGGGATTTTTTTTTTTTGCAGTTAAACTCTGTTAAACTCTCAATGTACCCTTCAAGCTGATTCTGCTATAAACCTGGCTGTAGCCAGTCTACCCAGACTGATAAACTGTGCAATTGGAACCCTCCCAGATGAGCAGAACATGCTACCTCCATGGTTTAGCAGTGGGGGGTGGGGAGTGCACAGATTCTGCTCTTCTCTCCCTCCCTCCCTCCATCTCTCTTCCTCTCTCTCTCTCTTTGTCTCTCTCTCTCTGTCTCTCCCTCTCTCTCTCTCTGTCTCTCTCTGTGTCTCTCTCCCTCTTCCACTCCCCCCTTCTACCCTCCCCCCTCCTTCTACTGCTCCCTTTCCCTTCCTGCGCTACTGCTATTTGGGAGGGAATTGCCTTTCTCTCCTCCATGGGATGTTTCCTATCTACTATAACCTTTTAATACCCAAGGCCTTGCTGCAGCATTGACATCCTTTGTACTCTGTACAAGAGGAGATCCGGCACGTACGTTTCTGCTTTCTCTTGTAATAAAATAAGTTGCTACGTAAGCCTTTTGGAGTTGCGACTGTTGGCTAACACAGAACTGCACAACTTGGCAGTAAGTAGGGGCCAAATTAAAACAGGCTAAACTTCTTTGGGGGGCAGATAGGTTAAACGAGAGACAGAGTGACGATGGTCAGTTGCTGTGGGTCACGTGACAAACAGGAGAATGTGTAGTGGCAACCCTACATTTTTCACTGGCCACCTGAAATCCTTAAGTGGGCCACAAGTGGCACACAGGCTCATGTTGTGCAGCCCTGGGTAAAGAGCTTCTAGCACAAATACAACCTAACACCAAGTAGATATTTCCACTTTGACCAAGAAAAGTGTCTTCTCCATGAATTAGTCTCTGCACAAGATAACAAGGTCAAACTCAGCCTTTTTCTGTTGAATCTCTATTGTTTAATTCACAGGCTTATCTTCTTTCCTCCATTGTGTCCACCTTTACTCATTTCCCTAGCTCTCATAAATCCTGATGTCTAGTACATTTCATGCTACTTATTCCCTTCTTTTTAAACTTGCAATGGCAGATATTTATCTTTTTAACAGCAATGATTAATAATTTCCCCTTTTGGGAGGAGAATTTCCTGAGATCTAGTGAGACATTTGGAAGTTCCCTCAGTTCACAGAACTGATCTGGGAATCACCGCAAGTCAGTTCAGGTAAAGCAGTTCCAGGAATAGAAGTCCCTTCAGGAAATAGATTTATTAATAAAGACAATAACACATTTATATAGTGCATTAGTGATTTACATATATTATCTCATTGGATCCTCCTAAAGCCCCTGTGAAATAGGTAGCAAAGAGGTCTCCTTCAGATAACTCTTTTTTGGCTGGAAATAAGGAGCAGACCCACCTTTGGAATCCTAAAGTATTTGGGAGGTTCAGCCAACCAGTCAGTAAACCTTTATTAAGGATTTTTTGTTTGCTAGGCAATATGCTAAGTCCTGGGGCATATGTTGTTGTTGCTTAGTTATTTCAGTTGTGTCCAAATCTTGATACCCAAATGGTTTGCCATCTCCTTCTCTAGCTCATTTGACAGATAAAGTAACTAAGGCAAACAGGGTTAAGTGACTTGCCCAGGATCACACAGCTAGTAAGTATGTGAGGCAGGATTTGAACTCAGGAAGCTGAGTCTTCCTGACTTCAGGCCCAGCCCTATCCACTGTGCCACTTTACTGGGGGGATATACAAAAAGGCAAAAGGCAGTCCCTGTCTCAAGGAGCTCATGATCTGATGTGGAACGCAACAGGCCAACAACTGTGTACAAACAAGATACATACTGAATGAATTGGAAAAGATCAACAGAGGGAAGCTGCTAGAGTTAAGGGATTCATATTAGGGATATATCCCTTCATTGTTGGACAGCCCGGGTAGATTAGCAAGGATAATGATCACATGGCATTGGAAACCCATCATAGTATATTAGAAATGGCTACTGAAAAACAAGTCTTAGTTATTATTGCCCACGTGACATTGGAAGACTCATTCTCTCCCTTCTGGGCTGATTGGTTTCTCCCCTGTAAGGTCCTCAACTGAATATTGCTGCATAGGTGTCCAAGGACGCCTGTCGGTGAGGATTCAAGGAAAGGCGTCCCTTCGTCCTGTGATTCCGTGATCCTTGACTGATGTGCTAGCAGGCCACCTTGGAGCTGCAGTCTTATGGACTGCCAATCCCCAAATATTTGACTGGTGAGCAACCTGGATAATATCTTGAGTGAAAAGTCTGGGAAATAGGGTTTGAGTATTCTTCAGTTTTCATCCTGTTAGTCTAAGGTTGTGTTTATTTACCATTTATTTTCCTGTACAAACATACAAAAAAGTATTCACATAAAAAAAATACTTGGCAGTAGGCCCATTTTTGTTAAAAAGTAAAAGAACATGAGTTTGTGACCAGTTTCACACATCTTCGGAACAAGCTTGAAGGACGTCTGAAAAAACCCAGGAGGAATATAAACGAAAAAACAAAACATCACCACCAAACCAAAAATCCTATTTCCAAGTGTTTTTATTAACCCTTTTCATTTTTTTTTGGAGGGGGGGGCCCTTTGGGTCTGTCTTTCCCAGGAAGAGGAAGAAGAACCTTATAGCAGTTACATACTTTGCTTCCTCAAAAAATATTTTTTTTTAATTTCTTGTGTCTCCTTGGGAAATTGCTACTAAATAACCAGGAGACTCAATAATGTAATTCTGTGTCCTTGTGATCAGTAGTGAGTTTTGCTGGATTTCTTAGGAAGAGTATTGCCTACGACATTCTGTCGCACACAACATTAAGAACTACGCATCTAGTAATGATGAGGTTCCTTTTTCAGAGTACTCCATCCAGCAATACTGAGTGCTCTGAATGCTTTCATCTCATTATTATTTTTTACCCTTTTTTTTTTGGTTGGCTCATTAGGTTTTTGAAACTTATTTTCCCATTTTCTTTCTGCTTGGAATCAGTCCATAGGACCAAAGATCAAGAGCTAGAAAGGACCTTAGAGTGCTGTGTCTAACCCTTCATTTTACAGATGAGAAAGCTGACACGCAAGGGTGACAAACTGACTTGCCAGTGCTTTCCATATTGATCTGCGAGCTTCCTTAAAAATTTCTATAAAGCCTCCTTATTTCAAACTCCATGTGAAAAAAACATCAAATTAATGGAGATTTAACTCCCACACTCTGCCCAATGCTGGGCTTCAGGCAAAAGGCAAAACAAAAATCAAAACCTCAAAAATCACTTCATCTCTCTAGCATTCAGTTACCACTCCTTGAAAATGAAAGGGTTTGGACTAGATAGAAAGGCAGTGGCATGACCTGAGAGATGGAGAGGGGGCCCTGGAGCTAAGAAAGCCTGACTTCCAGTCCCTGCCTGTGGCACATGTTAGCTCTAGGCCCCTGGATAAATCATTTAGACTCTCTTTTTCTGGGCAATTGTCTAAAGCTTCTGAGAAGATGCTGACTAGTATGAATGTAGAGGATGTTTTCTTATTTAGGAGTTCCCTATAACAGTGAAATCACATGTATCACCCTTATCCTTATCCCCTGGATTAAATAATCTTTCAGGTCCCTTTCAACTCTAAAATTTAATTTTTCTTTGAGAATTAACTAATTGATTATTTAATCTGAATTTATGGCATATACTACTTTTTGTTCCCATTTTGTGCCCCTTCTGTCCTCCCTCCTCTGCTTTCCCCACCTAAAGAAGGGAACATTTTTTTTTTAATTTTAACTTGTGGCATATTGAGCTATTCTTTCCAAGGGTGAGAGTGTTAGTAAGACCTTGAAACTTGTATTTCTCCCAAATAATGGGTAGGTGGTAAATGAGCTGGCTCAGCATTGGAGCTCTTCTTGGTTTAGAAATCCCATTTACCTAAAGTAGATGCATGTTCAGAAGTACTTGTTTTGCTATTTGATATCAAGTTGCCATGTGATATACAGAAAAGACCTGATTAAACATGGCATTTGAATGTATGTACATTACCTGAAGGCATGTGACCATTCCTCAATAGTCCTTACTCTCCTGATATAGTTTTGGATTAAGCAACCAATTTATTTATGTCATCCATCTTCTTTTTTTTCCTTCCTCTAAAATAAATGCAATTGACTGCTTAACAACAGATTAGGCTATTAGGTGCTAAGTCCTCAAGTCAAAGAAGTGATCTGGTCAGTTATATTCTATGTTACCCAATAAATTGTTGAGCCTGCTTTTGAGGACATTTGATTAAAGGCAGTGTAGATGGTATGTGAGATTGGAATCCGCCCATTTTTCTAAAATTGTAGACTAAGACAAATGCAAGTTGTTTTTTTTTTCTCGGTACTAACCTGGAAGTCACTTAGGTCATAGGTCTAACCTAAACACAGTTTGAGGATAAACATGAGACAGTCATTCAATAAGCATTTACTATGTGCAAAGCACTGTACTGCTGTATTCTTTGGATACAGTAAGGGGTGGAGAAGATTTACATGAACTAATGCTGAGTGAAGTGAGCAGGACATTGTACTGAGAGGACATTGTACACAGCAACAGCAACATTGTGAGATGATAAACTATGAATGACTTAGCTCTTCTCAGCAATACAGTGATCCAAGACAATTCCAAAAGACTCATGATGGACAATGCTAACCACATCCAGAGAAAGAACTATGGAGTTTGAATGCAGATTGAAGCACACTATATACACTTTTTTTGCTTTTTGCTTTTTCTTTCTCGTGGTTTTTCCCTTTTGTTCTCATTCTTCTTTCACAACATGACTAATGTGGAAATATGTTGAACATGATTGTGCATGTATAACCTGTATCAGATTGCTTGCTCTCTTGGGGATGGGGGATGGAGAAAAAATTGGAACTCAAAATTTTACGAAAATGATTGTTGAAAACTGTCTTTACATGTAATTGGGAAAAAATGAAATATTATTAAGGAAAAAAAATAAGGGATAGAAATAGCCATTGCCTTTGGGGAGCTTACATTAATGGAGGAGACAACATGTAAATGAATATATACCAGTTACATATGGAGTAGCTAAGGGGTAAGAAGTAGGGCGACCCAGAAGCAGATGCATAGAATGTTAGAGCAGCAGAGGACCTTAAGAACAGTCTGATCTCCCCTTACTGGTGAGGGATCTGAGAGCCAGATGGATTAAAGTGCAAGTGGCAAATACAACCATTGGAACTAGATTAAAATATAAATGGTAGATATTTAACAAAATAAACCAATGATAACATAGATAACATTATATTACAAAACTAAGTCAATACATAACCTAAGGATCTTTATCTGTGGATTAGTGACCCCCTTTCTATTTGAGTTTGACACCACTGGGTTAAGGGATTTCCCCCATAGTCACCTATCTAATAAGTGTTAGAGGTAGAATTTGAATTAAGTACTCCTGACTCCAAGTGAAAGTCTTTCTGTACTGTTACCTCCTGGTTTTTAAGGCTTTGTATGTTACCTTTTTCTTTATCTTGAAATCTCAGCTTTAAAACAAAGATAATTTAGAAGAAATCCTCATGTTTTCTCATGAGCTATTTGCCAAGTGTCCCTGCCTTGTATTATTCAGTTCCCTCATGAGTGACAACTTTCCCTCATGAGTGACAACTAGTATGTTTTCTACATTAACAGTATTCAGTGAATGACAAAGATGATGGTGACAGTAATAAGTAGTAGCAGGGATACATTGCTATTTCTGACTTTAATTGGTTTTTTTTTAAGAGAGTGGGATATTCCAAATTGGGATGTAGGAAGTTTTGTCCTTACCAGATGTTTTCATAGTTGTGATAATGGGATTTGCAACAATAAAAATCTAAGTTCCAATTAGTCAGGCTGTAGAAGCTCAGCACTGGTCTATCTGTGTTATTAGTATCAAATAGGAGCATCAATGCTGTTGGCTGGAGTTATTGGGCAAGAGATGGTAAAGTCTAAACCTTGCTGAGACTTGTTATTTAAGAGATCCCATGCCACTAACCCACGGTGCTGCTAGTGAATCGAAATTTCCCATGCTGCCGCCCAAACACATGTCCAAAATGGAAGTCTCTGTAGAGGCTAAAACTTGAGAGGGCGAAATAAAGTTCAGTGAGCTTTACCCAAAATACCTTTACTCGGCTTCATTTACCCTAAAGATATTTAAGGAAAACAAACAAAAAAAAGGTGTAGATAGGGAGTACTGGAAGAGGGAAACATGTCTAAAAGGGCTGGAATCTTTCCAATATATAAGCAAGTAAGGATTTGTCCTCCTGTAGTTACTTCTAAGATGATTTCACAACAGACCCAGGAAAGTGATTAATGAAGCCAGATTTGGCACCATTTTCATGCTGTTGCTTCTGCCTTTTTCTTCCTTCCATCTCACACCTTCAGATCCATCCGGTCTGTCTGGCAAGTGCCACAGCCCTATTAATAATGAGCAGAAAAGCATGGCTTAAGTATAGCTTTATTACTGCTTATCAGATGATGATAAGGATTGGTAATGACACAATTAAACTCTCAGTCTTCTACCTAACAAAGACCCATTTGGTCATCTTGTGATGTTGGGGAGAGGGGCAAAGCCAGAGTAGGTTTGGCAGAATGCTATGTTAGAAATGAGGGAGATGATTTGTTTACTATGGCCCCTTTGCCTTGTTGTCTCTGGAAGTATTCCCAAGGGTTGCCTAAGACCAGAGACCTTTGTTATTAAATGAAAGACTCATGAAGGGAATGGCTTGATTCTTCAGTGATTCTCAGGGGCACACTTTTCGCACAGTATTCCATAGTCTGTTATACTTACTAAATGAATGAATTTTGCTTGCTGAAGTGAGTGTGTGGAAAAAAGCCTGCATAGAGAGAAACTCAGTCATATGGGAGAGGAGTGAGGAACAGCAAATAAGTTTTATAGAATATTCAAGTTGGAGGTGATCTTAGAAATGATCTAATCTAATATTCATCCCCCTCCACTTAGAGATGAAAAAATAGAGGCCCAGAGAAAAGAAGTGATGGACCCAAGAATTCATAACTAGTTAATGGCAGAGACCAGTTTCTCACCAGTCTTAATCTAAGCTCTTTCCATTACTGTATTCTGCCTTCTTCATGTAGTGGCAAGTCTGAGGGAATAATGAGAAATGAATATAGCTAAGTAAAAACTGAGCTGAAAAGCAAACTGTCACTCAAAAGGAGAAGAAAGGGAAAGACAACAACTGAACATAAAAGAAAGGCTGGATTAGCTCTCATTGCTTATCCCTACTGTAGGGGATTATTTCTCTGTACACTCTTTGCAAGGACAGATAGAAAACTGTCCTTCAGAGGATAATTTTGAATTCTATTTAACATTTTTAAAAAACCCTTAGGAAACGATTATATTTGAAAGTCTTAAGAAAAAAAATAGGTTGAAAAGTATTTGTAATAACAAAAACAAAAATATCAACATGGAAATAACTGTAACGGCTTTGATTTAATAAGCATTTCTTAAACAACTTCCGTGTGTCTGGTACTACTTTAGGTGCTAGGGATATAATTTACAAAAATGAAGTCCCAGGCCTTTAGGATGTTGTATTCTATTATATTCTATTGTATAACATGTATGTAGGTAGGCATGTTCAAAATTTATTTAAAGCAAATTTTGAGTGTGACCCTTGGACCCGTCGATATAAAAATAAACTTCGTATAGGAGGTGTATGTTTCAAGGCAGGCTTTGAAAGCTGAGCCTTGAAGGAAGCCTCTAGATGAGGAAGGAGTCTCCATCCCAAGTCTGTGCAAAGGCTTGTCAGTTTGCTCTGTTGAAATCTCTTTTTTTGTCTTTTTGATTACCCATTCACATATGTATATATTTTTAGGTTTCTTTATAGTTCTCACATTTGTCATTTTTAATGATGGCATGGTATTCTATGGGTGAATATTCACTTTTCTTAAATAATTTGACCTTTGGGGCATTTAGGCTGTTCCACTATTATGGTAGCCAAAGGGACCACAATGGCTAGTTTTTTGAAAAAAAAAATTTCACTTTGGACAATAAAAAAATATCAACTTTCAAATATCCGGAGTAATGATAATAAAAATGATAATACTAGATTTATTTATAAGAATTTGTAGGTTTATGTATATGACTTAATTTGATTCTTATAGTGCCCTTGAAGTAGTGGTTATCATTCTTATTTTACAGATGAAGAAACAGAGGCTAAACAAAGTTAATGGTGTCACAGAAGTAGAAGTATCTGAGATTAGATTTGAACTCAGATTTTTTTTTTACTCTAATATACTATCTATTTCGTCACCTAGCTTCCTGAAGAAGCAATTAAACTTATGTTTACAACTATATGTATTTGAAAAATGAATGTCAATGTGCAAAATTGCTTTTTGTCCCTGTGTTTCCAGTGTCTTTCACTTAGTGGGTATTTAAATGCTCAATTGAACCTGTAAAATGAAGGTACTGAAATCAGTCCATTCCAGCTCTCATGATGGAATGGCTCCCTTCCATTTTCTTTTTGTCAATTTGCGCTTATGCTTGTACATACATTCTTCCTTTTATATAATTGTAATCGTGTATGGTAAGTATTTCCTTTATTCAAGGCACTTTGTTATGTTGCAATAAGAATGCTCTTGCCCTGGATCATGAATTGTTTATAACCTAGTAGAAGAAGAAAAAGGAACACAAATCAGTATAATACTTACAATTCAGATATGATAAATGAATCAGAGGTATGAATCAAGTGCTAGGGGAGATCTGAAGAGGAGCAAGGCTCTCACCATGAGGGTCAGAGAAGACTTAGTAGACGTCAAGGTAGTAGAGCTTGACCTGGGAAGGAAAAGAAAGATTTAGAGAATACTAGAGGGAACAACAATAGCCAGCAAGTGTTTCTTCAGCACTTATTTGTATGCCATATGTCCTACACTGGGAATACAGATATAAGCAGAAAGACAGTCCCTAACCTCAAGGAGCTAATGTTGTAAGGTGAAAGACTTCCCATAAAGGGGAGCTGATGGGGAGGGGGAAGGGTAGGGGAAGTCCAGAGGACAGTATGGAAGGGATTGTGGCCTGAGTGACCTCCTTACATGGACTCCGTCAATGAGAGAGAGAGAGAGAGAGAGAGAGAAAGTGAAAGTGAGCAGGCTGGGTCTCCAAGTGGGGAATTCCAGGGCTGGAGTAAGGCTTGAGTAAGGAATGAGGAAGGAAGTGTACTACTAAATGAGACTGAGAAAAAGGTGTTTGGGAGCTAAACAGCCCATAAAGGTTCTCAAACACCAGTCTGATAAATCTGAATGTCATACAATATCAGGGAGTCATCCTTTACAAGTTTTTTGATCATGGAAGAGAAAGGAAATGATCAGAATCTGACCTATTGATTAAGAAGATTATTTTGACTGAATATAGGTTCTGACAAATAGGAGTGAGGCCCTTGCTGTGCATTTTGACCTTGTGTCCATCCCTTGGGGCAGCTAGGTGGCACAGTGGATAGAGTCTGGGGTCTGGAGTCAGAAAAACCCCTCTTTGTGAGTTCAGATTTGGCCTCAGACACATGTGTGGCCCTGGGCAAGTCACTTAACCTGGTTTACCTCAGTTTCCTCATCTGTAAAAAATGAGCTGAAGGAGGAATGGCAAACCACTAACAGAGTACTGAAGAGTTGAATACAACTGAAAAATGATTGAACAACAACAACAGTATCCATTGGGTATCAGCAGAGTGGTGCTTCAAGACCACTTCATGGTTCTCTACTGGTCAAGCATTTTGTTGGTAACATAGAGGGTGGAGGGGGAAGGTGCAATTAGTAATTGCCACCCAAAAAGTCATGTGGCTTTCAGAATAGTCTTATACAAAAAAATAGTTCTATGGTCTCCAGTCTCTAGTTGCTTTATAGACCTAGACTAATGAAGTCCTGGGAACCCTGCAGCCAGGATTTGTCTCATCTTCCCTCTCTACATGTCAACCCCCATGATTACCACACTATTTCCTTCCTTATAAGGAGATGGAGGAGGGAAATACTAGTTTACTGATGGCCTCACTCACTGTATTTATTGGTAGGTCCCTACAAGGGTAGCTAATGATATTGCAGCGGAATGAATAAATGGAAAACAATTAGTAGGAGATTTCAGAGGTTATCAAGTCAATTCCCTCCTCCCTCCATTTTAGAAATGAGAAAGCTGAGGCCTACCAAGATTAAGTGACTTGGCCCAGGAACATGTGTCCAGTTAAGTAGCTGAGGCAGGATTGGACTGTGGATTGTTAAGGACTCCAAATGCAGCCATTGCACCACTCTGACTTTCTTCTGAGAGCTGAAACCTCTCAGTGTGCTGGTACGGTTCTGAAACAGGTGGACAATAATAGGATATTATATTTGTATTCTGCATGAAATTACAGGCTATGATAGATAGTACTTTACATCTTTATGTTTCTCCATACAATATTTAATTCCTCCCCAAACTCCCATTTTTGAAAGCTTACTTTTTTATAAATGCTACTGTGGTGTAAAAGTGATGATGTAGTCGAATATATCTTTTCCCTCCACCCCCATTTCTCTGCTCTCTGTGTTGCCCCCTCCCTTCTCTCCACTTTCCCTCCTTTTCTTTCTCTGTCTCCCTCCGCCCCCCCCCGTCTATCCCTTCCTCTTTCTTCCTCTCTTTCTCTGTCTCTCCCTCACCGCTCCCCAACTGTAAATGGATGAGATAAAAGGAGCATAAAGTGGTATTTCTGCCATGTCATTTCCTGCACTAATGCAAAAGGGGTAAGATTGGCCCCATAATGTATTTGAGTGGGTTCTTGTAAGTGCCAGTAAATCCTTTCTATGATTCAGAATGTGTTTGTTTGTAATTGCCGGCTGACTTGTGGTACCTCGGAAAGCTCATCTGTTCCCATCACCAGTTTGGTCTCCTGTTTTTCTTACCAGGCCCTGAGATTATGTAGATGTCAAATTCTCTGATGTCTTTTGTGTTTCTCCCCCCCCCCCAGCAGGGGTCTCAAGGGGCCCTGCGCACTCAGCTGTCTTCAGCCATCACTCTCCATCAGTCTGGTCTGTCGGCTCCTTCTCTTTTGTCAAGGGAACTTTTTTCATCTGCTTAACAAATGTCTCCTTGATGCCATCTCTTTGTGACTTGTAGCCAAGAGTCAGTTGTGGGCTCATCTCCCATGCTGATCATGTTCTTCTTCTCCATTCCTGCCACATCTCTTTGCATTTGTTTTCCACTTCCACACTTCATTCTGTTGGCAATTCCTGGAGCTTTTCCCCAGCTAATATTCCCTAAACCCTGTTTCCTTTTTAATTGGTTTTTCTCCTCGGCTTCATGGTCTAACTGGCCATTCTGTAAAGGTTTTCTGTGTTTAACCACAGCAAGGACTGCAGTTTCTTGCATGATATTAGGAGAACTTAAGTCAAGGGGATGCCAGTCATGGTGTTAGCTTTGAAATTTGGACTTTTTAAACTTTGATTCTTAGTTTTACTCATTTGTGATCTCTTTCTACTCCAAAATATACTGCCCGTTTGTTATCTCCTGTGATTTGCCTAAAAATTCCATGGGAAAAAATACTTGGCACCTTCCTGTATGTTTTAGAATCAAGTTTTATTCCTGATGCAAATGTTTTGCAATAAAAGCCCCTCTCTATCTGTATTAGTTTTGATGAGAGGTCCAGGGGGCAGGGATATGTTTTCCTCTGGGTTTTGTAGAGGGCTTAGTAAATATCAAATAATAATGCTTTTTTGTTATTATAATGATAATAATAATATACAGTCCCTCTCAAAACATGAATGATGCTATTCTAATAAGCCCATGGAATTACTAAGAATGTTAGAATTGAGTTAGGAAACTAGGTGCTAACAGCACTGGTTAGGATGACCTCCGTTCAAATCCTGTGTCAGACACTTACTGGGTGTGTGACTCTGAGCAAGTTAGTTTCCTTATCTGTGAAATGGGTATAATAATAGCACCTATGAGAATTGCTATGAGAATCAAATGAATCAAAATATGTAAAACGTATTGCAAACCTTAACACTTTATGTAAATGCTACCCTTCTCCTCCTTTCTTTTCCTTCCTTATCTTTTTCCCCTACCTCTTCCTCATCATCCTTCTCTTCTATCATCTAGAAAGTAATACTATTAAATGGGATTGGTACCAATATACATACATACGTATATACATACATACATACATGTTTGTGTGTGTATTTTGTGTGTTTTTTTTTAAAGTCAAGCATCAATGATTCGGTATTTGAGTGTCCATAAATTCCCCATAGCTTCCCTTTAAGAAATCCTTACACAGAAGAACCTCCACAGGGACCTTTCATTCTTCCAAAGTATTTCCGTCTCAATTTTTCTAGCTCCTAACTACTTACTTCAGTTGATTCAGAACATTATTATAAATTAAATTAAAATAAATTATAAAGGAACCCAGGATCAGTCTCTTGTCTGGACCATTTATAATGCTTATTACAGGTTTGTACAGTGTTTGCCTTGTAAGAATGCTTTAGAGATGATCAGGTTTCCCCTCATTCAGAGATTTCATTTGTATGGACCAGTTTAAACCCTGGCAAAATAAGCCATCTCACAAACATGTGCCATTCTGTGCATATCTCCCGCCCTCCCCCCTTCCCCTCAGCAATAAGTAAGCTCCTTGAGGCCAGGGGCTGTCTTTTATTATTGTATCACAGAGCCCAGCACAGTATTCAGTACATTGTGGGGGCTTAATAACTGTTTGCAAAATCAAATTGAGAGTTGACTAGAGATACTGAGAGAAAAGGATTAGTTTACTACAAGTTGATGCTTTTCAGTGGACAAATATTTCTTAAGAACGTGTTGTTTTGGTGGCAGACCAGTAGCATAATCCTTTGTCCCCTATCTTCCCCCAAAACTTGTAGTTTGCTTTAAAAAATATGTAGCCCAAATGGTGTACTGGTACCCACAAAAGTGTAAAAAGATTCCCTTCTAATGTGTGGGGTTGATCTACTATGGAGAATTTATGGCACAAGTATCACAGGATGAGAATGTGAATGGCCATACTGATAAAATAATGGGCTCCTTTGAAGTATTTTTAAATGTGTCTTTTAACAATGTGGTAATACAACAAAAAATCTTATTTTTATGTCTTCTTATGAACTTTTGGGTTTTCCTTTGCGTGTTTTTCCAGATCTGTTTCTTAGCATCATTTTTTGTACATGAACCATTAACATATAGTTTGCAGTTTTCAGTACTCATGGTTCCTGACCTTATTATTCATAAAATTGCCATTGTGAATCAGTGAGCCCATTTAATTTACAAAAGGTGCTAAACATTCATTGAGCTACCTTTCTTGTATGTGGCAGGAAATGTGTTTTTCTTCTGGTACTCTGGCCCTGCCTCCCATTAAATCTAATGACTTCTCCCTGTGGCTTTTTTGCCTTTATGGACTCAGAATGAGGGCAAGTATTATCAAATTTTAATTATTTTCCTTCTGAAAGGCCTGGCTTAGGCATGCTTGGCATTTGCAGTGGCACGAAGACCTGTGGGACCAGGAGGGTACAACTTGGATTTCTCTATATGTATGTAGGATTCTTAGAAAATTTGTCAGAGAGGAGAAGCAACGCCTGTGTAATATATGAATTTTAATGTTACTCATCCAGAAAGAAAAGACCTGGCAAACCAAAATATCTTCCTTTGGTATTTTCAGTCAACTACTTGTCCCTATGGGGCTTTGAAATGTACTGCTTGAGTCTCTTTTCTTTACTTTTTCTGTTATAAAATGCAAATTCTTCCCTCTCTCCCATCTCCTAACCCATCCATTCCCGATTTAGTTCTCCCCTTTTGGTTCCCTTAGCAAGAAGGGAATCCTAGCTAAGATGGAATCAGGTCCAGTTGATGAAGCCATTCCAACTGACTTGCTTTGGTTGCTGTGATCCTGGATTTGAGCTGTTTCCCTCTTTGCTGGGTTGTCACTTAGACTGTAACATAAACTGATTTTGAGTAGCAATCATTATAGTCTTTATATTCATATGCTCAACACCCGGCACAGTGCCTGCCTGGTAGGTAAGTGCTTAAAAAATACTTGTTAATTGGTTGCTTGGTGGATGCCCTTGCTCTATGGACATCAGAGAGTAGCCAAAATAAGACAGTTTCCTCTTAATTGGAGCTCTTATGACTTTTTCATTCAGCTCTTTAAGATGCTCATTCTCTGTAGTACCTGCCAATCAATCTGCCAGTGTTTTTTAAGCATTTCTTATATGCCAAGAGATAGAAAGACAAAAATGGAGTGGTCACTGTCCTCAAGCAGTTTACCTTTTTCAGGGAAAAGACAACGTATCCACTTATACATGATAAACACATAAATATGGGATAATTTTGGAGGGATGAGGGGTGATAATAGCTGTCATTTATATGGTACCTCCCATATGCCAGGCACTGTGCTAAACACTTTACAAATGTTATCTCATTTGATCCTCACAACAAACCTTTGGAGGTGGGGACTGTTATTATAACCCTTTACAGTTGAGGAAACTGAGGCAAACAGAAGTTAAGTGACTTGCCCAAGGTCACACAACTAGTAAGTGTCTGAGGCTGAATTTGAACTGAGATCTTCCTGATTCTAGGCCCCAGGCTCCATTCATTGTGCCACCTAGGTGTACTCAGTGGATCAAGAAAGTCCTCCTGCAGGAGGTAGAGCTTAAAGGTGAGCTTTGAAAGAAATTAAAGGTTTCTAAGAAATAGAAGGAAGAACGGCATGAATTGTAGACAAGAGCAGCTTGCACAGTGGCAAGAGGTGGTAGATGAAAGTTTGTGTGTGATAACAGAAAAAAAAAAGTCTCTTAACTTGACCATAGAGTGAATGAAGGAGAACAATGAATGAGAGAGAAACCTTGGGGCCCGATCGTGGAGGACTTTAAATGCCCAATTTTAGATGCCAAGGCAAGAACACTAGAACAGAAGGAGAATCAAAGATTTGAACAATGTATAATTTAGCTCAGCAAGAGAAATAGTAACCTCAGCAATAGAAATAGAAATAGGAGTATTATGGTGGCACCATCCCAAGGTCATTTGAGGAGTTTATGCCATCACTATGCAATTGTCCTCAGCCATGTCTTTTGTGAATGTAACTCAATATGTGTATTCATGTTTGGGAGGAGCATCACTAGGTATTATTGTAGAGTATTGGTTTGGGGTGGGAATCCTGAGTTTTTCTATAACTAATTTTCCCTGAGTACAGAGATTCCCTATTTTACAAGTACATGTCCAGAATGGTACAGTGAAAATAATATTGGAATAGAGGCAGAGGACCAAGTTCACCTCAAGACTCTGATGCTTCTTCCCTCTGCAGTCTTGTGCAAGACACTTAACTTCCCTGGTCCTCACTTTTTTCATGTGTAAAATTAAAGGGTTAGATTAGGTGGCCTCTCAGGTCCTTTCCAGCTTTACCTCTATGCCATGAGAACTGAGAATTTTGAGCAAAGATTGTGATTTTCCTCTCGTTTGACTCTATCCCTCCTGGACAAAGTTTTCTGACTTAAGCCAACTGTATTTCCTTCTCTCAACCTTTCTTTATCTTATTTTCTCATGAGAACTTGTTGCTTCTGTGTCTTATCCAGTCATGCCCTTGTTAGATGGCTGATAAAAAAAATTTGCACTAAGGTATTAGGTTCTGATAAAGTTGTGAGGAATACTTTAGATCACCTTTTATATTATATGCTTATTTATAATAGCTATAGTTGGCATTTATAAAGATTGATTGGGTGGGGATAGATATATACTCTGGCATTTGTGGACATAATGTCAGCCCTCTATGAGTTTATAATCTCATTGGAAAGATGTGTATCTTAGAACATACCAGAAGCAGAAAAGAAACAATTCTTGGAAACTTTCTAGTATATGTTTAATTTTTCTGATGTCATTTAGACACCCACACTTATTCTCTTTTAAAATGCCAACTCTCTGCACAAATAATAATAATAGCTAGCATTTATACAGTTATCCTTTCCATTTCACAATTCGTGTCTACAAAGATGTGGAAGAGTTAGGGCTTGTATCTGTTGGAGAAATACACTGATGCAGAAATGTGAGGAGCAGAACTGAGGTCTATACGCATTTGTTGATCTGACGAAGTCCTTTGACATTGTCAGTCATGAGGGCTTGTGGAAGATCATGATAAAATTTGGTGGCCTGGAGAAGCTCATCAGTAGTCTCAGTTTCATGATGGCTTCCCTGGGTTTTGGATAATGGATGAGGTTCTCACACTTTCCCAATCACAGTGTACTGAAACAGAGCTGTACGCTTGCTCCCATGCTTTTTAGCAGGAGGTTTTCAGCAGTGTTGTCAGATGCCTTCAGTGAGTACAAAAACAACATTAAGGTCAGGTCCTGTACTGATAGTATTTTATTTAACTTGAAAAGGTTCCAAGCAAAGACCAAAGTGGAGAGAGAGTTGGTGTGTAACTTTTTGTTCACAGATGACTTGTGCATTCAATGCAGCCTCTGAGGCTGAGGTACAACAAAGTATGGATTGATTCTCTGCTGCTTGTACTAATTTTGGCCTGACAATCAACACCAAGAAAATAGAGGCTCTTCATCAGCGCTACTACAACTTCCATACATAGAACTATTGGTTACAGCTAATGGAGAAATTCTGAATTCTATGGATAAGTTCACTTACCTTGGCAGTATATCTTCTAGGGATGTGCACATAGATGATGAGGTTGATGCACACATTGCCAGAGCTTGATCAGCATTTGGGAGGCCCTGAAAAAAATGTGGGAGAAAAGAGGTATTAAGCTACATACCAAACTGAAGGTCTACAGAGTTGTGTTGACTTCATTGTTGTATGCCTGTGAAACATGGGCATTGTACCAGTATACCAGTGCCATGCCAGAAAAATGAATCACTTCCATTTGAATTGTCTTAAGGAAGATTCTGAAGATCACCTGGCAAGATAAGGTACCAGGCACTGAGGTCATATCTCAAGCTGAACTGCCAAGCATTCAAACTCTACTTCAGAGAGCTCAACTCGAATGGACTGGCCAAGTTGTTTGAATGCCAAATGTACGTTTGCATTAGGACTATTTTATGGAGAACTCACACAAGGCAGACACTCACATAGAGGTCAGAAGAAGTGATATAAAGACACTCTCGAGGTCTCTCTGAAGAACTTTGGAATTGATTTTGAGACATTGGTGACACTGGCACAGGACCACCCTGCATGGTATGTCTGTATCAAAGAAGGTTCTGTGCCTGTTAGCAAAGCAGAATTTCAGTAACTCAAAAGAAACGTGAGATGCTCAAATTTAAAGATATCTCTACTCCATATGTTCATATGGACTATTTGTGCCCGACCTGTGGTGTAGCCTTCTGAGCTCATATTGGTCTGATCAGTTACAGTTGGATGCGCTGCACCCTGCCTCCAATGTGATGATGTCATTTTGGCCCTCTTCAAGCACTAAGGACAACAACCCACCTACACGGATACAGTCATGGATCTTTTGAACTATGTAATACAAGTCTGTATTCCCATCTGAAATGTTGCATGAAGTTCTGCTCACTGTACTTAAAGAACAATATAATTGAATTCAGAAACGTTTAGAGGACAACTAAAATGATTGGATGGTGGTTGTTTTTTTCTTTTTCTTGGGGGAGGAAGAACATTGTTATGTAAAGATAGACTGAAAAAGACAGATTTAGTTTAGATTAAAGTTCAAGTCTAGGAGGGAAATGTAATTGAAATCTAAAATTTCAGAACTGTGGATGTGGTGTAACTAACTCAGGAAAAATCCTGAATTGCAAAATTTTTGGGAGACCTGGTTTGGAATTTGAGCAAAGTAAGTTTATAGTAGATTAAAATAAGGACCCTTGATGAAGTGAAAATTCCTCTGGAGTCAGAGGACTTGAGTTCAAATCCTGTTCACTTCTTACATGTGAGTTTTCAGGTGAGTCTCAGCCTCTTGGGCCACAGTTTCTTTAGCTATAAAATAAAGGGGTTGAACTAGGTGACTTCTAAGGTGGTTGCCAACTGTAGATCTGTGATCCCAATAGTCTGGCATTTAATTTAAGGCCTGGCCTAGCTAAATTCAGAGAGGCTCAGTATCATAAGTAAAAACCACAGCAAGGGGCAGCTAAATGGTGCAGTGAATAGAGCACTGGCCCTGGAGTCAGGAGGACCTGAGTTCAAATCCGGCCTCAGACACTTAACACAAAAACTAGCCATGTGACCTTGGGCATGTAATTTAACTCCAATTGCCCTCAAACAAAGGCAAAAATTAAAATAAAAAAAAAACCACAGCAACTTGTGAAAAAGTCTTCAAGTGAATTGTAGAAGTGTTTTCTTCTGTCTCTCCCTCTCAGACACACTGAAGAAAGTAGGGTTCTTCAGAAGTATTGACTTAAATGAAATTACTATTTATAATAATCCCTGTTTATGTATGTTTATCATTACAAAATACTTTGTATGAATTATCTTATTTTGATTCTCATAGCCACCTTATATGATAGTATGATTAGTATTAAATTTCTTTTTGCATTCTAGGAAACAGATTTAGTGAGTGGCTTGCCCAAGTTTTCATGGCTTTTCATTGGGTCACAACACCTCTCTAAATGCTGCTAATATGTACTGGGTAATAAACTTAACTCATCACCCTGGAAGGGTAGTTTATTCTGGAAACAGAAATCAATTGTAAAAGGGTCTATATAAATTAATGAATGATGGAGTTACAAATGGATGGTTAGAGAAGCTATGATAGACTTAACTTCTGAGGTTGACTTCAGGAAGGATGCTGTCCTACAGAATGTCCCTTGGGCTACTATTGTTGGCATTATACAGGTTTGAACGAATTCATAGGTTTGATATAGTAACTTTTGCATTTCTTTATTGAAGATTTGTCGTGTCCACCGGATAAACTTTATTCCTTTCACTTGTGCATAAATTTGTAACTTTTTTCTATTAAGAATCAATTAATAGTGTACTTTAGGTAAAATTTTACTTTTAAAGGTTTCTTTCAGCCTTGGCAGGAAGAAAATGAAAACTAAAGTAACACTTTTCTCATGATTCAGCTATCACTTTTTGAAAAATTTGGTTCATATTTAAGTTTAGAAATGAATGATCTAGCCATTCTTGGTCTTATGAATTCTATGCTTTTGTTTACTAAGTAGCGGTTGTTGCTTTTAACAGCCACTTGTTTAACCATGTAAGCTTAAAAGAACTTTGCCAAGAAGAAATGTGAGCATCAAAATGTTGGCAATTGCCCTAGATACTAAATACCATAGCAGGTTTTGCATGGGCAGAATGCTAGAGATTTATTCTCCTTGAAATTCGGAAAGATAATCATATTGAGAAGATGTCAGTGTAAGTTGTCTTCCTGGTACGTTTGTAGCTTGTTTTCTGTTGATATGTGATATGAACCATGAACCTGAATCTTTGGTGTTGATTTTTTTGTGATAGCTTGATATGAAGCAGCTCATTCCAGTAGATTAAAAGCTATTAGAATCAGAAATATGTAGGTTCAAAATCCCACTTCTAATGATTTCTAACTTTGTGACTGCAAGCTTCTGAAACCTACCAAGTATCACTTTCCTCATCTGTTAAAAGGGGGTTAACATGCGCTTTTGTACTGATTTCATAGGGTTGTCATAAGGTTCAAATCTGCCTAGGATCACGTTGCTCATCTGTGTCTGAGGCTGGATTTGAACTCAGGTTCAAATGTCCTTCAAAGATCCATTTTTAGCAATTCAGTCCACTGAGGCAGATTACCAGTCTGCCTCTGAGTTAGAGATAGTCTTTTGAAAGTTGCTATGTTCAAAAACTTTCATCTCCCAGGTGACCCACATGTTGATGAATCTTTCTGAATTTAGTTATAGTCATCCCTGGGTAACACACATATAAACTGCCAATGGTCTTCTCCACAAAGTCTCAAGTGTCACTGGCTTTTCTTTTTCTTTTTCTTTTTTTTTTTTTTAGCTTTTTGGAGGGGGGGGGAAGGTAGGGCAGTTGGGGTTAAGTGACTTGCCCAAGGTCACACGGCTAGGTGGGTTTTTTTGTTCTGTTAAGTGTCTGAGGCCAGATTTGAACTCAGGTCCTCCTGACTCCAGGGCCGGAGCTCTACTCACTGTGCCACCTAGCTGCCCTGGCTTTTTTTTTTTTTTTAACATTTTTGTTTAAAGTTTTGACTTCTAAATTTTATTCTTCCCTCTCTCCCCAACTCTCTTCCACCTTCTCTGAGATTATAAGCAATCATATAGAAGCTTTATAAGTGTAATTATGTAAAACATTTCCATGTTAGTAATTTTAAGAATACTCACATAAAAGAAAAAAAATGAATGAAATAAACCGAAGAATAGGATGCTTCAGTCTGTATTCAGTCATTAGTTTCTTCTCAGTCATCAGTTTTTTCTCTGGAAATGCATAGTATATTTCATCATTAGTCCTTTTGTATTATCTTGGGACATTGTATGCTGAGAAGGGCTGATCAGGGATGAGGAACTTGTGGCCTCATAGTCACATGTGGCTTTTTAGGTCCTCAGGTGTAGCCTTTTGACTGAGTCCAGGTTTTGCAGAACACATCCTTTTATTAAGGGGATTTGTTCTGCCAAGTTTGGATTTAGTCAAAGGGCCACACTTGGGGACCAAGGTGAGGCCACAGGTTCTCTACCTGTGAGCTAAGTCATTTACAGTTCTTCCTTGAATAATATTGCTGTTACTGTGTACAACGTTCTCCTGGAGTTCACTTTACTACTCACCAGTTTATGTAAGTCTTTCTGTAAGGTTTTTCTGAAACCATCCCGCTTGTCATTCAAGAATATTCCATTACAATCATATACTGCAGCTTGTTTAGCCATTCCCCAACTGATGGGCATCCCTTTGATTTCAGATTCTTAGCCACCATAAAAAGAGCTGCTTTAAATATTTTTTTTTTTACAAATAGGTCCTTTCCCATTTTTTTGGATATATTTGGGATATAGACCTAGCAGTGGTATTACTGGGTGAAAGAGCATGTAATATAGTTTTACAGCCCTTTGGGCGTAGTTCCAAATTGCTCACCATAATGGTTGGATCACTTCACAGCTCCACCAACAGTGCATTAGTGTTCTAGTTTTCCCACATCCCCTCCAATAGGCAACATTTTCCTTTTTCATCATATTAGCCTCTCTAATAAGTGTGAGGTAGTACCTCAGAGTTGTTTTCATTCTCTTTTCTCTGATCAATAATGATTTAGAGCATTTTTTCATATGACTATAGATAGGTTTGTTTTCTTCATCTCAAAACATTATTCATATCCTTTCACCATTTATCAGTTGGAGAGTGAATTGTATTTTTATAGATTTGACTCAGTTCTTTATATATTTGAGAAATGAGGCCTTTATCAAAGATACTTGTTGCAAAACCCTCTCTCACCCCCCCCCAGTTTTCTGCTTTCCTTATAATTTTAGTTGCATTAGTTTTGTTTGTGCAAAGATGTTTTAATTTTATATAATCAAAATGATCTATTTTACATTTTGTGATGCTCTCTGTATTTTCTTTGGTCTTAAATTCTTCCCTTATCCATAAATCTGACAGATAAACTATGCCATGCTCTCTTAATTTGCTTATGTTATCACCCTTTATGTGTAAATCATGTACCCCTTTTGACCTTATCTTGGCATACAGTGTGAGATGTTGGTCTGTATCTAGTTTCTGCTGTACTGTTTTCTAACTTTTCCAGGAGATTTTGTCAAACAATGAGTTTTTGTTTCAAAAGCTTGGATCTTTGAGTTTTATCATATATTAGATTACTATGGTCATTTACTCACTGAAATTTTCTTGACAAAGCAGTACACCTTCCATAGCATATGAGACAGTGGAGTGGGATTTAAATAGAAAGTGCTTTTACATATTGGAGATTTAAATATTATTTAGTCATAGTATTCAATAATATTTAATATTATTTAAATTAATTTATTATATAATATTAATATCATTTAATCATATTTTAATATTATCTATAGTAAGGATTTTGAAACTGATTTAATGGTTTCTAAGCCTAACTTCTACCATTTACAAGGTCTGTGACTTTAGGCAAATCGCTTAACCTCAGTAAGTCTTAATTTTCTTTATCTGTCAAGTGAGGATAATACAGGCACTACCTGTATTCACTGTTGTTCTGAAGACCAAATAAAATGATATATGCATAAGCATTCTATAAATGTAAGTGGGTATTATCACTATTGCCTAAGTCTGTGGGGAGGGCTTGCCTAATCATCAGAATTGTAGACAGAATGGGAAGATCTTTTATGATAGTTTTGCTGACATTCTGCTAAATCATCACTTGCTTCATAAGTAGGACTTTAGAATTTTTCCAGTTAATATTTGGCTTAAGTTATGTTTAAAACAGGTCCTTATCACCTTAACTATATAAGTCATTTCCCCCTTATAAAACTAGGTAGGGCTATCGATATTCAAACCCACTGTGCTAATGTTGGCCTTGACCCTGGAGGGAAGGAGGGAGCAAGGGGGAGAGAGAGAGAGAGAGAAAGAGAGAGATTGAGAGATTTTACATAATCACTTAATTTTAATTTTTTTTTTGCTTTTTGTAGGGCATTTGGGGTTAAGTGACTTGCCCAAGGTCACACGGCTAGAAAGTGTTAAGTGTCTGAGGCCGAATTTGAACTCAGGTCCTCCTGACTTCAGGGCCGGTGCTCTATTCATTGCGCCACCTAGCCCACCTTGTTAATTTTAGAGGAAGAAACTTGCCAGCTCTTTTTTGGTTTTGGATATAGAGATGTGGGCTTATAAATTTTTTCATTGTAGGTAACTTGGCTTTAACTAAAATTCTCTTTGAGTCATTAAGAAAATAAGTGATTTGCCTATGATCATATAGCTAAGTAGGTGTTAAAAGCAGGACTGATTTCTAGGGTAGCCTTCTACCTACTGGATCTTGCTTGCTGTTTAGTTGTTTTAGTTCTGTCTGACTCTTTGTGACCCCATTTGGGGTTTTCTTGATAAAGATACTGGGATGATTTTCCATTTCTTTCTCCAGCACATTTTACAGATGAGGAAAGTAAGGCAAGCAGGGTCAAGTCACTTGCTCAGGATCACACAGCTAGTAAGTGTCTGAGGTCGGATTTGAACTCAGGAAGACGCATCTTCCAACTTTAGACTCAGGCACCCTATCCACTAAACCACCTAACTGCTCTTATTGTTTACTCTCATTGTTCACATGATAAAATGACTCCCTAAGTAGTTAGCAGCTTGCTTAAGGTGACGAGGCCTTTCCATTTCCATGTACATTTGTATGGATATTCTATAGCACTCATTCAACAGTACTTATATCTGGGACAGACAGTGCAGCTGGACTGTGAGTTGGTCCCGGAGTTGAGCAGGAGGAGGAAAAAAATGTTTGATTGCTTTGGGGCAATTGTAAACCTCCATTACTGACTGCAAGGTTCCCATAGGAGCAGAGGCCCATTTTTCAATGCTAACATTCTGCTAATGCTGCTATATGGCAGTGAAGCATAGATTCCACCTGCCCTGCACAGGATCAGAAGTAAGTATCACATAGAGGCAGTGGAGTGAAGCTTAATAGAGGGAAGCAAGCTGCAACCTACAGCCAGCCAGGAGCTCTGAACAACAAAGGTGGGGAAATCATCAGAGTTTCCTGTGGTTAGTTAGGTGGCGCAGTAGATAGAGCACTGGCCCTGGAGTTAGGAGGACCTGAGTTCAGATCTGCCCTGAGACACTTATTAGGAGGTCATTTTTTTAAAAAGACTTTTACAGCTGACTTATTAGGTATGATTCATTGTCATTAAATATTATTTATGTTATTATGGGCAAGTCACTTAATCTCAATTGCCTATACACACACTCAGACATAAAACACAGTGACAGTCAGAGGGGAGCATAAGAAGATGAACTGGTCCCATGGCAAGGATGAGAGATGACAGGTAACCAGAATGTTTTGTCTCTATACTCATCATATCGGAGGGTACCTAGGAAGATGCGTTATATGTGGGGTAGATCCCCTGAGTTTAACTTTTTGTAAGATAGGCTTAGATGGGTTTCTATCTGCATTGTTGAAGGGAACCCCTAAATTGATGAGATCACAGGTCACTTTTGAGTTTTGAAATTCTAAATAGATATGTAGACATGCCCTGCCCAACATTATGAATTGGTTCTGTGAAAATATGCCAGTAGGTGAAACAACTTGAGTTACTGCCATGATAGAAATATTATAGATGGTGATAGTGGCTAATCAGTGCTATAGCAGGATTTTGAAAACATTAGGTAGGGTTTGGTTGTAATGTATTATGATGATATTGGATGGACTGGCACTAATTTTAGGCCTACAAATGTGTGCTATGCAGCATATTTATATTAACTGGTTCAATCATATAATTGTATCTTCCATGAAGCATCAGTTTCTCCTTTTTCCCTTAATAGTATTTTATTTTTTTCCAATTACATGTAAAGATAATTTTCAATATTCACTTTTATAAGATTTTTAGTTCCAAATTTTTTTCTTCCTCCTTCCCTTCCCCCCTCCCCAAAATGGCATGCAATTGATGTAGCCTATACATTTGCAATCCTATTAGACATATTTCCATGTTAGTCATGTTGTGAAGGAAGAATCAGAACAAAAAAGAAAAACCACAAGAACTGTATTTCCTTCCATCCTGTCCCCCCACCCCCGATTATCTATTTTCTCTCCTTTCACCTTGTTCTTCCTCAAAAGTGTTTTGCTTCTGACTAACCCTTCACCCAATCTGCCCTCCCTTCTATCACCTCCCTCCCCCTTTTGTTATCCCCTTTCTTTCCTACTTCCCTGTACAGTAAGGTAGATTTCTATACCCAATTGCATGTGTTTGTTATTCCCTCTTGGAACCAATTCTGATGAGAGTTAAGGTTCACTTACTTCCCCTCACTTCCCCCTTCTTCCCCTCCACTGTAAGAGCTTTTTCTTGTCTCTTTTTTGTGAGATAATTTACTCCATTCTACCTCTCCCTTTCTCTTTCTCCCAGTACATTCCTCTCTCAACCCTTAATTTTATTTTCCCCTTTTCTTGAAATGGAAACAGTCTACCTGGATTTAATTGATTAAACTAGAGTCTACTTAGTCTATAGGCAGATGCTGAAACAAGTGTTGACTGAATTCACTATAAAGAACAAAATATAAGTAAGCAGATATCCAAATATATTCTTTCTTGTTAGACCATTAATAATTTCTCCCAAATCATACTGTAATACCATGAATATGTTATAAAATTGCCATTATAAAAATTTGTACAGGTTTTATATAGTTATTATAAATGTATTTTAATAGGCTTAAATCCATAATAAAAAAACTGGGGTTACCAGGAAAGGATATGGATTTAGCATATTTGCAACTTGTTACCCATTAGAAGGAGGCAGCAAGGTGGCTCAGTGGATAGAGTACCAGGCCTGGAATCAGCAAGACCTGAGTTCAATTCTAGTCTCAGACACTCACTAGCTGTGTGACCCTGGGCAAGTCATTTAAACTCTGTTTGCCTTAACCCACTGGATAAGGAAATAGCAAACCAGTCCAGTATCTTTGCCAGGAAAACCCCAAACAGAGTCCCAAAGAGTCAGACATAATTGAATGACTGATGGGAAGAGAAGGAGCTAGGCCACGAATTCCTCAGTAAAGTCTTTGAAAGTGAAACACTTCTCTTTCATCCTTTTGGTGAGATTAGTGAATAAATAACCTAGATTAAAGAAGATCAGAACTGAGATGAAGGAGGCTTCTGTCAGAGTTAGACTGTTTCATCCTCGTTTTAATTGGGAGGTGATGATGGGAAGAAATAAGAAGCATGATTGTAACATCACTGAGAAGGCATTGAACTAGATGTCTAGAATCAGGAGTTTTCAGTCTAGCTCTGCCATTGACCAATGGTGTGATTGGGATCCTGTCACCTAATCTAGGTATTTCTTCATGTACAAAATCAGGATGATATTAATAGAGTCACAGCTAATGTCCTCCTGTCCCCTACCACCCATCTTCATTTCCAAGGAAGACAGCCACACTCCATTGCCCTGTGCAGTGATAAATCCAGGCAGAAAAAATGAATTCCTGTGTTTTTCCTACCATATCACACAGTCTCTTTTTTATACCAGTCTGAACCATTAGAATTCAGAGAACCATTAGAATTCAGAGAAATAAGTATGTTCCCTCTCTTACTGACTGATTTGGAAAAAATTTGGATTAGAAAGATACTAAAGTTATATTTGGTTTTCAAGTATAAGCCAGAAACTGCTGTCAAATCCTCTTTTATAAGGAAGAGATGAGAAGCTCCTGCCTGCCCTAGCTACCACACGGGGTCACAAGGATCCAGTGGGAAAGTTATGTGAAAAGAGACACATGTAAACAAAAATTTAAGGCATTATTATTATTATAGGAAAGACAGATGGGCTGGGGGAGATTCTAACTAGAAATACTGTTGCCTTTTTTGTTGTTGTTAAAAAAGAGGACCTGAGAGGGAGCCAGGGTACCAGAGAAGTAGCTTCTTTCTGCGAATGAAGTGTAAACTTCTGGCATTAATCTAGGAGGTCATTTTTTAAAAAGACTTTGTAGCCAACAGGCTTAGCTACCAGACAGCCAGAAACGGCTCTGCCAACTTGGAAACGGACCATATGGATCCCTTCACAGAAGCCCCTAAGTCCCAGGCATGAGCGCTTGATAGCGGCAAGTATTTTGTAAAGCACCCTGAATGGTGGCAGCAGGACACCTCAGAAAGGCCTTTGAAGAGCTGCATACCAGCCAGTGCTGTCATTGTTCTTTGAGTAATCTAGGCCCCTCCGCAAAGGTAGGGGTACAGGTATATTTATATGTTGTATTTTAAGGGAAAATCACTCTCACCTTCATTTTACCAAAATATGCCACTGAGCCACCAGATACTACACTATCCACCATCCTACTCCTTTTCATTAACAAGCTTCTACAAGCATCTGACAATACCAGAAATGTATCTTTAGCATTGTTTTTTTTTTATCCTTTTTATAGGTGATTATTTCTTAGAGTTCTAGATAGTTCCCCCATCCCCAATGACCTTTTGTCATTGACCCCACTTTCTCTTTTCTGATCATCAAGATGGTTTTGCAGATAGAATTTTAACCCATAACGTTGTGTTCCTTTTAAAGTGAAAACACACTACTAATCTCTGTAGCCCTAAAACAATCTTCCTTCCTCTAGTACATAACATAAGCCTATCTCTGAGGTTTGTCCACAGATGCCTCAATTCATATTCAGCCTTCAAATTTCCAGGACCTATTCCTGAGCTATCATGGCCTTAGCACTCTTATAATCACTCCCTTATCTTCTCTACCTGCAGGCTGACAGTGGAGGCTTCTGAATGAGGACCAGATTGGCGCAGATGGTTCTAAAGTCAAAGTCTAGATATTTGACATTTGCATATCCCATAAATTTCATTTATCTAAACTCTCCACATCCAGGGTTATTTACTGCTGACTGTTTCATATTATCAGAAATTAGGAAGACATACTCAGTATTAGTTTTAAGAGTCTGGGTTTTCTTTTTCAGCAGTGGAGGGATGAAAGGGAGAAAATTTTTGTCAATTAAAAAGAGAATTTAAAAAAAAGAAATTGGACAACAGACTGAAGTGTTCTGAATACCAGCATCAAAATAAATAATTTCCTAACTGGTACCTAAAGGACTCAAAAATTATTTAATAAACCAGTGAGACTACTTCTAATTTATAGGAAGGGATCGCAGAGGCCCTGAGAAGCCAAGTTACTTGGACTAGATCACAAAGGACACAAAAACCAAAAAGAAAACAGAACGCAGACATTTTCATTAAGTATTCACTGCTGGCAGAGTCCCGCCTATCTGAAGTACTGAGGGAGTCATCATTCCTGATTCAGTTTTCTTGCTTCTTGGCATGACGGATTCAGAGTCCAGGTCCCAAGTTGGCTGGACTACCATTTGCTAATTAGTCTCTGGCACTGAGATTCTTTCTTCTTGTTGAAGATGCTAGTCTGCAAATCAACAGGCACAAAAGGAGATCAAGGCTGTGAGTAGGAGACAAATTCTGGATACTTCAAACAGCCAAATAAATATAGTAAGTTAGAAAAGTACCACCTTCTCAGGAAGCAACTAAGCAGTAAATCAAGGAAGAAAGTGAATCTGGTATTAAACACACACACACACACACACACACACACACACACACACACACACAATCTAGAATGTCTGATCAATCCTGAATTAAAGCATTAATGAAACTGATTCTTCTTAGTGCTGAAGGTAGGTGGAAAACCTTTACGGACTACATAAAATAATTTTTCTAAGGAGACATTCTGGTGAGGTGGAAGGCTCACACTGGATTTAAAGTAAGAGTATGTGAATTTAAATTCTGTCTGTGCTTCTTAAAGTGTTTCTGTGGCTCGCTCTCATCACCTTTCACCTCAGTTTTCTCATCAGTAAAATGAGATGTTGGGCTAGATTGATCTTTAATGTCCCTGAAAGTTGTGAATGGGTCAGAATTCTAAATACTCTAGAATCCAGATAGCCAGGAACCCAAGGCAAAAGTTTGAAAAAAAAAAGGTTACTGAGCAATAATGAAAATAGTTGTCAGAAAACTGGTGCACTTTCTTTTATTAGAGGAAGTGGAGCAGCCCTCAGGACAGAGATCATTGACTTAGGATTCTATGTAAAATTTTTGTTAGTGATTTAATAAGCTTGGTGATCTGATATCCCCTGGCAACTTTCAGCTCTGCCCTAGTTTGCAGCAGACATCAGATTAGAAGAATGATGTGGGTTGCTGCTAGCAGACTCAGTGACAGCGCTGAAAAGTGACTGCTGAGGTGAAAAGAAAACGGCCCAGTGGCCTGAGGGCATCTAGTGTCTGAACAAACAGGCCCACACGGCTGAACAGCCCCGGAGGGCATCACTGCATTGTGACACACCAGAATAATGAGGACCTGGGATTTTCAAGAAATAGCTGAATTATTTTCTCCATGTTCTGTTTATTATGGTAGAAATGTTTAAAAGAAAGAAGAATCCTGAGTCCTGGATGGAGAGCTGGTAAGACTTGAGTTCAAATCCTGCCACTGATACATTCTGGTCCTGTGACACTTAGCAACTCTATTAGCCTCTCCTTGCTCTAGGCAACTTTCTTAAGGATACATAAATTACAGTGCCCTGATAGAGAGAATATCCTCACTCAGAAGTTCCAGTTCCTAAATCTTTTCCAATTTAAAGATGTTAATCTCAGTTCTATAGAAAACTCACTAATTCCCAAAGTAAATTTTTGTTTTGCTTTTCTCTGCTTATTTTGTTGGACAGAAACAGCAAAGTGTCTCTTGGCTGCCTGTGAGAGCAAAAAGTAGAGATTCATAGAAACTAAGTTAGAGTAAAGTTGAAGGAGGTTGAGGGTCAAGTTTGTAAAAGAAAATAAGACAAAGACATAGCTAAAATTTGGTGCATGATAGGCATTAATATGGCATTAAGGTTGTGTAGGGGAATAGGATCCCTGGAGATGAAAGTACTATATAGCACACAGAGAACATTCTCAGAAAATACTAGCTTATTAAAGGACACTGATAGTGGGGAAAAAATGAGCAATCTTACCATTTTCTTATTGGAAATCTGTTCAAAGTGATATTAATGACATTTCAGATTATACTTTTGTTTAAAAAGTTGGGGCATGGGCGGTGGGGAGCTGTGTAAGAAGACAAACTATACGTCGGGCTCAAGGATTTGATTTAATAGTCCACTGAAACTGGCTTTGATCCTTACCTATGTTAAAGACACTTAAAAAGAAAAAGAAAACCAAACACATTAACTCTCCAATCAATCCAATTGAGGGCTTGCTTATGTATTCAAGTTTATGGAAGATGTGGAACAACAAGAAATAAAAAGCATAGTTCCAGGCTATTTAAGAGTTTATAATCCACCTGGGGAGACAAGACTAACATTTGTGAAACCATACAAGGTGCTATATAATTTGAGTACTGAGTTGTGTGATAAAATGATGAGAATTAAATGTACATTCAGAGAAGGAGAAAATCAACATAGGCTGGTCAAAGAAGCCTTGGGGAATGGTAGAAATTCCTTCTAAGAAAACAAAGAAAGAGGAAAGTCAAGTCAACTAGCATTTAATAAAAGCTTGTTATGTGCCAGGTGCTGTGGTGAGTACTGGGAAATGAAGTCATGTAGAAAAAAAACCAACAGCTCTTTTTATTGTAGCCCAAACCCGGAAACAAAAAGGTGCCCACCTCTTGGAAAATCGCTAAACAAATTATAGTACATGAACATAATGGAATATTACCACTCTGTAAGAAATGATGAAATAGATCATTTAAGAGGAAGAGACATCTCTGAAGTGACACAGACTGAAGCAGAACTACGAAAACAATTTATACGACAAGCTCCATCATTATAAAGAAAACAACTTTGAAAGACTTTAGAACTCTGATCAATGCAATCACTTGCTGCCAGAAAGGTGATGGATTTAAAATGCAGAATGAAATATACATTTTTTGGACACGCTTAATGTGGGAATTCTGTTTTGCTGAACTATGCCTATTCCAAGGTTGTTGCTTATAAAAATTGTGTGTGTGTGTGTGTGTGTGTGTGTGTGTGTGTGTGTATACACATATATATATATATTTTAAGGTACCCAATAAAAGAACAGTGGGTAGGACTTGAATTGAACCTCAGAAACAGAGTGAAATTTGGAAAGGTAATGGGTAAATGGGCCCTTCTAGAGTCACCCAATATAAGTAACTACATTACTTCTCATTCCCTTTCCTGACCTAAGAGGACCTTCTCTGACAGAAAAAGGTTTTACCGGCTAATGGAACATGGAAATAACTTAGGGGAGAAGGCTAACACTCAACCTTGAAACAGGTTCCCTATATTGTAGCACATAGGCATTTCATTCAAGTGCACATTGATACTATTGTATAAAAGAATAAAGGTATGGAGTAATACTTATGTGCACGTGAGAAATAGTTTTGTACACATGAGAGGGTAGAAAGTGCTTTGGGAATTCAGAGGAACAAAAAGATCACTTTCTGTGAAGGATATTATTAGATTTCATTTAGTAGGTAGCATCTGGGATAGACCTTGAAGCGTGGACTAGATCTGCATAGGCTGAGAAAGAGAGGAAAGGCTTATGCCTGGTGGGTTCCATCTGTACTGCTTTCCTGATTTTTTTTCCCCTTGTTTCTGCACAGATAACTCACATGCACAAATGCATGTGTGTATATATGTAGGTTTACACATATCTAGATATATACTACATATGTATATGTGTGTACACATATACATAGCATATATGTGTATGTGCATGTGTATATACTATCTGTGTATACCTCACCTCTATCTTAGTTCTTCTGAGCTGAGACTCTAAGATTTCCCTTCATCCATCCCAGTGTTTCTTTAACTCTGTTTCTCCTCCATGTCCCAAACCTACTAGCCTTTTAAAAACTGCCAGTGTCATCCTAGTTCTACTCAGAACTATCTAGCTAATCTATATTTCTCTCTAGCAAAGACATTTCTGGATTAGTGTGTCTTCCTAAATGTTAGTCTTTTAATACTTAAGTATAGTTCATTTCTTCTGACCTTACCAAGAGTCAACATATCCTCAGACACAAAAAATTATAAGCAGTTATTTCCAGGGATGGAGTGGAGTCAGCTCCAAGCGGAGCGAGCCAGTTGTTAAATGTTCAGTGTGTGATCAGTTACACTTTGAAAACAGGCAAATGCTACCAAACAGGATTTGATTTTTTCTTCTGTTGATTGTCTAGGCTTAGGAAATGATAATGAAAATGTTGATGCAGATTCAGTTTAAAAGTGTATTCTCCTTAGACTCCTTCCCGTCCCTAAAGCTGGTTGTTTAAACATTTATTAGCATACCTCTGCTTGATAAATTTTGTCAATATTCTATTCCTTCTAGACCTAGAGGGAGGTGAGTGAAAAAGGAATAGAAATATGAAATGACAAGGGCATTGTGTGGTTACTCACAGAAAACTTTAAAAAAATCAAATACAAATACAGCAGACATTTATTAAGTACCTGTTGTGTTAGATGCTGGAAAAAAAATACAAGTTTAAGTAGAAGTCTTAAAGTCTTAAAACTTGTATAGTATGATGCAGAGAGAGAGAGAGAGAGAGAGTGTGTGTTGTGTAGGGACAAATGGGAAACACTAGTGCAGATAACTATAAAATGCAATCTATTTAATAGGTGTTTTAGAGAATCACACAAAAAGAACAATATGAGAACTAAGAGAGTCTATGTTTATGTGATGAGCCCTTTGATTTGAAAAGCTATTGCAGCATTTTACAAACAGAGAGCACTTAATAAATGTTACATCTCATCATTAGTGAAGATTATGGCAAACTAATATGGCTTATACAATGATTTTGTACCTTTGTAGGGGATAGAAGGGACCTCAGGGGTCACTTCATCTGCATCTCTCACTTTATAGAAGAGGAGATACACCAGGGAGAAAGTGACTTTTAGAGATGACACTGTTAGTTAGCAGCAAAATGAAGGCTAGGAAATAGTTCCCTTGACTCAAACACACAGTTCATTTCTTTTTTTGTGTGTTTTGTTTTGCTTTTTGGAGTGGGGAAGGCAGGGCAATTGGGGTTAAGTGACTTGCCCAAGGTCACAGAGCTAGTAAGTGTTAAGTGTCTGAGGCCAGATTTGAACTCAGATCTTCCTGATTACAGGTCCAGCACTCTATCCACTGTTCCACCTAGCTGCCCATTCAATGTAACATACAATTTATTAAATCCCTTCTATGTTCAAGGTCTTATGCTAGGCACAGGGGGTACAAAGATGAAGTAGGATATTAGTTGTTTTTTGTTGTCTGTCCTTCATTTTTAAAGAGGACCAATGACATCTCTGGTGATGTCTTGACTTGTACATGAATTAGATTTAAGTGAGGCAGAGTTGCACAGTTGTCAGCTTCACTCTCTTCCAGCATCATTGAAGTCCAGTGGCAGGAAAAAATTCGAGATGGCCTGAAATACATTAGATGACGTTAGTGTCTTTAATGTCTAACCAAGCTCTAAGCTTGCTCATCGGCCTTTGGCGTCCGCTTCACCCAGCTCTTGCCTGTGGCTACAAGAAGCTATAGCAAGCTCAGCAGCCAGACACCAGTAAAACCATCCAGGCAGACAGGCTAAACCAGGTTGAGAGTAACCGACAAGCCTCAGACCCATCAGTGAGTTAGGAGGATGTCTACTCCAAGCCCGTGGGGATTTTCTCTGGCAGAATGGGTAAATGAGAACAATTTGTTCTGATGACCATGAAGGCAACCAAAGCAGGCTCTGTGGAATGCTCAGAGCTTGGTTAGGATATTAGGATATTTACCTGGAAGGTTAGAAGTCATTTAGAAGTTAAGTAACTTGCCTAAGATTTTATCAGGCTGTAGAGTTAGGATTGATAACATAGATTAAAGGTAGACGCTTAGAGTTTTGCTTAGTGAGATGGTATGATTGAAACAATTTTAAGGTAAGTTATTACATAGAGATACTAGATTGAACCAAGCCTGGAAGCTCATATAGTGGTTCAGGTAGAGGCTTTGAAAAAGATAGTTCGAACTAAAGAGATATTATGGAAGAAAAATTAGGAAGATTTGGACAGACAGCTAATTGTGAGTGAAGAAGCAGGTGGAGGCAAAAATTGCTCTAAGGCTGTTATGTTAGTTTGGGAGAAGGAAAAAGGATGATGTAGTTGAGGATGATGGGGAAGGTGGGGAAAAGTTACAACACAGTTAAAATTATATTCTTTCATTTATATAGAATCATAGAGGAAGCGCTGGGAGAGACTTTAGAGATAGATAAATAGCACAATGAATAGAGTTCTAGGATCTGAGTTCAAATTGAGACCCAAATGTTTACTTGCTGTGTGATCCTAGGCAACTTATTTAAACCTCTACCTCAATTTCCTCAACTGCAAAGTGGGGATAATAATAATTAACACCTACCTCTAAGGCAGCAGTTCTCAACCTGTGGGTTATGTTCAATTTAAATACATCCAGAATATCAGATATTTACATTACAATTCATAACAGTAGCAAAATTACAGTTATGAAGTAGCAACAAAAATAATTTTATGGTTGGGGGTCACCACAACATGAGGACCTGTATTAAAGGGTCACGGCATTAGGAAGGTTGAGAACCACTGGCCTAAGGGTTATTGTGAGGATCAAATGATTACAGAATGCTTGACATAGTTCCTGTCATGTACTAGGCACTTAATAAATGTTTGTTTCCTACCTTCCTTCATTACAGGATAGGAAACAGTAGGATTTGACCACTAATAAGGGAGGGTATGATGCTTAGGATGCCAGTCTGGGAGACTGGGAGGATGGTGGTGCCCCTGACAGCAACAGGAAGTGCAATTCCTTTCTTAACAGCCAAAGGTGTTGCTGGACATTCGGATGAGCATGGCCAGACAATGTCAGTTAACATCTAACGTGGATGGGGAGAGTCATACTCTGAGCCATTATTAGTTGTCTGGAAGAAGGTCCCGTGAGACTCTTAGTACTTAATGCGCAGAAAGGATAACTTTTCTAGAAAACTCTGGGGCTGTAATATGTGAAGACAAAATAGCTCCTTAAGCTGCTCTTACATGAGCTCCACTGACTCTGGAGACTGTGATAGATGTGTAGTTACTTTGATGATCATTTCATTGAGCTTTTTGTTGATAAGGGTTTGCTGGCAGTACACTCATTTGACTCCCTTTACTACTATTGTAAGATGATGACTTCTTTCCCTAGAAGAGTTTTCTTTTTTTCTTTTGGAGGTGGGGCCTGATAACTTTGTATTCCTGATAGGAATTAAGATAGTTTCTGTATCTGAGTGTTGGTAATGGTAATAATAGTAAGAATTTCTATAGCACTTTAAGGTTTGCAAAGTGCTTTACAAATATCACATTTTATCTTCACAATAACCTTGGGAGACAGGTGCTATAATTATTATCCCCTGAGGCAATCAGAGGTTAAGTGATATGCCCAGGATCACACACTTAGTAACTGTCTGAGACCAGATTTGAATTTGGCTCTTCCTGACTCCAATTCCAGTGCTCTGTTCACTGCACATTCCTCTTACCTGACTGCCTTATGTTTATATAACAGTTTCTATTGTTTTAAGAAAGACACCTCATCCTTCTATGTCTACAGAAAATCATAATGTGTATTGCTCAGGGTTATGCTTTAAGCTCATTTTCTGTACCTCAGAGGTATCAAACAAGTGGACCAGAACTAGATTAAAACGTAATTTGGAATATTTAACAAAATAAACAAAACACAGTAGAACGTTTTGTTGTCGTTGATCAGTCATGTCTGATTCTTCATGACCCCATTTGGGGTTTTCTTTGCAAAAATATTGGGAGTTGTTTGCCATTTCCTTTTCCAGCCCTTTTCACAAATGAGGAAACTGAGGCAAATGGGGTTAAGTGACTTGCCCAGAGTCACACAGCTAGTAAGTGAGGCCAGATTTGAACTCAGGAAAATTTTCATGACTCTATTCCTGCAACTCTATCCACGATGCCCTCTAGCTGCCCACAATAGAACATAGATAATGTTAATGTGTGGTTTTCTAAGTCATTGTTCAACCAGGGATCCTTGTGTATGATTTAGTATCCCTTTTTTTTCTGTTTTAAATAGAATACTCTATACCAACTAACTACTCTATACCAATAGAGAATTATGTATATACTAGAGTAATTTAACAGGAGATAGGTCCCTTGACAGTTTTTCCAACAAATTAACATATGAACACGTATAGAAATAATATTCTCTTCCTGTCTTCTCTAGCAATCTGTGCCTTCAGTCATCCCTGCCCTCTTTCACATCTTCACTTTCTTTCCACACACTGGCTCCTTCCCAATTGCCTTCAAACATCCTCAGATCCCCCGTCCATCCTTAAAACAAATTACCAGACTTCAGTAGGTCTGACCATCACATCAAGCTGTCACCTTGTATCTCAACCAGACTCCCCCAGAAGCTGACTACATGCTCACTGCATTCCCTGTTTATTCCTAAACCCTTTGTGATCTGATTTCTGGCTTCATCACTCAAATGAAGTTTCAAATGAAACTGCTTCCTCTAAAGTTATCAGCAGACCATCTGCTTCATTTGCAGTATTGACCACTATCTCCTTCTGTATAATTTCTCTCAGGGTTTTCATGACACCACTCTTTCCTGATTGTCTATCTTACCTTTTCTGTTTCCTTTTGCTGGTTTGTCATCCACATTATGCTCGTCTAAGTGGGCATTACTCCAGATTTTGTCTGAGGCCCTCTTTTCTTTATTCTTGGTAGTCTTTCTCTTATTAACCTCATTAGCTCCCATGGTTTTAATTATCATCTTTATACATATGACTACCACATTTATCTATACAGGCCCAGGCTTTCCACTGAGATTCAACCCAGCACCACTAATTACCCATTGTACATTTCAAACTAGATGTCCCAGAGATATCTCAAATTCAGTATGTCCAACACTGAGCTCATCTTTTCTCCCAAATCTAACCCTTTTCCAAAATTCCCTATTTTCTTTGAAGGTACAATTGTACTTCCAGTTTCTCAGGTTTTTAACCATGGCATTATCCTTAACTCATTTACCATTGTCACATGTACCCAGTCAGTTACAAGATTTTGCCATCTGCCTCCAGAAAATCTCTCAGATCTTGCCCCTGCTTTCTGCTCATATAGCTGCTATCTTAGTTCAGACCTTCATTATCTTTCACATAGAATATCACAATGGCCTCCTAATTGATCTTCCTGTCTCAGGTGCCTCCCATTCCAGTGCATTCTCCGTATTGTACCAAAGTGAATTTCTTTAAGTCCAGATTGACCTATGATATTATTCTGTTACTCAGTCATCTGCACTGGTTTCCTTTTTGCCCCTAGGAACAAAAATAAAGCCTACTATGTGAGTTAAGGCCATTTACAAACTAACCACAGCCAACTTTTCCAACGTCATTAGGCATTGTATCCCAACTGTTACTTTACCATACAGCCAAACTCGTCCGATTTTTCTCTATTCCTCCCCCATGATGCTCCCATCTCCCATCATCATGGCTTCCTCTCATGCCAAGAATCAACTTCTTTCTTCATTTTTGTTTTATGGAATCCCTGTCTTTCTTCAGTGCCTTGGAAGGAAAGGCCTTGCCTTTCGTCAAGGCAAGGAAAAGGGCTATCTCATTGTCAGAGATTGAGGGATGATGTCAAGGGGTTTTAAGGTAAAGAAATTGGGAGAAGAGGAATGGAATGAAGGTTTTTGGTGATAGGACAGTGGAAAGTGAAGTCCAAAAGATAGATTGGTACGAAATTATTGGGGGGGCAGTATTGAGGGAGTTGGTAAATGTTCTGATTCTAAGTGAAAGGAGACTGTGGTCAGCCTAAAGCTTTAGTCATTCAGATGCCTTGATGCTGCTTGCCCTCTGCTTTTTAGAAAAGATTAGGACCACACTCTAGGCTTATCCTTATATCTGTGTTCTCTGTTATAAACCTACAGTGTACTTCATGTGTGAATTGTTGTTATCATTATAGGTAGCTCTTTGATCAAATTGTAGCCCATTTACACCACTTCTGCTGGTGCGATTATGGAGGAATGTCATGTCCTGGGAGGCTCCTAGAATTCATAACATGGCATCTTATCCTTAAGTCATTAGTGCTTTTGGTTTTCCTCTGTGTGCAGTCTTCTTCCACAGATGCAAATGGTGATTCATCTATAATTTATAATCTTAGAGAGCTTCTTTGGGTTCATAGAAGTTAAGTGACTTGCCTGTGTTCACTTAGCTAGTAAATATCAGCCTGGGAATTTCAGCCCAGATCTTCTTAACTACTGTAGCTGCCTGTACTTTATCCTTAAGAGATTTCAATCACCTCTCTATATTTTGCATGTTATGATTGTTACTTATTATGGTAATCATTCATGCTTTGTCTATAGATCTTCAGGGATCTCTATCCTGTCGTTTTAGAAAAGGCCTTCCTGATTGTTAAGCTTGGTATAGTTGGTTCGTATTAACAGTTTGTCATTTCTACGTAGAATGAGAACACAAACATTTTATTATGTACCTGATACTGTGGATACAAAGACAGAAATGAAAATGCAAAGAATAGATGCTGCTTTAAGGCCAGACATAAGTCTAATTATTTAAGGACTACATAATTTGAAAGACACTAAAGGGGAAAGAATGTGGCTTTGTTTGGAAATGTATTGAAATGTAGAAGTGAAGAGTGAAATACCGCTGACACTTTTCAATTTATGTGGAGAAAATTAAAAGTAACTTAGTGTTCCTGTATATAACCATTTGATAATAATGCTTTGGAGAGAGGCCATTCAGGAATAATCTAGTCTTCTGAATATTCCTAAGAAAAACCTGCATTTGCCTGGATTGAATGAAATGCCATTCTTTTGCCTCTCTCATAACTACTCCCCATGGGAGGAATTCCACTTTCATTATCACCTGTTATTCAGTTACTATAAACCTTTACTATGTGTGTGTGTGTGTGTGTGTATGTGTGTGTGTATGTGTGTGTGTGTGTGTGTGTGTGTGTGTCGTTTTGTTTTTTGGCTAGAAACTCAAGCAACAGGTACAGAAAGTGCTGAAGGTGGTAGTATGGGGTATTCCAGAATGAGTACTCTCTCCCCTCCCCACGTGTTTACTGTCATGGATGATCTCTCTTCCCATTGCCGCTTCATTCATTTTAAAATAAGCTTCCTGTTTCAAAGACTTGTTAAGTTCTATTATACCTGTTAACACTCATACTCAATCATGCAGACACATCTTCCCCTTTTATATTTGCACAGTTTATCGCCTTGCCAAATCTTCCCTCCCTGCTTAGTCAAATCCTCAACTATAATGCAAAATATTGAAGTAAGCATTTTTTTTCAAAGTTCACATTTGATAGCCACTAAAGTGGAAACCTGGTACCATTTCCTGAGAGTTGTCTGTTCTTTGTGGTTAGCTGTGCTATACCAATTTTTTTTTCTCCCTTCTTACAGCAGGATGGAACTGAAAGAAGGAAACCAGCTGACACAGGAGCCCGAGTGAGACTGACTGTCCTCTTTGAGACCAACACCATGGATTTGCGTCTCCCTTTGGTGCTTTAGATCCAACCCAAGGAACAAAGCAGCTCCTTGGGAGCCATGGCTTTCTTTGCTCCATGGAAGTTATCCTCTCAGAAACTAGGCTTTTTCCTGGTGACTTTTGGCTTCATTTGGGGTATGATGCTTCTGCATTTTACCATCCAGCAACGAACTCAACATGAAAGCAGCTCAATGCTTCGTGAACAAATATTGGACCTCAGCAAACGGTACATCAAAGCTCTGGCAGAAGAAAATAGGAACGTGGTAGATGGGCCCTATGTTGGTGTGATGACAGCCTATGGTAAGTCTGAAATATGGTGTTTCTCTTAAAATAGCTATTGGTAGTGTTTTAAAAATTACAATCACAAACTCACAGTGCTCTATTAATTGAGTAATTAATTATGTGTATCTCATCATCTGCATCTTTAGGAACATTCACTAAATTAGCTACTTACATTAGAGCTGATCCCTTCTGAAAACAAGGCTCCAGTCACCAACATATTCTCAAAGATTCACTCGCTGATTCATTGGACATATTTGTAACTCTTGAATATCTGCGCGTGGATGTTGTTTGAGAAATTTTTAAGCCTCATTTTTTTTCTTTTCCCACACAATATATTTCGAAAGCATTTTTTCCTCATTTCCCTAACCCATACAAACTAAGCCTAATTGGGATTGGGTCAGGGGAAAGTGAGCATAATGTATTCTGACATCAAACAGAAATGACATGCTTGAGATTCTAGGCTAATGCAAATGATAAGATGATTGTATTTTGCATTTTTAAAATATTTGACAATCATGGGAACTTATTACAAACTATAGGATATATTCAGTTCTTTGGATAATAGTTACTCCCCCGTTAACTAAGTCTTTCTTGAGCACCAAAATTTTTAAGAGACTATCAGTAACCTCCTGTGTTAGATTATCTACACTGTTGTTCTTCTCATTGTTGAGGGTCTAGAGTTGATTAGATATGTAAAAGGGCAATGCTCTGGGCAAGGGAATGTTATTGAGCATGTATTTATTTGTTTTATAAATTTCCATGCACGTGGAATTGTGGTGCATCATGTATGAGCTAATTTTAGGATTTGGGAGGGATGGCGAGGAAGAAAATGACCATTCTATATTGTTTCTTGCTTAAGGATTTCTTACAAAATAATTTAAATGACATTTACTTCTCTATTCTATGCATTTTCCAAGAAGAAAAACTAGCTTTAAGGGAGTTTGTCAAAGTGTTTCTTGAATACCAGCTAACTCATCAGCCTGACTGCTTTCAATCTCTCCCTTCAGAGCATGGCTGGTCAGTAAGACATTTGTTACTAATAAGACTAAAATAAAATTCCATCTTCCCATAACTTCTCATCTAACTCTTTATGTTGTGATCCTATTCAAAATAGACATAAGACACAATTTTGCAAGAATTTTCTGAAATATAATTGACCCATTTTCAGAGAATAGCTTAGAAATTAAGAATTTAACTACCTAATTTTCAGTTAACTAAGAACTTCAAGGGGTAGCTAGGTGGTGCAGTAAATAGAGCAATGGCCCTGGACTCAGGAGGTCCTGAGTTCAAATCTGGTCTCAGACACTTAACACTTAATAGCCATGTGACCTTGGGCGAGTCACTTAACCCTAATTGCCCCTGCCAAAAAAATAAAAAGAGAGCTTCAAAAACATTTCTAGAATTGTTTGTCTAAGCCATATGAAACTAAAATAACAGTCTCATTGATATTCAGTAAACACTTTGAGGGTCCATTCTATGTCCAGGGGCTTAATCTACATGTTATATATGCATTTTTTTTCTCTTTATGGGATAAGGAGGAAGAGAGAAATTTTTCTTTCTCTTTACTGTGAAAGTTGGAGGCAGTGGAATATGATGGATTAAGATTCTCGCCACAGTGCAAAGATCTAGCTTCAACCTCTGACACATATTGGCTGTGTGACTTTGGGCAAATCACTTAACCTCTCAAATGTTCTAGACAACTTTTTAAGCTTGTAAATTGTAGAGATGCCAACTTGCATTGCTGGAGATTCATTCTTCATCCGGGAATTCCTGGGTCAATTAAATCATAGGTCTAGTCCTTATTCCAATTACTAGAAAGGTTTGTGAGAAGGCTTCTGCTTCAAGTCATATGAATATTCAATGGCAAAATTCTACCTACTCTGATTACTTCATTTCTTTCTTCATTGCTTTTCATGAATAGTTGTTCACAAAACAGAATATTCTCTGACATTAAAGGGAATAAACAATTATGCCTCAGATATAAAGCTTTGTAGGGATAATGCTAAGGCACGATCTTTGTTTCAGTTTCCTTTTCTGAGTTGGATGCCTCTTTTTTTTCCTCTTTTAAAAGATTCATCAGAAATTCTTGCATATCCTGCTACGACTTATTTGCCTTACAGCAATTTGTCACATCAGTTCAAGTTGCTAGATTTTGTAGATGAGTATGTGCTGATGACACAGACAGTTCAGCTGTGCTGAAGTTTTTGAACTCTTAGGGTGAATATCACTGACCAAAAGGGAATGGAAGCAGAGGAAGCCAAAGTTATCAGATATCGCAATCTAATATCAATCCTTGAGCAAGTTCACATTTTAATTATCTAAAACTTGCTAACCTAGTTTTTTTTTTTCTTTCTCTTTCTCTAGTTGTAAGCCGAGTAGATCCATGGTAGTACTCTCTGTGAAGGGGATTTGAGTTCAAGGCACAATACTTGGAAATCTTCATTATCCCAATGGCCTGCATTTCCATTGAATCCATTACTGTCAGATGCAGAAGCATTGGCAGTTTAGGCCTGTAGTTTTTTGGAGGTTAAGAAACAGGAGTTTGAGGGGTTTAGCCACACAGGCAGAACTTGGGTTAAAACACAAGACCCTTCAATATCTATCCTACTGCACTGTCACATAAACACATAAACAGTAAACTGTTTAAGTGTCTGTTCTGAAAGAAGGAAAGGCTGCCCAGCAACCATCCTTGTCTGTGGCTGGAAAGATGTCAGATAAAATATCATAGAATTTCTCTTATCCCTTCTTATATGAGATTAATTAAAGATCTTGTTGGTATACATTAAGAAAGCATTTGGTAGACATGTCAAATCTTTGCAAGACTCATAGTGAGTTGATTTAGCAGTTCTGTACTGAGCCATAAAATTCCAAATCCAGAAGATACTGTAGAGGAGTCATTTAATCAATGTCAGCTGCTAGGTGTAGTTTCCTGTTGTCCAGGCATAAGGCGAGTAATAACTGATCTTGTTCAATACAGCTTCATTCCTGGTACTAGGGCTTATACAAGATAGCATCCTTGAGGAGCATATCTAGTCAGTGGCTCTTGAAGTCTCTCAGAATTGTGATGCAAGTAGAAATTAATGAGCTCTCCAGTGATATCTACCCTCAAACCTTTATGTCTTAGAGAATTGTAAAGAAACTTTTTATCCCATTTTGTGGAATTTTAAAAGAAAAGATGTTCCCCAGGACATCTCTCTTGTGGTCCTCTTTGGTGTGTATTCTCTATCCAAATGGGAAGTGGGAAGATAGTAGTATTTTCCATCTGTTTTCTCTAGTATGAGTAGGAGGAGTATGTTTGTTTCAGTTTGATGCATAAGATGTTTAGTGAGTTCCTACTGTGTGCAAGGAAGGTACTGACCTAGGCATAGGGGATACGGAGGTGAAATGGAATCATCTTGGTTCTGGGCTCAGCACTCTCTCCATTGGTCCACCTCACTGCCCCTTGATATGGTATACAGGGGCCTTAAATACCAGGAAGAGTTTGTATTTTTTCCTAGTTGAGTAAGGAAACACAATTTACAAGCAGAGAACTAAGACAGTTGAACTTGTGCTTTAGGAAGATTACCTTAGCAGAAATGTGGTAGATAGATTAGAGAGGGGAAAGACTGGATTCAGAGATATTGTTATAATAGTTTAGGTCTGAGGTGATAATAAAGACCAGTACTTGAGCATTGGCAATAGGAGTCAAAAAAAAGATGGATATGACAGATCGCATAATATTAGAATCAGCCAGACTTAGCAACAGAATAACTTTGGGGCATAAATGGAGAAAAAAGAGTCTAGAATGATATCCCCAAGGTTTCTGGCATGAGTGACTAGGAGGATGGTGGTATCCTCCAAACTAAATATGTAAGTGTGTAAGTATTAACATACATAAGAGGAGAGAGTTTGGGGCAAAGATGATGACTTTATATAGCTCTGGTGACTAGTCACAGTTGGGGACCTGAGTCACTCATAAGTTTTGCTGTGCTAAACCTTATCTTCTGCATGTTCTTTGACTCTTAACTGTTTGCCTGGGTTGCCTTGACCTCTGAACTTCTCTATATTTCTTGCTTTCAGACTATAGGCATGCTGTTTGGTCTGCTTCCTCTTGCTGTTTCTTCATCCCTTGCCAAACCCCAACCCTTGATTGCTTCTACCATGTGCCTCCTCTGCTTGTACTTAGGTATTGCTGTCCACAGCTGGAAGAAGGCATGTAACGAAATTGACTGAGTACATTATCAGTTTATGTGATTGAACTTCAGTTGAACTCTCATTCTCAAGCAAAGCAATTCTGTTCTCCATTTTGTATTCCAACTTCTTGAGAGTCTGTTCTAAACTTTCTTAAGGTTTAAGCCTTGCACCACCCCAACTCCCCACCACTTTCCCCTGTCTCACCCTCTCAGCTGAGTACCTCTCCTCTCACTTTACCGAGGAGATTGAGGCCAGTTGAGTTAGATAGGAGTTCCCTCTTCTCCCCTTCTCTTCATCTCAAAACTCGTTGATTTCATTCCATACTCTTCTCCTTTTCTCTAGTCCCTGATAATGAAGTCCTTCTGGCCAAGATCAATACTTCAACACAGGCATTTTACCCGATGCACTCCAGCCCTCCCTCCCCTACTCTAATCTTGAGTGTTTCCTTATCTATTGGTCCCTATCTTATTGCTTGCAAAATACCTGTGTCCCCCATCCTTTAAAAACAAAAAACGTTCAGTAGACCTGACCACCTGATCTAGCTATTATGATCCTTTATCTCTTCTCTCCTCCATTTCTCAGCAAAATTCCTTGGGGGAGGAGAGTGGAGGAACCATCTAGTCATTGCCTTCACTTCCTCTCCTCTCACTTTGAGTCTTGATTCTGACTTTATCCCTCAACTGAAACAGCTTTCTTCAAAATTAGCAATGATTTCTAAATTGTGACTTTCTTTTAGTCCTCATTCTTCTTGACTGCTTTTCAGCATTTAACAGTGTTGATCATCATCTCTTATTGGATATTTTTCATCTCTAGGTTTTCCTAACACTATTCTTTTCTGGTTTTCTTCCTACCTGACTGATTGTTTCTTTTCATTCTTTGCTGACCCACCATCCATTTTATTTCCATCATCTGTGGATATTCCTCAAGGCTCTATTTCGGCTCCTTCTGTCTGTCTCTGTCTCTCTCTACCTCTCCCATGTCCCTTTCTCCCCCTCCTCCTTCTCTCTCCCTTCTTTACTTCCCATGGATTTAATTATCAGCTCTAGAGTTCCATCTTTCTAGCTCTAGTCTTCCTCTGGAACTCCAATTCCACATAACCAAATGACTGGTCAGTCTATGGAGCATACTGAATTTTCCTGTTTCTGTCAAAGGCATCACCATTCTTCCAGTTACCCAGCTTTATAGCCTTGGAATATATTCTCTCTTAACATCCACCTCAGAGAATCCCTCACTTCACTTGAGGCATAGCTAAAGCACCACCTTCTTGCATGAAGCCCTTCTAGATCTCCTCCGTATGCAAACCTCTAGTACCCTCTGTCATTTAAATTTAACTACCTTGAATTTATTTTGTATTTATTCTGCATATACTTATAAAATATGTACATACCGTCTCTTCTAATAGATTACCAGCATCTTGAAAACAGAGACTGTCATTTTTGTTGTTTTCTATTCTCAGTGCCTGGCAATAGCAGGCACTTCATAAATGCTTGCTGATTGATTGACTATGTCACTAATGTACTTACCGAAACCAGAAAGCCCTGCCAGTCGGCTGCCTTACTTTGGTCTCCCAGTCCGTATTTCTGGTTTTGCCCTCCCCGTCACCACCACCCACAGTCAACAGATGATACAGAAAGTACTTACTATGGATCAAGCTCTGTGCTAGTGTCTGGGAATGCAAGTATGAACAAGCACCAAGTCTCTGCCCTCAAGGAATTTACATTCAAACAAAGAGAAGAGAGCTGGAAAGGAGTTGGGAAAAGAAGTGCTATGATACCCACGATGCATTTGAGTATAAATTTTTTTCCAATGGGATTTGGGCTTTTGTTAACTAATCCATGAATATAACTTCTTCTAGAGCAGTGGTTCTCAACCTTCCTAATGCTGTGATCCTTTAATACTCGTGGGCGTATCTGCATGTGGGTGGACCCGACTGGAGATGGGTAGAGGAGCCATGTCTCGGTTCCTAAGACCATGGGGAATATGTGTATTCTGATGGTCTTAGGCAACCCCTGTGATCCCTGTGAAAGGGTCATTTGACCCCCAAAGGGGTTGCAACCCACAGGTTGAGAACTGCCGTTCTAGAGTCCAGAAGTTTTCAGAAAGATTTCCCATGAAGAGCGGCCGATAGCTTCTTTCTCCTTTGCTTCTGCCAACACATTTGGAATTCATACAGGCATTTTATATAGCCTCCTGTTTAACTTTTAAAAGTAGTTTTGTTTTTATTTTTAATTAGTATAATAAAACTGTCTGGTATATTTTCCAGCCCTCACTCCTGCAGACATCTTGAAGGACTTTATTTTTTTCTTTAGAGAAACTAGGATGTTAGTACTTCCCTGAGAGTAACATTAAAAACACCACCATTGAAACAGCAGAAGTTCTCTCCCAACTCTGCAAGGAAAGGAAGTATTCCATTCTTGGGTGGCTAGTAAAACTGACAGGAGGAAATATTCAGAGCTGTTTGATGTGGCCATGTCGTGTCTCAGGGAGATGTCTGTCATTTTAGCATGTTAACGTGGTTAACTGAAAACCATCAGTTCTTAGGAAAAAAACCTTGTAGGTGCAATGTACTCTTTTGGGGTTTTCCCCCCAGGGCTACTCTACTAGAAGCATAACTCACCCCACTGCCAAAACCACAGCCAGACATGAAATTCATAAAGTTGTACATACCACAAGCCCAGAAACTTAGAGAAAGAGCTATAGATGGGAAAGGGGGTGAGGAGAAAGGGGAATGTTTCGGTTCTCTTATATATCCCTGCTCTCTCAGAATAACTCTGTGTGTGTATGTGTGTGTGTGTGTGTGTGTGTGTGTGTGTGTGTGTGTGTGTGTGTATGTTGAAAAGTTTGGGAATATTATTTTACATTCTCCCCAATTACAGCATGGTCTCTTTTCCAATATCTCTGTCACCACTCATTTAAACCATGACTGAAACAATTCAGAGTCAGCAGTTTGGGAGTCAAAAGCAAGAAAAATGAATGAGACACTGGAGCATCAGTTTGCAGAGTACCCCAGCAGCCAAAAGCTGCTACCTGGATAATATCACATGTCATCTTCCGGCTGTCAGCATGTGGGTAGACTGTGGTGTCCCCTTCCTCTTTCTTTTATGGGCCAACTCACAGTACAAGGAGTACGAAAATAGAATTTGTGCCACACTTTCATCATGAGAACTCATTCATCCCACATCAAGTCCATTGTGATGGGAAAATTTTGTACAATAAATGACTTTTAGGTCACTATTGATACGATAGCAGGCAGACCTTAATGCACTCTGATGACCCAAGTCTTCTGAAAAGATGTCATCACATTTGGGGCTTTAATCAGCACAAATAGAACTGAAGCATTCAATGCCTGGATTCCATACAATGACCCAACTTTGGGATTGCAGTGAATCCAAGCAGATGGTTATAACAGTGTTCCTGCATGATGCTTTGGCATGATGGTGGAATTAAGGAATCAACCAACAGTATTTATTCAGAACCTATAATGTGCCTCTGGGGAGAACAAACCTATGGTGCCTTCACATTCTAACAGAGGAGACAAGTAGTATGCATATATAGATTATAGCATAATAATAATGATGATAATAATATCTAGCATTTATATAACATTTTAAGGCTTGCAGATTACAAATATCATCTCATTTCATCCTCACAGCAACCCTGTAGGTAGGTGCTGTTATCATCTTCATTTAACAGATGAGAAAAATGAAGCAGACAGAGAGAGGTTCAATGACTTGCCAGTGTCACACAGGTAGTAAGTTCAAATCGGAGGCCAGATTTTGGTTTTGATTTTACATTATATACATTTACATATTACTCTTACTCATGAGGACTCTTGTCACAAGGTAAAACAGTTAAGTAAAACTAACACTATAGTTACCTTATTGGAAAGTGCATGTAACATTTCCATCTATGGTATAACCCAATCTCCATTTCTTTTAAATGAAGTCAACTAGATGTTAGTGTATGCCTGGTATAAAAAAAAAAACCTAAGTAAATATATGCATTTTAGTTTATTGGGGGATTAGGAAAGGCTTCATGCAGAAGGTGATGCCTGAGCTGCATCTTAGAGAAAGAGAGAGGACTTATACAGCAGAGATATGGAGGGGTTGCATTCTAGGCATGGAAGAAGGCCCATTCAAAGGTTCAGAGACAAGAAGGGGAATATCATATATGAGGAATGAGAAAGCCAGTTTAACTAGATTGAAGAGTGAAGTAATGTTCATTGAGGCTGGACAGATATGTTGGGGCCAGGTTGTAAAGGGAATGAAAAGCGAAACAGGATTTTTTATTTGCTTATAGAGACAATAAGGACCACTGGAGTTGGTTGAGTAGGAAAGTCACATATATAATCAGGTTTGCTCTTGAGGAAAATTTCTTTGGCAGCCAGGAGTAGGTTGGACTGGAGTGCGGGCAGACTTAAGGCAGGGAGACCAATTAGGAATCTGCAGTAATCTAGGCAATGAAGCTTTGAACTAAGATGGTAGCTGTGTGAGTGGGGAGAAGGAGTCAGGTGCCAGTTACAGTCTGATGGAATCATGTTTGATACTGACAGCCCACCTGCTGTTCACTCTTGACCCTTGGCTTCAGTGTACCAGTCTGTTGGTAGACAAAGCTTTTGGAGGAAAGAAGCTGTTCTGTTTTCCTTTTGTTTTCACATCCCCAGGACTCAGCACTGTGCCTCCTATATAATGGGCAATTAATAAGCATGTTTTGTTCCTCCGTCTAAGGCTGTAGTCACCAGACCAAAGCTTTGCTTTCAGTCCTGGGAAAGGACTGGGCAGTATGCCTGAAGGGAGAAATGCAGTAGACATAGTGAATGCATTGGAGGTGGCAGCATTATGTGCTCTTCTGATACTCTTTTGCCATTGATATTTGGACCTGGTCAGAGGTTAGATAAAGTCGATATAGCTTCAAAATAGGTAGCATTTCAGTTGTAGCCAAGAAGAGTGAATGGCAAGCCTGCTGAGGAACTACTAGAGATGGGATTTAGACCTTCCTTAAAGGTGAGTAGAATAGTTCCAAGGAATGGCTTCATCATTTCAAAGATATAATGAATCAACATCTTTAAGAAGGCAAGTTGCCCCACTTTAGCAGCATAATAGGTAGTGTTGATCTATCTTTCCTGTTAGACAATGAAGTTATTGATAATGAGATTTCTAGGTGCAGCTAAGGCAGAGAAGACTAATTTGTTTTGCCTGACTGTGCATATTTGTAAAAAAAAATCCAATGAAATTGAGGTGGGAAGGAGAGTAAATAGACTTCATTTAAAAGAAATGGATATTGGGTTATACTATAGATGGGAAATGTTGCATGCACTTTCCGATAAGTTAACTATAGTGTTAGTTTTACTTAACTGTTTTACCTTGTGACAGGAGACCTCATGAGTGAGAGTAATATGTAAATGTATATAATGTAAAATCAAAACCTATCAATGAAACTGAAAGTGAAAGAAACAAAAAGACTAATAAGTGATGAAAATCCCACCTAAACTCTATATGTCTTAGAGTTAGAAGGGACCTTAGCTGTCCTTTAGTCAAACCTCCTTATTTCACAAATGAGGAAATTTGCCCAATGCCACTCTGGCCTTAGTAAGTGGCAGGGCTGGAGAGAGCCGCATTTTGTGTTGCCACTTCCCCCATGGCTTGTGTAGCTATTGCTCTTTTAAAATCTTTGATTCTTGGACTTGTTTTTTCTTTTTTCTCAAAAGTTTTCTTCTTTTGATCCTGGTGATGTTTGTGGCATATTCCTTGGAAATGCTGGGATCCTAGTTAGAAGTGAAATACTTTATCTTTCTTAAATCATTGTCACTGACCTTTGGCAGCCTGCAGAGAGGTAATGGTGGACTGATTCTACTCAGCTGACCAGATACAGTAAAAAATAATAGAGAATGCCTGCAAGATAGAGATCTTACACACTGCATACTCATCAAGGTCATTACAGTATTTAATATAATATAATCAGTAGGCTAAGCAGAATTTGCCCAAGCATTGATGGTGCCCCCTTAGTATCTAGGAAATGAAATTCAGTTTGGAAAAAAGGTCTGCTTCTAGTAAATACTTAAAGAAGTAACAGGGAACTTGGGAGGTGGTGCTAAACAACCTTATTATTCCCTTTCATGGGATGATCTAACTGTGCATTGTCCCTTGTACCTGTTCAGCAATTTGCAATTTTTGTATTTTTATTCGCATTCTTTCCTCTTTCTGAAATGTCTTCTTCCCTCTATTCCATCTCTGCATTTTGAAATCCCATTCCACTACCAAGGTCCCTATCAAATGCTACCTCCTCTTTGAAGATTTCACTGATTTCTACCCTACTCTTCCAGTTGAAAATGAGCTTTCTTTCTTCCAACTTGGCACTTTATATTCTTGTAAATATATAATTCTAAAAAGGATCCATATTTTCATCCTAAGCACAGTTTCCCAAAAGTGTGTTATACTGCCCCCTGGGGGTGCTGGAGCAATCTAGGGAGGGTGGTAGTAGCCTTGGGTGCAATAGCGGGGTATTGAATAAAAATAAAGGATAGTGGAAGTGTAAGGAAAGAAGAGAATTTTGAAAAACTGTTCATACATGTTTCATCTGTTGTGTAACAGAGTTAAAGTTGTAGTGATTACATTATTTTCCAAATACACAAAACGTGAGTTATAACTTTTGGCCAAGTTTGTCAACAGGTCTTAACAGGCAGTTGTTGGCAGGTGAGCATGTTGTGTGTTGTTGAGAAGGCCAGCATGCATCACCAGAAATATGTTCATATAATTACTTGTTTATAGTATGATGCTATACCGTTATGTGATTCAATATTGCATCATCAAAATTTCAATGCAGGAAAAAACCACAAATTTACAATAAATTATTAAATTTAAGGTGTGTCATTTTAAAATGTATGTATATATATATATTATAGTTTTTGAAATGATGCAAATTTTAAAAAAAGTTAAAGGGTTAAAGAAAGTAGATTTCCTTTTGGGGGGGTGTCTTTTTGTTGGGAGGAAGGCAGGGCAATTGGGATTAAGTGACTTGCCCAAGGTCACACAGCTAGTAATTGTTAACTGTCTGAGGCCGAATTTGAACTCAAGTCCTCCTGACTCCAGGGCCGGTGCTCTACTTGCTGTAACACTTAACTGCCCCAGAAAGTAGATTTCCAGGGGGAGCACTGAATATTTTTTTTTAAGGGGGCAGTAGGCCAAATAAATTTGGTAACCTCTGTCCTAGAAGAAGACAACAAATATTTAATTTCTTTTTGTGGAAGACTCAAACTTAATAATGATCTGGACAAAATTCTTGGAATAGCATTTGACATTGTTGAATCATGTGTCTATGACCCAGCCATACTCGCTAACTTATCTCCCATCTCTGTACCTTTGCAGTGGTTGCCCCTGAAATGCTTTCCTGTTTCATCTCTGCCTCTCAGAATTCTTGACTTCCTTCAAGTATGCTCTGAAGCATCACTTTCTACAAGCGGCCTTCCCTTCCTTGTCTCTTCTTTTGTCCCAAGCTTCTAGTAATTTCCCCTCTAAGGTTAACTTGCTCCTACTTACTGTGTTTCTTGTATGTATTCTCTGTAGTGTTATCTTCCCTGTTGTAATGTAAACTCCTTGAGGACAAGAAATGTTTTGCTTTTCTCTTCCTCCATTTTGTTTAGTATAATAATGCCTGACAATAAATGCTTGCTGATATTTATTGATGAGGTACTTCACAAATTGGGATCCAGAGCTTCTTATAATTTAATAGATAGTTTCTGTAAGTTCTTGTGACAAAAAAAAATTAATAACCAACCCATAAAACAAGTCCTCATAACTTGATGATTAACCTTCTTGACGTTAGCTCCTTTGAACTTAATCTGGTCCTGCAATAGTGCATACATCATTTATAATTGAGGACATACTCAAAGTCTTTCCAGTTTTGCCAGAGTTTGTAGTCCCTTGGCAGAGCCTTTGAGGATCCTTGGTCACATCCATTCAACAATGAGACAGAGGCCCAGGCTATGAATCAGGAGTCCTGGGCTTTATTCAGATCTTGGCTGCTTAACTGATTGTGTGATGCAACTGAAACACTCTCTTAGCTTCTCATTTTGTTCCACTCTGCCTGTCTTTATTGTAAACTTATTATACTGCCTTTTTGTGTCTATGCCACATTTCCCCACTAGGTTATAAATTCCAGGAAGGCCAGGCATGCTTTAATGATTTTTGTGACTCGCATATGTTGTGCTTTACACACAGTGGATGCTTGATAAATGGTTGTTTAATTAATGAATGAGTCTGAGAAATTCTTTAACATTAGTTATTTTTTGAAGACTTCTTTTTTGTATAGTATTTATTTTATTTTCCTTTTTAAAAAATTGACAGACATTGATTTTTCTCTCCTTTCCTCCCCCATGGGAAAAAAAAAGAGAAAAAAAACCCTTTTAACAAATATGCATAGTAGAGTAAGATGCGCGTTGGTCATATACAAAAATTTGTTTATCATTCTGCATCCTGGGTCCATTATCTCTCTCTTAGAAGGTGGGTAGGATGCTTCACCATTAGTGCTCTGTGATAACGGTATTCTGGGATAACGGTCCTTCTTAAATCTTTCATGGTTGTTTATCTTTACACTGTTGTTGCTGCTGTATAAATTATTGTCTTGGTTATGTTCACTTCACTCTTTATCAGTTCACATAACTCCTCTTAGGTTTCTCTGAAACCATCCCTTTCAACATTTCTTATAGCTACAATAACTCTATTGTATGTATATGTAACAATAATTATATTCACATACTGTAATTTGTTCAGCCACTGGTGAATTGATGGATACCCCCTTAGTTTCCAGTTCTTTGTCACCCTAAAAGGAACTCCTATAAATATATTTGTACCTATGGATCCTTTTTCCTCATTCTTTGATCACTTTGTGGGTATAGGCTTAGCAGAGATTGCTGGACCAAAGGGTATGCACAATTTGGTGTGATCTTTAGGATATCGTTCCCAATAGCTTTCTAAAATAAGCAAACCAATTCAATGCTCCATCACCAGTGCATTAATGTGCCAATTTTCCTGTAGTTCTTCCAACATTTGTCATTTTCCTTTTTTGGCAGCTTTGTCAATCTGATATATGTGTGGTGGAAGCTCTTGGTAGTCACTGTCCAACATCCTTAAAGCAGGTGTTGGTTAGCTCCTGTTATATAAATTTCTTTCCAGTGGAAGCCCAGTTATAAAGTATGAGGACATTATAAAGAAAATGTGCCTTTAAGAATCCACACCAAAGGGGCAGCTAGGTGGCACAGTGAATAGAGCACTGGCCCTGGAGTCAGGAGGACCTGACTTCAAATTCAGTCTCGGACACTTAACACTTACTAGCCGTGTGACCTTGTGCAAGTCACTTAACACCAATTGCCCTGCCTTCCTCCCAAAAATAAAAAAATAAAATAATAATAATAAATTAAAATAAACAAATAATAAATAAATAAATAAAGATCCATGCCAAGATGAGGAAATTTGGGCAACTGATAATAGTGAAGTGAGGAATATGGAGCTAAATTTTTGGACAGTGTTCTTGATTTTGTTTTGTGTTATTCAGGTTATTAACAAATTATCTCTCAGTATTCTGGATGGAATATGCTGTTTCTTTTTAAATAAATAAATAAAAATAAAGTTTGTTATTAACTGTGTTTTATCTTTCTAGTGAGGCTAGGGCAAAGTAGCTCAAAAAGATTATTGATGCAATTTAACATTTGCTTCAGCCAGTGTGAGGATGTGGGTAGGCAAAGTTAAGGTTTTCAACCATTTTTTCTCTTCTCACAAGCGATCTTCCTTTGCTAGGATTCTCCAAGACAACAAACAGTGAAGTTCATGAATGTGAAGTCAAGAAATATTCTTCTTTGAGGCGGTTGTATCTCAATGGCTGCTTGACCAGCCATCCCAAAGAGTCATATTGCTGCTAAATCACTATGGAATCAAACCACCTTTATTGTCCAGGCTTAGGTTAAATTTAGTTGTCTGCTGTCAAGACCCATGCTTTCTAGCATAGCCCAAGCATATCTCAAGATTTAGCACAGAGAGAAAGACAGTAGTACGAGACCCCCACAGTAGGCACTTAGTAAATAGTTGTTGAATGACTAAACTGGTAAATTAGGACATCTTAATGAATCTCCTCCAAGCTGGTTGGAATCGTCCTATCCCCCTTTCTTCCATGCCCTTCTCTGTAGTTTGCTAGCACTCCCAGTGGGGAGGAGAGTATGGCTAGTAGTAGCACCCCTTGCCTTTTCTGATCCAAAACTTTGCTTGCAGCCCATAATTCCCTCTCTTTTCTCTGTTCCCCAAGCCCTCTTTTAGTCATGTATCAAAGCTCTGTAGAAAGCACAAAATGG
>CM053582.1:249151509-249179965 GCA_028627135.1 Pseudochirops cupreus
CAGAGTTAAAGCTAAAATAGATTTAATGAAAAGAGAAAAACAGGGAAACTATACTATGTGTCAGCCATATTCATCAATATTAGCTATTTAAAATAACTAGACAATACAAGGTTCAAATATTGCTGTGGTGTAGGAAATGATGAGTTGGTGGACTTGGAAAAATAGGGAAAGACTTGGGCTTATTAAGGAAGAAGTTAGTCACTCTCAAAGAAACAGGACAAATAAGACTATTTACTGTCTTACATAGATGCATATGAATGCATTTGTCTATATGTAAGTATAATTACAAATATCTAAGTTTATGTATATTTCTGTAAATGTATGTATGTGGATATACATACACAGACACATATTGTGTGTGTATGTATGTATATATGTGTTGTGTTTGTATACACACATGTACATGAATGTATACTTACGTGAATGTGTATGCATACATGCATGTGCACACACATGTATGGCTAATTATATACTTCTCGAGGGTGGCGAAGGGGGGAGAGAGCAAAGTAAAAAGTGCACAGCAGAGAACAAAAGAAAAATTACAAAGAAGCAAAAGAAAAGATGGACAGTTCTCAACACAATGTGTGTTATATAGACTTTCTTGAATTGGAAATTTATTGCTGTATATTTTGAATCCTCTCTTACAATCTGCTGTGTATATGGCAATGTTTTTTTTTCTTTTCTTTTTTTGCCTTTAAGTTTCATTATTTAATTTTGTATGTTTCTTTTTTTCTTATTGTGTATTTAAGTTTTCATATCTAATAAATTTTTTTTTAAAAAGAACCCCTTTCAGAGGTTCCAAAATTTAGGGTGCTGTAGGCAAGATGATCCTCCCCCAAAGTTTAGTAATGTTTCAGGAATAGCCAGTCTTTGAACTAAAAAGCAAGAGCCCAAGCATTCAAAACATAGAAAGGGATAAACAAGGAAATTGCATTTTGCTGAAAGGAACCATAGGCAACAAACCAGTATCAACATTAATATAAATATATTTATATATATAAAATATATATATATGTATATATATATATACATGCTGATATTTAGACACTACCTGGGGGGCAACTTTTTGTCCTTCTTTCCTCTGTCTGCCTAGACTAGTTTGGTATAAGCATTCACGAGGTGAAAAAATTGTCTTCATGTTAATCTGAGAGCAACCATTTTATAACTGGTTTTTTTTAAAAGTATTTTCAGCTTTCACTAGCATATAATTTTGAGACCAACCCCCTGAATGAGCCAGTACATTTTCTTATTTTCAAAATGGAAAATATTTTCATTTCCTGAGGCTTTCCATTACCCTAATGTATTCTTATTAACATTCCAAAACTTAAGATTCAAGTTTGAATTGACTTTTTTTAACAGTGTATTCTTGCAAATGTGGTTTAGTATTTAACTGTTTTCTTAATAACCAATTATCAAAAAGTAAACAGACAATTTTTAAAAATGTTAACACCTTTGGTATATTAGTAGAAATTCTGAAAAAAATAGTCCTTGGAGACACATAGAGTAATATGCTAATAAATATTAAGTGACAGGAATCCAAACGCCCGTAACACCTTTGGACTAATTCGTGACACTTTGTTTAAGATTTTTTTTTTAAAGTTGAAAAGTGAGACTAAACATCCCCAGTTTGAAATGCTTACCCACCGTAGTCATCTGATGAAAACCATAGAAAGATTCTCTGGCTCCTCTTTTAGTTTTCTGGAATACTGCAGTGGAATCATTTTGCTGTATTCTTCAGTGTCTAGCTACAGGAGCTAGTGCTTGATTTGGCATCATTGATGAAGACTTCACTGCTTGTTGTTATTGGGATGAAAGACACCATGCACTGAAAATTTTATTGTTTACTTTAATCAAAATGTGACAGATCCCATATGCTAATTTGGCTTAATGAGGTGCATGTGTGCAGTTGTCTTATCAACTGCGTATGGTATTGATTCAATAGACATTTTGCAGTTAAAACTGTTAACATATGCTTTTCCTTCCTCTGTTTTATTTGCTTTATCTTTCTTTACCTGTTTTCATTGACATACAAGTGTCAGTTGAATTGTTCTTATGTTTTAAGAACAACAATAAACCCAGGAATACTGTTAAGAGTTTTATATTTAGATGCACCTAAGTGATGCAATGGATAGTGAATCAAGACTTTCTTTTGAATTCCCATTTTACAGATGAGGAAACTGAGGCCGAGAGCTACTTACCAGTTGTGTGTCCCTAGACAATTAATTTTGTTTCTCTCTCGGTCTGAGTCTCCTTATCTGTAAAATGGGGATAATAACAGCACCTATGTCACAAGGTTGTTATAGTTACTTAATAATAACAATGATGATAATTGTCCCTTGCATTTTTATAGCACCTGTTAATGTGTCAGGTACTGTGATAAGTACTTTATAAATATTATCTCATTTGATCCTCACAACAACCCGGGGAGTTAGGTGCTAATATTATATTATTTTACAGCAAGGAATTTTATAGTGAGGAAAGTGAGAAAAAAAGAGGTCAAGTGATTTGCTCAAGGTCATATATACAGTTAGTAAGTATCTGAAGCTGAACTTGAACTCGGATCCTCCTGACTCCAAGGCTAGTGCTCTATCCACTGTGTCACCTAATTGCCTATCTAAACTTCCCTTCTCCCCTTTCTTTATTGTGTAGAGGCAGTTCATGGCAGTGTGGATAGAGTACTGGGCCTAGAGTCAGGAAATCAGGAAGACCTGAGTTCAAATCTAGCCTCCTGACACTTACTAGCTCTGTGACACTGGGCAAGTCAGTATTGGTTTCATGAAAATGATGGGGAAATTCAGAAGCTGAAAAAAAAAAAGAGAGAGTGTTTCCTAAGGTTTACCAGCAAGACAGTTTATCTGTCTCCAGGAAGGCAGCAATTAATTCCACAAAAGTAAGGTGCAAGTGAAGCTTAGTGAGATGAAGGATTCTTGGTTCAGTAAGAAGGCAAATGAATCCAGTTTTATACTGATACCTATGATTTCATGAGCCAAAGAGCTCTAGCACATCTCAGTTACTCAACACTGATCACTGCTGGAACCACACTGATCAGTGATAAGGACATGATTCAGGAAAGATGGGCTGAAAACTTCCATAGTGTTCTGAATAGACCTTCACTTGTAAAATAGAGATGAATAACAGCATCCACCTTACAGGAATGTCTGGAAGATTAGATGACATAATATTTGTAAAAGGCACTTAGCACGGTGCTTTATACATAATGCTTATTCTCTTCCCTTCCCTCACTATCCCCCCATATATAGATAAATTTGTATAAATTGATATATAGTATATATAAATACTATTAGTAGATAAATTCTTTTAGATATGCTATTCACATATGTACAGATATAGGCACATATAACTATATGGCTATAGATATATATTTATAGATATATAATTATCTCTAGATTTCCATATATGAATAGCTATCTCTATAGATATCTAGATGTCTGTCTATAGTCCAAATCTCGATATAACCATCTCTAGATTTCTGTACATTTCTAGCTTTAGTTATCTAGAGAGAGATCATATATGTGTGTGTGTGTGTGTGTGTGTGTATTTCCATATAACTCTGTGTGAATGACTAGCTAGCTCTTTAACTATTTAGAGATATATAGCTCTTATATATAGTTATGTTATATAGTTATGTATGTATGTCTCATTTATAATTCTAGATTTCTATACAGAGATAGCTATGTGTTTCTATAGATGTCTAGAGATAAAAATAGAGATTACTATCTGGGGGATTAACTGTATCTTGTTTATAGGGTTTAGGAACTGGTTTTTACATAACTGTTGCTTAAATTCACAGACCTTTAAATGGAAATCGAGTTCAGCATTTTTCCCCCTACTAGTTTATATTCCAGAAACAAAACCTTGAGCAAAATTGCATGTCATAAAAGCTGTTTGAGAAGAGTAATATAAAAATAGAACTTTACTCCCCAGTGAAAAAGCACATGTTAGGGACCAGGTATCCAATCAGTAGATTGTGTGATTGAGAGCAGTTGAACTATCTCAAAGTGTGGGTCAGTGGAATTAATCTTCTTTGTAGAATTTTCTGCCCTTGTGGTTCATCTTTCTTTTGTTGAAGACAGTTGCTCCATCGAAAGCTTGTTGATTGCAGCACCCCAGTTCTCTTTATGCCAAGTTAAGGGCATGTTAGACATTGACATTTTAGACATTGACAGTTGGAGCAGAGAGACTACATGTGTCTGAGATTTACAGAGGGTTTGTAAACTGCTTTTTTATTTGCCTTGTCAGAGTTGGACAGCTAGCTACACTATTAGCTAGTCTTAAACTGTCTTTATGTTTCATGTTTGTGAGCTTTTTGAGTAAACATTTACAGTGGAGACTTACTCTTTACCATCGTGCAGCTGGAGATGAGATCATGAAACTTAGAAATTGTGGACAGAAGCAAATTAACATCCTGCCAGTTATCTGCCTTCAGTATTCTAGTACTTCATACTGTTGGGAAGACTAGAAGTCTTTATAGACTAGAAGTCATTCTGCTACATATTGCTGCACACCTAAGATCAGACAGCTCCCAGGATACTAATTAGATTTGGCAGGTGCCCTGTGGGATAGGAACCTGAAGTTTTTGCAGCTCTTTAGGCAATGGACTTACCTCTGAAAACTCTGCTTAATGACTTTTGTCTCTTTTCCTAGGTGATTTCTAAGATCTCAGAGGTCTAACTCTTCTTCTCTTATTACCCTTTGCTAAATAATTGTGAAATAGTGCCAATCTTGGGAATTTCCCCAATTGGAAATATGGAGGTGGTACAACTTTCTAGTGTCTATCCCAGGAGTATAAAATCCATCAGCTAGATGTTTTGCATTTCACTATCTCATCTTAGGTTCATTCCCCTTCAAACTGAAGAAAATTCTCATATTGTAATATTCTGCAATCATTCAAAGACAGTTGCCTACCCGCCTTAACTTTTTACTAATGAAACATTTTTAGCAATTGCTTCTTTTTTTAAAGTGTGTTGGAAGAAAGTGAGGAAGGAGGGATTATAAACTTCTACCACAGATCAGGCACTATGCTATGTACTATTGTAATATTAATGGAATAGGAAGATCTCTGTACATTAATAGGTCTGTGTGACCACATGTCAGTCATGGGTGTCTTGCTGCTTTCACATTTGTGATACATCCTGAGTCATATAGAGCCCATTGTGGGAGGAACTTGCTTAGGGGGAGGCTTGTTTGTAGGAAGGCTTTCATACCTTTTGGTACTAAGCTAATTAGGCACTGACTCACAAGAATTGTGATGCTTTCTGACTCTGAGCCCGATAGCTGAAAACTTTATAAACTGGGAGGTTGGTATTTAACTTTGGGGGTTCACTTATGAGAAGGACCTTTTAATTCCCTGGATGGGACTCTCAGTAGTTGTTTGTTAAGAGATCCCTGACTACTCAGAGGTTTGTGCTCTCCTGGTCCAGTGGTATATGTAGGTGGTTGTATTATTCTGTTTAGACAGTAGGAGCCCTGTCTGTTGAATCTCTGTGCTAATTTCATTTTGTATTTTCTCCACGTTCAGGGTACTGATCTTTCCCCTGAACTAGTGAATGTAATTAAAGTAAGACTGTTGACCCCTATAAAAGCTGTCTTTTCCTTTAGTAAAGCAGATCAAAGAACCTGTGTTAGCAGGACAACCTGGGTGTGCAAGGGTGCTTGCTATTACAGTTATACATTGTCTCATTTGGTCCTCATAACAACTCCTGGAGGTAGGTACTATAATTTTCCCCATTTTACAGTTGAGGAAACTCAGGCAGATAAAAGGTTAAATGATTTCCCCAGGTCACACAGCTAGTAAGAGACTGAAGCCAGGCTTGAGCTCAGGTCTTCCTGACTTTAGACCCCAAGCTCAATCCATTTCATCACCTATCTGCCAAGTTCCATATATTACATCCTGATGACTAGAAGACCAAAGTAAATATTAGAGATTTCATTTCAGGTTACAGTAGCTGGGGATGGGGATAAGGGCTAGGTTCAAGAATAAAGGAGGAAGTGGAAGAAGGGTTAGATTTAAGAGGTTGGGAGAGAGAAGAGTCATTCCCAGGTCTGATACTGTTTGTATGATTGTACATAAGGTTTTTAGCCTCTCCAAAGTTATTTCTCTTAAAATGGTGATAGTGATACTTCTGCTGTTTATTTCACAGGACTATAACGTACTATATAAAAGTCACTTTTATTGTTGCTGTAGCATTGTACCTGACATTCAGTTTAACAATAACAAAACACTTAACTCAGTTCTTATTAGCTTCTCTTCAAGTATTCTTTTAATCCTTTCCCCTTTTGCCTGCCTTATTCTTAATGAGGAAGCATCCATTTTAATAGCAATTATTGGAAGTCAGCTTTCCGGTGATTTTGTCAGGTCTTTGCTGTACTTTTGTAAGATGGTACTATAGTCATAAATGTCTACTCTCCTTCCCAGGAATGGTGGAAGGACTGAGGAAAAGGACGTTGGCAAATGACTCTTTGTCAGAAAGAAGGATGCCTTCTAGATTCCTAGTTTTGAAGTTTCCTGGGCCATTGGCAGGCATTTGGCTTTCCCCAGAGTTCCAAGTATTAGTATGTGTTCTTCCGCAAACACGGCAGGCCTTAACAGCTCAGGCTAACAGTTTTGTAATCCCAAGGCTTTGGAGGAATTAAATTAGCAACTGGTTTTTATGGCATCAGTGATATGTTGTCAGCATATTCTCTGCCATTATATATCTAAGGGAATCCTGGGGTATATGCTTCCAACCAGGAAGTTTACCCCTCAGACTAGTGAAGTTTCAAGTCATATTTATGATCTACTCAAAATCAAACTCTTGGTATGATTTTCATGGAACAGAGTGTAGTTGGCGCTGTCATCATTATTGATTCTCAATAATTAAAATAGAGAAGTGTGGGTTAAGTAAGTGGTTTTAAAAGATGCCTAGGGACCTAGAAGGAAAATTATAGACGAATGTGTCTGACCCCTCTATGAAGTGTTTTATTTGCCCAGGGTCATAATGATGAATAGCAGTTCTGGAATTCAAACTCAGGTCATTCAACTCCAATTGTACTTTGGTTTGTACTATACTATTTCACAATAGGATTGTTAAAACAAAAGCTAAGGAGCTTTAAGTAGTAAAATTAGTGTTCACGAGAATGAGACTAATTCCATTCATATTCCCAAGGATAAATTATGTCTTAAGTGTGAAGAATGTTCTAACAGGACGAGACTTGTCCCCAAAACAGATTCAAGGTTTGTGGAAATCTGTAGCTTATCTATGCTTGGGTTTATACTTATCTGAGAAGCTCAAATCTTTATAATTGTGTTTCAGTTTCATGATTTTGGTTGCTAGAGATAGCCAGTAAAGATATCCTTTTAGATTTCTATGTGATCTCTAAAGTTAACTATTTTCCTGACTTAGCCTAAGAAAATGATCACTCTAATGCAGTGGTTCTCAACCTTCCTAATGCCGTGACCCTTTAATACAGTTCCTCATGTTGTAGTGACCCGCAACCATAAAATTATTCTCATTGCTAGTTCATAACTGTAATTTTGCTACTGTTATGAATCGTAATGTATATATTTGATATGAAGGATGTATTTTCATTGTTACAAATTGAATATAACCCATAGGTTGAGAACCGCTGACCTAATGGTTCAGGTAGTTGGTAAATTTAGCATTTCCCATTCTAGGATGCAAGCTTGCTCATCCTGTATGGATTCTTGCTCTCTTATGGTAAAAAGAAATATGAAGAAGTCACTTGAATTCTGTTTTCTGAACTCCATACCAGAATGTGCTGTAACCATACTGGATAGCTAGACTCTTAGAGTCTTAGATTTGGCAGAGGCTTTCCCAGTCATTTGCCCTAGTCTCTAGTCAATGCAAGACTTCCTTCTGTGCTAGGCTCAGGAATTTGTTATTAAGTTGTTTTTCAGTTGTGTCTGACTCTCTGTGACCCCATTTAGGGTTTTCTTGAGAAAGATAACTGGAGTGGTTTGCCATTTCCTTCTCCAGCCCATTTTACAGATGAAGAAACTGAGGCAAACAGGGTTAAGTGACTTACTCAGCTAGTAAGTTTCCTAGGCCACATTTGAACTCAGGAAGTTGAGTCTTCCTAACTTCAGACCTGATACCACTGTGCCACCTAGCTGCCCCAGGTTCAAAAATACCAAATAATTTCATAGAGCAGAGGTGTCACACGCAGGGTAACACTTTCATATGTGGTCTGAATCAGATTAAAATGTAATTGGGAAATATTTAACAAAGCAAATAAAAATTCAATAAAATATAGATAATATTAATATGTGGCTTTCTATAATGTAGGTAATGTCATATGTAGTTTTCCAAGTTAATATGTACCTGCAGGGCGCATGTGTAGTTTATTGACCCCCATTTCTATTTGAGTTTGATATTACTGGTATAGAGAAAGCATAGGACTAGACACGGGTTAGTCCCAGCTTGGAAGACTTAGGTTATAGACCCAACTATGTTACTAAGTAGGTGCATTACCTTAGACGTGTTACAACCACTCTGTGCCTTGAGTTTGAGTCTTAGAGTTAGAAAGAATAAGAGAAATCATGTAGTCAAGCTTTTGCCCAGAATAAGAATACCCTCTACAATATCTCTGACCTTAAAGGAACCTTAGAGGTCACCTACTTGAGCTCTTATGGTGAGGGGGGGCCCACTGTCAAAAAAGGTAGTCTTTTTTTTCTAACACAGCTTTAATAGGAACTTTTTATTTGTGTTATATGGATATCTTCTTCCCTGAGGTTTCTGTCTTGTATTCCTAATTGTTTGCTTTTGAACTTTACATAATAAACCTAATTCATCTCCTACATGATATACCATCTGAATACTTAACAAAAGTATTCTTTCTTCCTTGGGTTTTTTTTTTCCCATTCCAGGCTAACCATCCTTAATTCCTTCAACTGTTTGCACATAGCATGGTTCTGAGGATGTCTAACCATTCTTTTCATACTCCCAGACACTTTATTCCATCAATTCCCTTCTCAAAATAGGATGCCCAGTGCTGAAGTTGATATTCAAGGTATGGTCTGAACAGCTCAGAGTAAAACTTCTTATCTCCCTGCCTTTGAACACTATGCTTGATTAACATAGTCTAGCATTACTTTAAGATTATTTATTCTGAAAATATATCATCCCTGAACTCGTAGGATTTTAGTAGAATAAAATTCCTAAGGAGAGAAATGTATTTTTTTTCAGTGTGCTGCCAATAAACCAGATCTCCCATATTCAATACTTGTACAGTTTTGTTTAAATTGTTTTGTACAATCAGTTCTTAGTAATACCTTCCTACTAATCATTTCCATAGCATTAGCCAAGTCAACCAGTACTATAGCCAAAAAATACATACATAGGGCTTCCTGTGTCGTAGCATCAACTGCTAACTATCACTGAAGAGTGACCGAATTAGTTTTGCTAAGGGGTATTGTGATTTGATATATTCTCATAAATGAAGTAATCTAATGATGGGACCTAAAGTGGATCCACCCCACTATCCTTGGAACATGTTAAGAATGACCTAACGAAGGTCAGTAGGAGGAATGATGAAATAACTGGGAGCATAAGTTATATTGGACAAAAGCTAAAGTGACTGAGCTCATGAATAACAAAGATGACAGATTCTCTCACCAAGAAAGATAAATCTCATTGTATGAAAATTGAAAATGTGGCAAAATAGAAGGAAAGTGTTGTGCTGTAAGAGCAAAATCAAACAATGTTTGATACTAGAAGGAAGAATAATATAGACTATAATATGGCAATAACTAAAATGATCTCTAAATGTCCCTTCCTTCTCAATAACTTACATTAAATTTATTATTAAACTTCATTTTGTTATGAACTAATCCTTGTTAGCCAAGCAAGGTGTTTTTGAGTATTGCTTCTGTCACGCAGCATGTTAGCACTGTTTCATGTTGAAATTTGATAAGCATGCCTTCTGTGTCTTTATGTATGATGTTGATAGCAATATTGAATGGACCAGGCTTCCACAGAAGTTTACTGAGCACATCTTTCATAATGTAATTGACATATTTAGGAACTTAGGGAAGACCAGTAAGAATATGAATTTTACCAGTATAGGAAAATATTGGTATGGAAATTCATTGCAAATTGCAGTCCATCTGTGTTTTAGTAGGTAAGTCTTAGGGCACTGTTTATGAAGTGGAGATAATAAACGGCTTGCCCAGTACCATTCAACTGATATCTGTCAGAAATGGAATTTGAACTCAGAGCTCCATGATTTTAAGTCTAGTACTCTATCTACTAACATTATTTATTCTGAAGAAAATACTAATACTACATATTCCAGTTTTATGCTGGGATATCCATTAATCACCTGTTGTTTATAATTATTTACCACTCATCAATCTACTTTATATATTCATATGTAGGTTGGACTTATATGGCTGCTGAGGCCCCTTAAAAATATCAAATTATATGACTCATCATTATCTAGTCTGCCTTTCCCTCTTGTACTCAAGGATATAAGTAGAGATTTCTTACTTAAAGAAATGAAGTCTTGTTGAAATCAAGATATGTTATTTCTTTTTTTCAATTAATCTTTAGTTTTCAACATTCATTTCCGCAAGACTTTGAGTTCCAGATTTTCTCCACATCTCTCCTCTACCCTCCCCACCCCAAGATAGTATGCATTCTGATTACCCCTTCCCTCAGTCTGCCCTCCCTTCTATCACAAACCCCCCTCCATCCCCTTCCATCTTACTTTCTTGTAGGGCAGGATAGATTTCTATACCCCATTGCCTGCATATCCTATTTCCCAGTTGCGTGTAAAAACAAATTTTAGCATTTGTTTTTAAAACCTTGAGTTCCAAATTCTCTCCCTTCTTCCCTCCCCACCCACCTTCATTAAGGAAGAAAGCAAGTCAATATAGGCTATACATGTGTAGTTATGCAAAGCACTTCCATAATTGTCATACTGTGAAAGACTAACTTTATTTCCCTCCATCCTTTCCCATCCCCCATTTATTCTATTTTCTCCCTTGATCCTGTCCCTTTTCAAAAATGTCTGCCTCTGACTATCTATTCCCCCAATCTGGTCTCCCTTCTATCATTCTCCCCTTATCCCTTTCCCCCTTACTTTCCTGTAGGGTAAGATACCCAATAAATGTGTATGTTATTCCTTCCTTAAGTCAGATCTGATGAGATTAGTTGGCTCATTCCTTCTCACCTCCATCCACTTCTCCTCCATTGTAAAAGCTTTTTCTTCCCTTTTTTATGTAAGATGATTTACCCCATTCTATCTCTCCCTTTTTCTTTCTCCCAGTATATTCCTCTCTCACCTCATATTCTACTGACCCTGTGCCTTCTCTCTCTCTCTCACTCTCTTTCTCTCTCAATACACACACACATACACATGCACATATATGTTTATATGTGTGTATATATGTGTGCATGTATTCCCTCCAACTACCCTAATACTGACAAAGGTCTCGTGAGTTACAAATATCATCTTTCCATGTAAGAATGTAAACAGTTCAACTCTAATAAGTCCCTTGTGATTTTTCTTTCCTGTTTACCTTCTTATGCTTCTCTTGATTCTTGTATTTGAAAGTTAACTTTTCTATTCAGCTCTGGTCTTTTCATCAAGAATACTTGAAAGTCCTCTATTTCATTGAATTTCCATTTTTTCCCCTGAAGGATTATACTCAGTTTTGCTGAGGAGGTGATTCTTGATTTTAATCCTAGCTCCTTTGACCTCTAGAATATCATATTCCAAGCCCTCCAATCCCTTAATATAGAAGCTGTTAGATCTTGTGTCATCCTGATTGTGTTTACATCATACTTGAATTGTTTCTTTCTGTCTGCTTGCAATATTTTTTTATTGACCTGGGAACTCTGGAATTTGTCTAGAATATCAGGACAGTTTTCCTTGAAAATTTCTTGAAAGATGATGTCTTGGCTCTTTTTTTGATCATGGCTTTTAGGTATTCCAATAATTTAAAAATTATCTCTCCTGGATCCATTTTCCATGTCAGTAGTTTTTCTAGTGAGATATTTCACATGGTCTTTTATTTTTTCATTCTTAATTTCTTTTTTTTCCCTTTAAATTTATTTATTTTTAGTTTACAACATTCGGTTCAACAAATTTTTGAGTTTCAGGTTTTCTCCCACTCCCTCCCCTCCCCTTCTTCCCAAAATGGCATATATTCTGATATAGGTTCTACACATACTATCACATGAAGCATATTTTCACAATTTTTGAGTTGTAAAGAAGAATTATAACCAATGAAATGAACCACAAGAAAAAAGAAACAAAACAAAACTAAAAAGAGAGAGATCAAATAGTCTGCTTCAATCTGCATTTAGACTATAATTCTTTCTCTGGATGTGGATAGCCTTTTCCATCATGAGTCTTTTGGAGTTGTCTTAGAATCTTGCATTTCTGAGAAGAGCCAAGTTTATCAAAGTTAGTCATCACAGATACAATAAACTGTAAATGTATACAGTGTTCTTCTGGTTTTGCTCCCCTCACTCAGCATCAGTTCATATAAATCTTTCTAGGTTATTATGAAGTCCATCTGCTCTTCATTTCCTATATCGCAATAGTATTCAATTACATTCATATTCCACAACTTGTTTAGCCATTCCCCAATTGATGGGCATCCCCTTGATTTCCAGTTCTTTGCCACCACAAAAAGAGTTGCTATAAATATTTTTGTGCATACAGGTCCTTTTCTCATTTGTATGATCTGTTTGGGATATGGCCCTAAAAGTGGTTTTTCTGGGTTAAAGGGTATGAAAATTTTTGTAGCCCTTTGGGCCAAGTTCCAAATTGCTCTCCAGAATAGTTAGATCAGTTCACAGCTCCACCAACAATGTATTAGTGTTCCAGTTTTCCCACATTTATCATTTTCTTGATCTGTCATGTTAGCCAGTCTGACAGATGAGATGTGGTACCTAAGAATTGTTTTGATTTGCATTTCTCTAATCAATAGTGAGTTAGAGCATTTTTGCATATGATTATAGATATCTTTAATTTCTTCCTCTGAAAACTGCCTGTTCATATCCTTTGACCATTTAGTAACTGGGGAATGACTTGTATTCTTATAAATTTGACTCAGTTCTCTGTATATGTTAGAAATGAGGCCTTTATCAGAGACACTGGTTGTAAAAATTCTTTCCCAACTTTCTGCTTCCCTCCTAATCTTGGTTGCATTGCCTTTGTGCAAAAACTTTTCAATTTAACCTAATCAAAATGATCCATTTTGCTTTCTGTAATGCTCTCTCTTTTTTGGTCATAAATTCTTCTCTTCCCCATAAATCTGACAGATAAAATATTCCTCGTTCTCCCAGATTGTTTATTGTATCAGCCTTTATATCTAAATCATGAACCCATATTGATTTTATTTTGGCATACAGTGTAAGATATTGGTCTATGCTCAGTCTCTGCCATACTGTTTTCCAGTTTTCCCAGCAGTTTTTGTCAAATAATGAGTTCTTGTCCCAGAAGGAGTCTTTGAGTTTATCAAACAGCCAATTACTACAGTCATTTACTACTGCATCTTGTGTACCTAACCAATTCCACTGAGCCACCACTCTATTTCCTAGCCAGTACCAAGTAGTTTTGATGACTGCTGCTTTATAATAAGTTTAAAATCTGGTGTAGCGAGGCCACCTTCCCTAGCACTTTTTTTCATTAATTCTCTTGATATGTTGGGCCCTTTGTTCTTCCAGATGAATTTTGTTTTTATTTTTTCTAGCTCTATAAAATAATTTTTGGTAGTTTGATTGGTATGGCATTAAATAGGTAGATTAATTTAGGTAAAATTGTCATTTTTATTATATTAGATTGGCCTAACCATGAGCAACTGATGTTTTTCCAGTTATTTACATCTGACTTTATTTGTGTGAAAAGTGTTTTGTAATGGTGTTCATTTAGTTCTAGCTTTGTTTTGGCAGTTAGACTCCCAAATATTTTATGTCTACAGTAACTTTAAATGGAATTTCTCTTTTCTTGCTTTTGGACTTTATTAGAAATATATAGGAATGCCGAGGATTTATATGGGTTTATTTTATATTCTGCAATTTAGCTAAAGCCATTTATTTCAAGTAGTTTTTTGCTTGATTCTCTTATTTTATAATTTCTTGATTTCTCATAAAGTCATTAGCTTTCATTTGCTCCATTCTAATTTTGAAGGAATTATTTTCTTCATTGAGCTTTTGGACCTCCTTTTCCATTTGACTAATTTGACTTTTTAAGGCATTCTCCTCATTGGCTTTTTGGACCTCTTTTGTCATTTGGTTTACTTTATTTTTTAAGGTGTTATTTTCTTCAGTCTTTTTTTGGGTCTCCTTTAGTAAGCTATTGACTTGTTTTTCATAATTTTCTTGCATCACTCTCATTTCTCTTCCCAATTTTTCCTCTACTTCTCTTACTACTTGATTTTGAGAATGCTTTTTGATCTCTTCCATGGCCTGTGACCAATTCATGTTTCTCTTGGAGGCTTTTGATGCAGGAGCTTTGACTTTGTCTTCTTCTGGTTGTATGTTTTAATCTTTGTCACCAAAGTAAGATTCTGTAGTCTGACTTTTTTTTTATATATTGTTTGTTCATCTTCTCAGCCAAATACTTAACTTTTTAACTCTTTATCAGAGTAGGACTCTGCTTCCAGTGGGGTTCAATAGGGAGGGGGATATACTGTCCCAAGCTTCAGGGGTTTCATGCAGCTTTTTTCAGAGATACTTCTTGGGTCCTGTAAATTTTCAACTCTTCCAAAGTGGTATGATCAAAAGAGAGGTGTTTACTCCTTTCCTGGCCTGTACTCTGGTCTTTGAGTGACCACAAGCACTCTTTTCTGCCTTGAAACTGAGGATTCCCTCTCCACCACAGCCACAAGCTGTGCCACACCGGTGTTCTTCCTCACTCCAGGACCACCACTAAGGTCTGCAACCCAGATCCAAGCAGGGCAAAGCAAAATAATCCTGCCCCAGCTCCAACAAATAGATCCCTGCAATCCCTCTCTGATCAACCACTTGATCCCCACCCCATCTGGGAGCTCCAGAAGCAGCTGTTGCTGCTGCTGCCACCTCCTCCTCACCAGGGCCTGGTCACACTCCTCTCTCACCCAGGTCTGACAGAGTTTTCCCACTGACCTTCTATTCTGTCTTTGGTGTTTGTAGGTTGAAAAGTCTGGAAACTGCCACAGCTGCCAATGATTCAGTCCCCTAAGAACTGCTCCAATCTTGCCTATGCCTGCACAGCCCACACTGGACTGCCTTCCATTCCCAGCCTAGTGTGATAAACTCTTTCTGGCTGTCTTGGGCTGGAGATATGTTTCACTCATCATTTTGTGGGTTCTGCAGCTCTAGAATTTGTTTAAAGTCATTTTTTGCAGGTATTTAGAGAGGTTTGGGGGAGAGCTCAAAGAAGTCCCTGCTTTTACTCTTCCATCTTGGCTCTGCCTCCCCCCCCCAAGATATGTTATTTCTACCATATTCTCCTTATATAGCAACCCTACCCACCAAAAAAGAAAGGAACTAGAATCTGTTATTTAACCCTGTTACATATCATTTGACCAATACTCTCTTTATAAATATCCTCTAAGGCTCAGAGGGTAAGTGACATGTTTAAAGCAACTAGCAGGGGGGAACAGATTCGTTACTAACAGCAATATAGCCAGTAAATGGCAGTTCTTTGTGAACTTATTTTGACCCATAGTGATCATTTTGCAACCCTTAAAGTGCTAATAAATGAGTTTTACTATTCTGTCTGCTTTGTTTTCTCAGTGTCCAATAATCTCTTTTAGAATTTTGTTGAAACTTCTTATCAAACTTAGGACTCTTTTTTTTTTAATTCACATTTTTTTTCCCCTTCTGAACTCAGGATACCATTTTGTTTCTCTTGCCTTTTCTCTTGGTTTTCCCTGATTCCACAATGATTATTGCCAATTTTCTTAATCCTTCAGTAGAGATAATACCTGCATATAGAAATCCTACAGCTTATTCTGCAGATGCAGTGACATAATGAGAAAACAATTTGAAAAGCAAAAAATGTGTCATGCAAAGGTAAGGTGTTCTTTAACTGACCATATAATACTTGCATGCAAACACGCTGGGATTTGCGGTTAATTTGTCCTAGCTGTATTAATGCTCCATTTCCCCCTAAGTTACTGTGGTTTTCTGTTATACATATTAGCTAAGATTAGTCCATCTTGAGGTTCTGTTTTGGTTTTGTTTTGTTTTATCTTGTTTGCACAGATATCAGTGATTCTCTTAATACTAGATTTACTTTCTTAGGGAATAAGATCTGTAAAAACTTGTAGATACTTTGTAGTGTATGCTATGTTTCTAAGTCTTACTGGAAATAATTTCCTGGAGGCAGTTGCAGCTAAGGACTCTTAATTTGTGGTTTAAAGAAGGAATCCATTAATTTGTTGAGAATAGACCATCCTATTGAATCTTAAAACAAAAGGAAAGTAATAAGTAAGTAGCAAGTTAATGATCTGAAAATGAGAAACATTACTTTAGACAAGGTCTGCTATATTGCTTTGACTAAGCTCTGGTTATTTCATTTGAATATCAGTCCAAGATGATAAGGCCATTTTTATTTAGATTTTTTTCCCCCTACCTTATATTGATACTCAGCAGGTTACCTTCTGAATCTTTACTAAACACTTCAGAAAGGTTCAAATGCCAAGATGTTGAAGGAATCATTTTTATTCCTAAAAGTTTTTAATACACTTCCTTTGTATTATATTGAATATGGAAAGGGAGATGAAGAGGACAACTTTTCTTTTTATTCTTTTACAACATTATGTGTTAATTAGGTCAATGTGCAACTATTCTATAAGAAGGAAACTAGTGAGTGACTGTGAGATCTTATATGTGTGTGATCCTATCTCTTCTGGCCTGGTTATCTGCCTCTAATACTGGCAGTTGTCTAGTAGAAGATAAAAACTCTTACCAATCTCACTGTACTCTTTTATACCATTGTTCTTACAAAGAGAAATGGTTTGTGGAGAGAAAACAAAACAAAACATTGGAGTGAGAGCCGGAAGACCTGGGTTCTAATCCTGCCTCTGTCTCTTACTATCTCTGTAACCTTAAGCAAGTTATTTTAACATTCTTGGCTTCAGATTCTTCATAAGAGTGAAAAGAATACTGGATTTTGATTCCGAAGACTGGGGTTTGAATTCTGGCTTTATTACTCTCTACATATGTGGCCTTCTTAGGGCTTTGTAGCTCTAGATTCTAAGTCTGAAAGTGTAATTATCATTCCATCTGCAAAAGCAAGTAAAATTCTTATCAATTCATAACTTATTTTTAAAATACATTTTATGATTTTTTTTTTGGTTTTACATCATCTACATTTTTCACTGTACTGCTTTCCTTGTCTCTCCTTCCTGTTGCCTCAAATAATAATGAAATATATAAGACCAAAAGTCATTCTTCATTATATGTATTCAGAGGTTATGAACAAACAATTCTAAAAAGAATTGCAAGCTATTAATCAACATATGAAATAATGCTCCAAATTGATAACAGAAATGCACATCAAAACAACCCTGAGATTTCACTTTAAACTACATTGACAAGGATGATAAAAATGAGAATATCATTGTTAGAGTTGCAGAAAGGTGAACAAATTGATGCGTTGTTTGTAGAGTTGTGAACTGATATCACCACTTTAATAAACATTTTGAAATTATGCAAAGAAGTAACAAAAATGTGCATACCCTTTGACCCAGAGATTCTGTGGTTAAGCATATACCTTAAAGAAGTCAATGACAAAAAGAAAGGCCCCATATTCACCAGGATCCCTAAAGCAGCACTTTTCCTGATAGCAAAGACCCAGAAGGCAAGTGGATATCCATCAATTGAACAATAGCTACACAAATTGCAATATATGGATTATTGAAATATTAATGTTATAAAAAATTATGACTATGAAAGAAAGAAATGAAAAGATACACACATACACACACACACACATACTGTTGTAGAGGGAAGTAAACAGAACCAGAAAAACATACAGCAAAATAATTAAAACAATAAAAAAAGAAAATAAATTAATCAAAAGTGAATGTTGTGGAATTATAAGATCCAACTTGACCCAAAGAAGAGATGGGGAAAACCTCTCCCCCTACTTCCTTGCAACTAAGATTTTCTTGGTAGAGTGTCATAGCAGGTACTTAATAAATGTTTATTGATTGGTTAATATCATTTAGGAGGCTGATTATTCAAGGAAAGCATCTTGGCATCAAATACATTGGCATACTCAGATATGCTCACTATTTGTGGTTTCATAACTTAATTTTCAGGTGTTTCTTTTCCTAAGGCATTTTAGGATTCTAGTCTACCTTACGTGATGTATATGTCCTGGGTAAATTACAGTGTCCATCCTCTTCTGTTTGGCTCCAGAGGGCAGAACCAGGAGCAGCAGGTTAGAAAGGCTAGAAAGTAAACAGTTTAAACTCAGTGCCAGGGAAAAATTTGTTGACAATTAGAGTCATCCAAAATTGAAATGAGCTGCCTCGTAAAGTGGTAGATTCTTCCATAGAGGTCTTCAGGAAGCGCCTAAACAGCCACTTGTCATCTGTTAGTGTAGGAAATCCTTTCCTTGAGAAGTTAAACTAGATGTTCACTGAAGCCTCTTCCAACTTTCAAATTCTATGATTCTTGTGATTCTGTAAATAGATGAACACTCCCGTCTCCATCTTGGTCCAGGTAGAACAAAAGAGAAGTTCAGAATCTAATGTTAATGAATCAATGACCTCAACTTTAAATATGCAAGAGAGTCCACTTTCATTTAATTACAATTTGTTTCAGACAGCACTCGTGCCATACATTTCTTCCTGCATGTTTTATTAATGTGTATATGATAATAAGTGTTACTACTCACTGAGTGGAAAATATGAAAATTGAAAATGGACGATGGACTCATTAAATTGCAGACGAGTACATTATCTATGCATGCTTGGTTCCAAGCACTGATGTGGTTACTAGTCCTGTGATTTAGTATATTAAGTAGAAATTAAAAACACACGTGACTACAGACCTTTAGGAATAATGAGAAGGATTAGGAGAAAGAATAAATGCTTTCTCTTTGTTCTCCAACCCCACCTCACCATATCCCTGAAGGTGAGGGAACCAGTCCACTAGAATTAAAGGGGAAAGTGGTCCTACATATTAAATCTATTAGTTGACCCTTCCATATCATTCATTCTTCTGGTATGTGAAGTCTTTTGGAAAGAACTCACACAGACCTTTTTGCTTTTTATTTTCCTAATTTTAAATTTTGTTTTTTGCCAATTAATAAAAATACATTTTTGTCTACTGTCTGCCTTCCTCCCCCTGAGAAAAACGAAAAATAAAACTCTCATAACAGAATGCATAGTCAAGCAAAACAAATTCCCATATTGCCCATGTCCAAAAATATTTATTTCATTCTTTACTTTAAGCCCTCACATCTCTATCAAGAAGTGGATAGCATTCTTCATCAGTCCTCTGGAATCATGGTTCACTATTGTATTTATCAGAGTTCTTAACTCTGAAAAAGAGTTGTTTGTCTTTACAATATTACTGTTACTATATAAATTATTCACCTGGATCCACTCATATCTCTCTGCTTCAGTTCACGATGTCTCTCCAGGTTGCTCTGAAACCATTCCTTTTGACATTTCTTATGACTCAAGAGTATTCCATTACATTCATATACCATAATGTGTTAAATCATTCCCCAATTGATAGTCAAGCCCTTAATTACCTGTATTCTTTGTCACTTTGTGTGTGTGTGTGTGTGTGTGTGTGTGTGTGTGTGTATGTGTGTGTGTGTATTTATTTGTCCTTATGAATCCTTTTCCTCTCTCTTTCTTTTGCAGAATAGACTTAGTGGCATCACTGGGTGAAAGTTATACACAATTTGATAACATTTGGACATAGTTTCAAATTCCATTCCAGAGTGACTGGATCAATTCATAGATCCACCAATAGAACATTAATGTGATTTCCTACAGTCCTTCCAACATTTGCCCTTTTCCCTTTTTTTCATCTTTGTCAATCTGATGAGTGTCAGGTGAAACATCAGAATTGTTTTAATTTTAATTCTCTACTAGTGATTTGTATACATACCTATTTTTTTTTCATATGGCTGTTGATATCTTGGATTTCTTCCTTTGCAGATCACCTGTTCATGACTTTTAAAAACATTTATCATTTGGGGAATGGTTTTTATTTTTACAAATTTAAAGAAGTTCCTTATATATCTTGGAGTTTAAACCTTTATCAAAAGAACTTATTGCAAAGATTTTTCCCCCAAGTCTTTTTTTTGCTTTGAATTTAGCTACATTGATTTTGTTTGTGCAAAAACTTTCAATTTTAAGTAATTTTTGGTTTCTCACTATTCCTTCTTTGGTCAGGAACTCCTCCTTTATCCATGAATCTGAAAAGTAATTTCTTTTTTGGATCTCCAAGGAGTTTATATCTAAGTCATAGTTCCACTTGAAGTTTATCCTGGTTATCAGATTGAAGATATTGGTCTAGTTTTTGCCACGCTACTTTCCAGTTTTCCTAGCAGTTTTTTTTTTTCTGTATAGTGAGTTCTTTTCTTTATTCTTAATACAAGGACTAGAAGTATATCAATGAAATTGCTATAATATGAAAGAATTCCTGAGAATGTTTACCATATGCCTATTTACCTGTGTGACATTGGTTGTTACTTTCTGTGAAATGAGAGATTTGGACTATAGGATCTTTATGCACCCTTCCAACTTTAAATTCTTTGATCCAAACACCATAATCACATACTCAAAGTAGCTCTTACACCTGTCAGTCATTAGTAAGGCAGTGGCAGCAGCAAAGGACTGTTGTAAGTTACCATCAGAACCCATCTCCATCTACATCACTGCTTTGTTACAGTATTATAGAGTGATAGGACTTGTTTCAATTAGATTGTTACCAAAACCTTTAGTCTGAATTTTATGTGAGCTCTTCAAGAATCCAAGACACATGCTTTCTTGTCTCACTTTAAAGGAAGACTTAATCTTGCCTGGGGGCAGTGAAAATGGATTTTGAATGATTCCAGAATATCCTATACCCACTGGTTTCATTATTTTCAGTGGGACCTGAGGATTGTCACAACTTTATTTCATAGGGAAGATAGATGGGAAGATATGTATTTAATAATTAATTAGTGATTGGATGAATGAATGAATCCATTTGGGGAGAAGAAGAATGTTTAGTCATATTGGCAATTTTGAGCATAAATGTTCCTTTTTGTATTTTTTTTGCTTTTGAAGGAAAGGGATTATGTGTTTTGGCCATTTAGAGAGAAATAGGGGAGCCATAATCTGGCCTTTGCAGAGAATGATTAAGCCCAGCTGAGCAAGCTAAGTTAGAAATCAGCCTACTGGTATAAACCTCAGAAGGATGCTGTTTTAGGGAACCTTGGTTCAGAAATCACTGTTCCATGAAAACCCACAAGTCTTTTTTTTTTTTAATGTATAATTAGGCATTGCCAGTTGAATCTGGTAGTTGATTTCTAGAATTTGTGGATATTAAGTAAACTCAAAGTCATAAACTTAAATGGTAACTGAAGGAGTGACTGCCTCGGGTTATGGTGTATTTCTCTGAATTTCCTGTTCATAATTACATTGGCTTAATGGAAGTTTCCTTTTTTATTTTCATCATGTCATGGGAACAACTTCTCCATTCTTTCTTATTTCTCACCCATATTTTTCACTAAGTGGATTGATTTTGATGCGTTAAAGGAATCATAGAAAATTATTTAAAATGAAGTTGCTATCTGATCATAAGAAGAGGAAATATTCATTTTTTGAAGCTTAGAGCTTCAGAATTCAGGAAAAGGATTCAAGATAGATGAGGCTTATTTTCTCAGACTTGTCTAGTTAATAGGAAGAAAGTATACTGTTATACTTTCAAGCATTCGTAGTTACCTTGCCAAAATACAAAGGAAATATGAAAATACAAATCCATAGCATCTTGATCATGTTTCCGTGTTTTCTCCTGAACCAAACTGATAGATTACAAAGATGTAATCATTTAAATTTCATGTGTGTCTTTTGCATAATTATCAGTCTTCAGGGAATATTATTAATAACATTATTAAATTAAATATATTAATAATATAATAATTATTAATAATAACATGTTATATAGTTCTTTAAAGTTTACAAATCGCGTTATGCAAATTATCTCATTTAAGACATCCTTGCAAAGCAGATATTAAAGGTACTATTATTCTCATTTCACAGATGTGGAAACTGATACTCAGAGAGGTTAAGTGACTTATCCTTGGTCATGCAGTAAGTTTCTAATGTGGTATTCAAACTCAGGTTTTCCTGAGTACCTTATTTAGTTCCTACTGTATTTCTAGGTCAGGGATGGGGAACCTTCTGCCTCAGGGCCACATGTGACCTTCTAGGTCCTCAAATGTGGCTCTTCGAACCCAGATTTTGGGTTCAGTCAAAGGACCACACTTGAGGACCTAGAGGACCACATGTGGCCTCAGGGCTGCAGGTTCCCCATCCCTGTTCTAGGTGCTCTGAAGATACAAAAGGAGTCCAGCCAGGTTAGGCCACTGACCTTGAGGAGCTTAGGGTCTTTGCTTAATATAGGCACTCAATATAATGCTTATTGAGTTGTTTTATTGGGAAGCACGTAGGAAACAATTTAAAATCATGCAGACCAGTTTATATTGAGGTACTAAGTGCTGTGGTTGTCCTACAAGTGCTGATGGGGTTCAGACAAAAAGACGGTCACAGAAGCATATAGTGGCCCCAGTAAATTTTATGGAAGCATGAGACTTGAACTTGGCCTTGAAGTATGATGAGATTTAGATCCTTGGAAGGGAAGGCATTGGAGCCTGAGGAAAACCTTGAAATACTATCTGCTTCTTTCTTTTCTAGTTTGCTTCACACCTTTGTTCATACCTAGCCCCCAAAGAAAATCTGACCTTATGCTTAAGGAATACCACTCCCAAAGTGCATATTTACTGAGAAACTGGAGATTTCCCTCAAGTAAGAAATGTCCCTACTTTCAATTTGTCTTTTTTTTTTTCACTTGAGAACCATGTACTTAGAACTGACCCCTCTATATTTCAACACTTTGCCTTCCCAACTACATCTCATTCAATGCAATCCTGTCCCCCTCTGGGGCAATTCCCTTCACATACACTGCTCCCTGCTTCCCCCCCCATTTTTTGTTCAGAAATCTTAAAAGTTCTTAAAAGTGGTCTTTCTATCTCTTTGGTCCCAATTCATTTGGCTGCTCCAGGCAGTTGTAAAACTCAGCCAAACAATTAGGGTCCTCTTTGATCTGTTCCTCGCTGATGCTGCTACCAAATGAGTCAGTCCCTTGACTTTCTAGTGGACTTGATAAGAGTAAGTGGTTGAGTGAAGATCTCCTGGTTATCATTAAGCTCTAAACTTTTGTGACCTGTAATCTCAGTTTTACCTCTACTTGCAGATAGAAGCAGCTGTTCCTTTCCCATCTCCTTCCTTTTGGTAAATTACTTGTCTAGACTTTCAGGGATAAAGGGGAACAATTTGTAGTTATCTATCAGGTTTGTCTGATATGTATCATCTTGATGGGGTTTTGGTTGATTGTTCAACACCCAGCCTAAGTCCCAAAGAGAAAGATATCTGGGTGTAGGCTGAGAGATGTGGGTTACATGCTGTAGATTAAAATCTCTATGGTGATTTTTGTCAGTACTTGCAGACAAGGAGTGGGAGTGAAATCACAGCCTTTGTTCTACTGGAGTGTTTTAGGGGTGAATTATTTACTGGTGTTGCTGATTCTCTTTGCACACCTGCAGTTTACCTTTTAGATTTAAGGCTGTTATTTAAACTCTTCTCCAGCTTTGGGCTAAGCACTGTAAATACACAATTAACTATTCAAATGCAAACACATTGGAAACAGACTGGAAAATACAGTCAGAAAAACAATACCTTAACAAGCTGTACTTCACCCCAGAATTGTGATTTATAGAAGATTAAGGTTTAATTTTCAACTTGCTTGTGGACTAAACTAAAGCAGCAGTGCTCACTAGAGTAACAGCTATTGATAGAAAATGTAGCTAACTGTGGAATATGTTGGGAGGCTGGACTGTCTTCAGTGTGTATAAAGAACTCATTGAAGGAATAGACCTCTCCCTTTGTCATGGATAGTGAAAGATTAATCATAGAATGTTAGCACTTAAAGGGATTTTTGCCGTTGTTGTTGAGCTGTTTCAGTCATGTCCAGCTCTTGGTGAAACCCCTTTTCAGGTTTTCTTGGCAAAGATACTGGAGTGGTTTGCCATTTCCTTCTCCAGCTCATTTTACAGATGAGGAAACCAAGGCAAGCAGTGTTAAGTGACTTGCTCAAGGTCGTACAGCTAGTAACTGTTAGCCTGACTCCGGGCTTGCCCAAGAAGGGATTTTAGAGACCTTTTAAATCAAACTGTCAGGCTTCGGAGTAGGGAGAGCTGGTTCAGATTTTTGAAAGAATTCAATCAGACCTCCTCTTTAGCTAAAGGGAGCTTTATTAACAAAAAGCATGAGAGCCTGAGACTTAACAAGGAGCTAAGCAAAGACAATGATATAGGACAAGGAGCGTACTTATGTTGCCAAAAACTATATAGCCTATAGGATGGTGATGTAAGTTTTAGGATTTCTAAAGGGAGTTAGAGATTTAGGGACAACATAAGTCTTGTAAGATAAGGACTGTGTTGGGGACAATGAATGACACAAGATAAAAAGAGACAAGGGGATTTTTATGATGCAGGATGAGAAGATACAAGGAATTTTAGGATAAGGGGAAGTTTTGTGATATTTCAAAAGAAGAGTAGACTTTAGGATGCCAGGGAATGAGCAACTCAATCCTTAGGGCATCACTGCATTTTAGGGTGCCTTTAGAGGATAAATCAGGGAAAGGGCAACCCAACCTTTAGGATACTTTTGTATCCACATCAAAACCTCCTCATTTTAGGGGTAAGGAAGTTGAGGTTAAGAATTTTAGAGATTAACTTCTCAGAGTTACACAGAGAGTTAATGGTAAGGCTGAGACTAGAACTTGGATTTCTTGTGCCACTGAATCACACGAACACACAAATAGAGCATTAGCAAAGGACCAGGCTACATGGTTCCTTCTGTTGGTGTATTGTACAGGGTGTTCCAAAAGTGATGTCATTTTGGTCCTCTTAGAGGATGAAAGCACAACAACCAAGTGTCCAAGGCAACTCTTTTTTTTATTAAATAGGTTATTAACCTCTCTAGGCTGACAAGAGCAATTTGCCTTTAATACTGAAAACTACCAATTTCTACACCAGGGCTAGAAGTCTAGGGACTTTGCATGTTGTATGTTAATTAGTTGTAGGTATAGGATCTGAGGTAGGTGGGAGAGGGGCAGTGGTGATGCAAGCAGCCTCCTTTCTTTCCCTCACGGTGCCCTAGTATTCCAGTTCTGCTGACTTACCAAGTGCTTTGTGTGCTAGTGTGAACTCTGTTTGTATGTCAGCTGAGTGTGATACTTTCTCTATTGCTTAAAATCCTGAACTTCATTAGCATAAATAGAAAAGACTATACAATAAATTAATTTACTTCAGTTCAATTCAATGTTTATTAAATACATATTGTATTCAGAGAATGGGGGTGGGGTAGGGCAAGAAGAGATATAAGGATTTACCATCTGAAATTTGCCATCTGGTAGGATAAGTATATTTTCAAGAGAGCCAATGTGGTTAACAGTCTGATATAGACACAGGACATCCCTTCAGCCAGCAGTAGTCTTTCCTTTCTGTGAATGCTGATAGCACTTTGTACCTTTCATCCATTTTTATACTTGGTTTGTAGTATATCAATCAATGAATCAACCATTAAACACTTTTCCAACACCTGCTATGTCAGGCACTGTGCTCCCTGAGTTTTAGGGATACAAAAGTAGCAAAAGACAAATCCCTGCCATCAAGGAACCTGCAATCTAATGCAGGAGATGACATGAACAGTATATACAAAGCAAACTATATGCTGAATAAATAGGAAATCATTGAAAGAGGGAAAACACCCAAATTAAGAGGGATTCAGAAAAAATTCCTGTAGAAGTAGGATTTTAGTCAGACTTAAAGGAAGCCAGGGAAGTCTGTAGTTGTTGGAGAAATAGCATTCCCAAGCAGAGATGGAATGTTTTCTTGGTGGAACAGCGAGGAGACAAGTATGACTGGACAGAGGGGCACATGGTGAGGAGTAAGGTTTAAGAAGACTGGAGCAGTAGGAGGGGGCTAGTTTATATGTATCCGCGTGCCAGTTTTATTTTTACCCTGTAATTTTCAAACGAAGGCAGAGATTGTATCTTGTTCATCTCTTCTTTTTCCTCTCAGCACCTAACACAATCAATAAATGTTGGTTGCATTGACTAGATAAAAGTTACTCCTTTGGGTGGGCAAGTGTATTTTATGTATTTATGCAAATCAGAAGAAGTCTTCAATTTGCACTGAGATGTCTTTCTTCAAACCTTTCCCCTTTAGTATTTTGTTGGAAATACGCTAAAAGATTTTTTTGGCTTCCTTCTTTATTCTCAACTCTTTTCCTAGCATCAGAAATTTAACTTCCAGATATCATGCCTAAATTTAAACTGCTCTGGCTCTCTGACATACTAGCAATAATTTTAAAGTGAGAAAACTGTTGTCTACCATAAGTTCATAATTTCTGATAATATGCAAATTGCAGAGATTTTTTTGGGGGGGGAATGGTCATAATTTTGCCTTTGCCAAATGAGAGCATTGTAGCCAGCAGAAAACTAGATTGTTTTACCCACTAAATACCTCAGTTCCTGTGACAAGTGACTCAAAGGGTACACAGTATGGTAAGAAGACATATTTATGACATAAATCTGCTTGAGTAATTCCTGAATGCTATCTCAGCATCTTAAACTTTAACCTTCTCCCTCGTCTGAAGAAGAAACTTGTCCCTGTGGTACCCATTTTTATTTCTCCCTCTCGTTTTTAATAATAAGTAGCTAGCATTTATATGGAATAAAATGCTTTCCACATAATTATCTCATTTGAGCCTCACAAATCCCTTTAAAGATAAGTATTATCATTATCCCCATTTTACAGATGAGGAAACTGAGGCTGGGAGAGGTCAAGTGACTTGCCCAGGTTTGCATAGCTAGTTAATGTCTGAATTAGGATGAAAAAAAAAAATAGGAATAATCATGGAATTTCTCTTGTTTTACAAAAATAGACAGGAACCCCTGTGACTTGATAAGAGCAGTTGGAGAGCTGTGGACTGTGCATTACTAAAACCTGTTATTTGGCAGAAAGAAAAGGAACAGATTCTTAACTAGCAGTATGAGGGTAGAAGGAGATTGGGAGAAAATTATGCTTCTATGAAGATTCATCATGGTTAAAGGAATCTCACACATAATTTATCTTTCTTGTCATCAAACAAAATATCTGTGTGTAGGAGGGGGATATTATGTAAGCAAATAATCTATTTTATTGGAAATGAATCATGGTGTTGAAGGTATCTTAAGGTACCTAACTGGCACAGATAGAGCACAGAGCCTAGAGTCAATAAGACCTGAATTCATATCCAGCCTCAGATACTTCCTAGTTTTGTGAACCTGGGCAAGTCAAGTAATTCTGCCTTAGTTTCCTCAACTATAAAATGGAGATAATACCACCTACCTTCTAGGGCTATAGTGAATCTCAAATGAGGTAATATTTGTACCACCTTAAGTATTAAAGGTAGTTCTTCAGTGATACTCCTCAGTTTTTAAGACATTCCCACCTTACTTATGTACATTTCTGCATCTTAGTTGACAAAGTTAAATTAGTAATAAAATGTATCAGTACCAAACCTGGATTTTTGGAAACACAATTCAGAGAATCTCATGATTATTATATATCTTATAAGCCAATCCAATTAATTTTTCATGTTGCTTAATATGTAAAAACAGCATTCCACAAAAGTATAGAATTTGATGTCTATTTACCATAAAAATATGAACATAATATCCCCATAAATGTCCCTTTGGAATATTTGTTATGTCTTACATGACTGTTCAAAATGCTAGTAAAGAACATTTTGTTGCAGCAGCAATGAGAGCAGGAATTAAGAATAAACTCGAGGAAATGACATTTACATAGAGATGAATAAATGCAGATTTATGCATAAGAGAGTGATTATCCAAATTATTCAGCAAACTGAGTTTCACTATCCATTCCAAAAGCCAATGGTGTAGATATGCTGCTGTAAAATGTATAAATTTTAAAAGAATTTCAACTAGTTTAAAATCTGTTTTCTTCACTATTAAAGCTTCAGCTCTGGAGTCCTCACACTCTTTTAGGCAACTGTGTCCTTAGACATTTCAAAGACTCTTATTTCATCAATGGGGGTACATCTTCCATACTTTCAATTTAGCAGACTCTTATTAAGCACCTACTGTGTGCAAGGTACTGTTAGGAGCTAGAGTAATAAAAGCAAAAAAAA
>CM053582.1:249180465-249200104 GCA_028627135.1 Pseudochirops cupreus
AAAATAAAAACTGTGTGTTCCTGTAGCATGACCCCTTCCCTGACTTCTCTACTTTCCACTTTATAAAAAATATTTAACATGTCTATTCCTTAGTTGCTTCTCACTGTTTCATATTTCAAAGCATTACTCATTTAATACTGTGTGGAATAGACTATACTTTTCTGTTTTTTACTACATACCCACATGCTAGAAGGTTTTTTACCATGACATTGAACATATTGAGCTGTGAAATTTACCAGCATATGTATATGTATGTCTGTGTGCTCAGTTTGATTTATATGCCTTATAATTGGGCTTCCAGGAATACATTGCTTTGAAAAAGGATGTCTACACTTGCATTTTGGCATAGTTGATAAAACCACTTGTGTTTGTGTACCCACAAATGCGCGCATATGTGTGTGTGTGTGTGTGTGTGTGTGTGTGTGTGTGTGTATGTGTATGAGAGAGAGAGAGACAGACAGACAGACAGAGACAAAGAGACAGATAGACAGGAGGGAAGAGGCGGGAGGAGGAGTCATCTTCATCATATTCTAGGAGCATAAATATGTGGAAAATGTAATCCCTTTCAACTTAATTGCTTATGTTGGAGACCAATGAAGCTACATTTTTCAAATATGCTTATAAATCAACTGAATGGCTGTAGCTGGGAATGTTTGATTTAGAATCTCAAATAAAACCTATTCTACCTGAAAATTTACAACTGATCTTATTTCAAATATATATGGCCTAGCTGCCACTGTTTTTGTATGTGGCATACTCATAAAGTGGGAAAAGTTGCACCATTTTATTTTATTTTTTTCCTATTGTTGGAGAAAGGGTTATTGCTTTCACATCATGTCAGTTTCTTGTTCAAAAACCACCAGCAGCTTTCCCTGCTGTCTGCAAGACAGAGTCTAGTTTCCTTAGCCTAGAATTCATAGCTCTCTGTAATCTAATACCAACCAATTTTTACAAAGTTTTTTTTCCTCTGCTGTTCCCCAGATTCTAGCCCTGATCTATGCCCTGTACCCTAGACATATCTGACTCTTCTCTGGCTGTTAGTCTTTGACCTCTCCCCTTATCTGATCCTTTAAGAGGCGGTTCTCACCTCCTCCTTCAAGAGCCCACAATTCTTTGTCTTCTCATGAAGTAAGTATATTGTTTACCCCACAGATTGATCTTTAATTTTATATTGTTTTTAATTATTGGAAGTTATTTCATATTTTCTATGCCTTAGTTTTCACATCTTTAAAATGAATGAGATTAGACGCCAGGATTTCTGCTCTTGGACCATTATCCTCATCGTCCTTCCTTTGGAATCTTGGACTCTGCCCCCGGGTGCCTTAGTTCTCTTAGGTGATCATTTGCCTTACCTTGGGGCCTAGGCCTCCAGCCCCTTCCTGATGTTTGTTTCGTCACCACATTTTCTGTACCATTATATGCTATTTTCCCCCATTAGAATGCCAGCTGTTGACTCTCTTATATTTGTATCTTCATGGCCCAGCATTGTGCTTGGCACATAGTAAGTACTTAATAAATGTTCTGTTCTTTTCTCTCTGAGCATGTACTCTAAGCTATGTCTCTATCTTGTGGGATGGCTTTTGTTGAGGAAAGGTAAAGTAAAATTTGAAATGATTACTGTATTGCAGCATTTATAACAAAACACCAAATAAATTGAATAAAATGTTGACATTTATCTCAACTAATACCCTCACATTTGAGCCATTTAAATCTTGATCAGAAAGAGGAAAAAAACCCATGATATTATTCCAGACATATGTGCAAAATCAAATTAACAAAACAACCCCCAAATTATCTTTTTTCCCCAAAATCTTTAAAACTTCATTACCTTATACACACACATAAATGTGCACATGTGTCTCAAATGTGTGTACATAGTGTGTATGTATTCTTCACATTTATCAATTTTTATTACATCGCAATATTCAATCACATTGATGTATCATGATTCTTTCATTCATTCTCCAATTGTTTGGTTGTCCAGTTTGTTTCTAATTTTTTTTAGTATTATAAATAAAGAAGTTTTTTTTTTAACAGATAAATTTTTTTGACATATCTTTAGAATATGGAAATAGGGACAGGTCCTTTGATTTAATAGATAAGGGGAACATCTGAATAAGGAAGCTCCTCCTGCAGAGGCAGATTGGTATTTTCTTTGCAACTTACAGTCTTAGAGAGTTGCCTAGAGCACATGACCTACCCAGGGTCATACAATCAAAATGTGTCAGATGCAGGACCTTCAACCTAGGGTCTTATTGGTTCCAAGGCCATGATCTATTTTGAGGTCTTTAATGAATATTGCTAAATTGCTCTCTAAATCATTTATGATAATCTCACTGCTGATGTAATAGGGTATCTGTTGCCCTACAGCCTTGCCAACATTGACTTTAACCTCCCCCCTCCCTTTTTTACCAATTTAGTGGATGTAATATGCTATTTTTAGGTGGTCTTTATTTCATTTTTTTCTAATTATTAGAGAATTTGAACATCTTTCATGTCAAAACTAGCTTTTATTTCTTCCTTCAAAGGTTATCTATTGGTTCATGTCCTTGGGTTATTTCTCATTTGGGTACTGAGTATTAATTTTATAGGTATTGGGCTTTGTTGTAAATAAAGCAAACAAATATTAATATTCTCTTTAGGAAAAAAACACACAATAAGGAATTTAAATCTTCTGGAAAAAATATATACATTGCATTCCAGCACCAAATATAAATGATTGAGGGTAATCTACTATATTTTATTTGATCCTACCATTTCTTTCATCACTGATAATAGCAAATTGATTATACATTATTTGCCATCCTCTCTGTCAAAATCATAATATCTTTGCTTACTCTTTGTTTCAGACCCACTCCTCAAAACTTGAAAATGTGTATGACAGGGACCATTTTCTTGCATAACAGTGTTTTATACTGGACAGAGGGCTAGCCTTCCTTACAGTGAGATTTGGTTCACATTCTGCCTCTGGAACTTATTAGCTCACTGGTCATGGGCAAGTCACTTAACCTCTTGAGGGTGTGTGAAACCCTCTAAAATGCTACGAAAAGAGTTGATCTTCTTTAGTGCATTGAGTTTCTTATTTTCTTCACAGATAATGTCCCAGGTGCAGACCAGTTTCTTTTTTCCTTATTGACTTGCCAGTATAACTTTAAAGATGCATTCCTATAGGGAAAAATTGACTTTCCCCCTCTCAAAAAAAAACATTTACAGCAAAGAATCCTGACATTTATTTCAAAGAACATTCTGCTTTTACCCATTTTGGCATAGATATAGGGATATTCTCTAGTTTATCTGAAATAGAGATAGAAATAGGAGTTTGACCTGTGATTTTATTGGTATAATGAATCATCAGGTAAGGAAACTCCCTTTACCAGTGAAGGTTTATGCCTTCTTTGTAACTGTATAGTCTTAGAAAGCTGCCTAGAGGACAATAAGATTAAGTCCATTGCCTGACTATAGCTGACATATGTCAGGAAGAACCTGAACCCAGAGCTTTCTGGCTTCCAGGTCTGCTTTCTTCTGAGTCTATGTGTTTGTCCCTCGAGATTCCAGTAAGAAAAGTTATTTTGATATTTAATTCAGACTACTTCCTCTGTGTATATCTTATTTGTGCATAATTGTTGTTTTAGCTATCAGAACTCTCTCAAAGCAGGGACTGTCCTCCTCTGTTTGCCCCCAGGGCTTAGCACAGGGCCTGGCACGCAGTAGGTTCAACATAAATGTTTATCAGCTGACTGATTATCCACATACACATTTCAAGCATGAATGTAATATGCTCTATAATAGGGGCTCTTAACTTTTTGTTTGTCATGAACCCCTTTGGCAGTCTGGTAAAATCTGTGAAACTCTTCTTAGAATAATGTTTTTAAATGGATAAAATAAAAAAGATGTCAAAGGAAACCAATTATATTGAAATAGTTACCCCCAAAAAATTTTTTTCAAGTTCACTGGTTGTATGTTAAGAACCTTTGCTCTATAGAGGAGCAGCTGAAATCTAATACAGATATAGAAGCAATATTTGCCTGTTACTTTTACCCATTTTTTTTTCTACTTCTATCTTCTTGGAACCACACAGTTAGAGAAAAGTCAGGTCTTCAAATGTGTGGAGACACAGGATCATTTCTCCTGTAAGTTCTCTTCTTAAGGGCAAGCCTCCTCCCTTCACTGGTGTTTATATAGAATAGTTTCCAATACTCTCACATCCCCTTGGTGGTAGTGATTTTGGTGGGTTTTTATTTTTGTCTGTTTTTGCTTGACCTTTACTTGCATCAGAGAATGACTGCTTCTGCCGGGGAATTGGGACCAGAAATATGGCCCTAGATGGTTTCCTACCCTATAGGGAAGTCACTTCAAAACCTGTAGTAGAGTCATTTCATAATTATATGAAAGTCATAGGGGTGGGGAACCTGCAACCTCGAGGCTACACGTGGCCCTTTAGGTTCTCAAATGCAGCCTTTTAACTTCACAGAACAAATCCCCTTAATCAAAGGATTTGTTCTGTAAAACTTGGACTCCATCAAAAGGTCGCACCCAAGGACCTAGAAGGCCACATGTGGCCTCGGGGCACAGGTTCTCCACCCCTGTAAACCTATAGCAGAGGCATTTCATAATTATATCAAGGTTGAATTGCTCTGAAGGAAGATTTGCATGTACCTTTGTTATGTGTTTTTATGTGAAATTGACGTATGAATGGCATGAAACTCGTCAGCATATAAAATCTAACAGTGGTAATAATCATTGCCATTAATATACTTCTTTACAGTTATGTCAGCTAATTTCTTTCTCACACTCTCTCTCTCACACACACACACACCCCTTCCCATAAACTCCTAAATGAGACAAACTACTATAGGATCTGGACAAATATCTTTTCTCATGAGAGAGGTAAAGTTGAATCAGATTATGTAGAAACCAAAAGAACAGGGGTATTAGGCACATAGATACATTTCCTTTTTGTGGTTATTAGATAAGAGTAACTACATGCTCGCATAATTTACATGGCATTCAGAAATAAAAGCTATCTTATCCTGTGGACAAAACAGAGCCATTTGAGAGGTTTGCCTTTTGAAAGGAAATATTTATAAGCACCTGTTTCAACTCTGCATCGACTGAATGGTGCCACTTCTTATAAGGATCGGTGTGATTAGAATCCATTAAATAACAGGATAAGGAACCCTTCTAAGTTCTCTTAGACTCCCCAGTTCTGACAGATGGTCATTTTTTCAGGTTTCTAGGTTGGGCTGTTTTCTTCTTTAAAATAGCTGTGGTTCACTTAGACAGCCAGACAGGAGCCCTCAACGTATCAGATGCCTGACTATTCAGCACTGGTTGAAATGTTAATGGTACTATGTCGAGCAAGTTCCCCCAAAGAGAAGTATTTCAAACACTTGACATTTTTGCTAAACTGCATTTAAAAAAATAAATGAACCTTCTAAAAATTTGAATTCTGAAGGGACAAGAATCACTCAGAAAGTTCTGTCTTCTATTTCTTTATGCTTCATTTCTTCCTCTTTCCAAAAGAACATCCATCCTCCATAATAAGTATTTCCTCCACATGGACAATTTGAAAACATGATTATAAAACGAAGTAGAACTTCCAGCCTGTAAGTACATTACAGAATCTATTTAGTCACAGGTAGGGTATAATTTTATTGCTTTAATATCTTTTGGAAATAGATGACTGTTTTATATGATATAAACACATTAAATACACTTTTTAAATCAGTGAGTGTGACTGTCCAGACCTCCTTGTCCAGTGCTGAATCTGTGAATTTCGATTAATTTCTACTGTAAAATTCTGATATGGGCTACTTTTTCTTCTTCTTCCCCCCAACATTTTAATGTTAGTATCATCTAAGGATCTATCCATGTCTCACTCCTGTCTGACCATCAAAAACTCTTCATTGAAGCAAACTTAATTTAGTCCCTCAACTTTGATCTCAATATTTATCTAGTTCTAACCTCTCCCCCACCCACCCACACACACACCCCCTTTTTTTAAGTTCTAGACCTGCAGTTCCAAATGTCCACAGGATAATTTACATGTGACTACCCCACCACACTCAGGTTCAAATTATTGCAATTGTAAACTCTTTGCTTCTGCCCCCTCCCCCACCATACCTTCTATTTTTGAATTCCATGCTTCTTTATGTGGCATCATCATTCACCTAGTCTCCTGTCTTTGTATCACTGCTGTCATCCTTGATTAATTTCTTCCCTCTCCTAACCTCTCATGATCACTTAATCAGAGTTGGTTGTTTCCATCTTGGTGATGTCTCTCGATTCTATTCCCCTCCTCTTTATTTGTACTGCAGCCACCTAAGTACCATCTTTCGTTTATCATCACAATGAGTTTTCCTGCCTTCCCCACCTACACCCAAATCTCTTTTCTAATCTGTCCCTTCTAGAACTACCAGAACAGTCTTTCTTCTAGGTCTGGTCAAATCACTCTTTTGCTCAGAAATCTTCACTGGCTTCCTATTGCCTCCTAGGTAAAATCCATGTATTTACTCCAGACTGTCCACAGACTCTTGCCCACCTACCTTTCTTAACAGACATATTTCCTCTACTCTCTCCCATGCATTCTGTGCTCCAGCCAACATGGATTTCTTCCTGTCTCTCCTTCCTGTTCTGCACTCTCACACCTCTGTTCTTTCCCTCGGACTGTTCATTTGCCTGGAGTCCCTTCTCCCTGTTCCATTTAATGATTTCTTTTAAATCCCCACTCAATAATCATCCCTCCAGGGGATTCTATCCCCGTGCTCCCACAAGTTGGAAATTGTTTCTTTCCCTTCCCCTCAGATGCCCTATAGCATTTTGTTTTGTAACTCTCCAATGGTTTCACTAAGCTAGAATATTGCATGTTATAGTTATCTGTGTTGGTACCTTATTCCCCCCACTAGACTATAATAGCATCTTGAGGATAGAGACTATATCTTATTTGAATTTTGTATCTCCCTCAGCATTGAGAATTTTGCTTTGTGCACAATAAGCTCCTAATAAATGCTTATCAGTACATAGATTCAGATAGGCCATGAGTTAAAGCATATCACATGAAACATAATGATGTATTTTAAAACCTGATAAAATATGATTAACCAACTGCAAGAGTATTAGTTCTAGTCCCCTTTACCCACACCATAAAGAAATTATAGTATAATATTAGTGTTCATTTTCAGGTCTTCCTTATGTCTTATTTAAATCCCTCCCACTACAGCTAAAATCCATTTCCTATGATGCAGATCCTCTTTACAACTGATCACATTTTTCTATGTAGCAACCCCTTTTAAGATTCATTCAGAGCTCAGAGTTCCAAGTCAAAGGTTTACAGCTGAAGAACCCTCACATATATAAATGCTGATCCCCTATTACTACTTTCTCTGAGCTCATGGAGCCCCTCTTGCCTATAGTACTCTTTGGGCCCCTAGACTCTGCTATGCTCTACTTTCTAGTTTTGAGGTATAGGTCTTGTCTTCCCAATGACATTTTAAGCTCCTCAATGGCTGGGAGCATGCCTTATACCACTCTGTATGATTGGACCCCAAAGATAATAGTTGTGATTGATGACAATCAGAACAGCAGTCTGGGGTAGAACTCAGAGGCTGAAGTACTATCCAGGATATTGAGAATTCCCTTGCCTGACTTGTCCCAATGAGGGAATAATGCCTCTCTTGATCCTAGTGATGTTGTGAATATAAAATGTGAGAATGGATAGAGGAAGGGATCTACTGTGTGCCAGGCACTGTGCTAAGCACTTTACAAATACTATTTCATTGAATCCTCACAACAGTCCTGGGAGGTAGGTGCTGTTATTATCACCATTTTATAATTGAGGAAACTGGGACAGACAGAAGTTAAGTGACTTGCCCAGGGTCATATAGCAATTAAGTCTCTGAGACTGAATTTCAGTGTGTGTTTTCCTGAGTCCAGATCCAAAGCTCTAATTGCTGTGCTACTTAGCTGCCTCTAAAGGACTGTCTCAGCTCTAAATATGTTATCCTACATAATTGAAAGAATGTAAATTGAAGACAATAGGCATAGCTGACATTCACATAGAATTTTAAGATTTGTTCATCACTTTACGAATATTGCCTCATTTGATTTTGGTCTGCACAACAATCTTTGGCGGTAGGTACTATTATTGTCCCCATTTTACAGATGGGAAAACTGACACAAGTTAAGTAATTTGCCCGAGGTCACACAGTTATTAAGTGTCTGAGGCTGAATTTGAATTCAGGTCTTCCTGACTCCAGTCCCCATGCTTTATGAACTGTACCACCTAGCCGGTTCAGTAGTGCAACAGATAATGTATATAGGACGGTATAGTGACCATACCTTTCTTCTATTTCTATCATTAGCCTTTTACTATTCTTACCATCACTTTTACCTTATTTGTCTCATTTCTATTCCTTACTTCCACCTACAAGTAAGAAAACCAAAGCTAGAAATCTGTCCAAAGCTGGAGTTGTTCATTTTTTGTCTGGTGTCATGGGCTTTGCTGGCATTCTGGTGAAGCCTATGGACCCCTTTCCAGACTAATAGTTTTTAAATGAATAAAATAAGATACGTTATATTGTAAAGGAAACAATTGTATTGAAAATTACCAAAATATTAAAAGTTCCAAGGTTGTGACTCCCCAGAAACCTATCCACAGACCAAGTTTAAATTACCCACTGTAGAAAAAGAGGCTCAGGGATGGCTAGGTGGCACAGTGAATAGAGCACTGGCCCTGGAGTCAAGGAGGACCTGAGTGCAAATGTGATCGCAGACACTTAACACTTACTAACCATGTGACCTTGGGCAAGTCCCTTAACCCCAATTATCCTGCCTCCCCCCTCCAAAAAGAAAAAAAAAGAGAGGCTCAGTGTGTCAGTGGTAATAAATCTTTTATTTTTGACAACGATGACTCTTTTTTTGTGCATTTTGGGCACTGAGTCTTTTGTTCCTGCTATTTTTTGATGGTCCCTTCATTGCCCCTTGAACTCTTTCGTGGCAGGAAATGTACCTATTTCCTTTGCTCCAACCACCTCCTTGCCCCAATGGCACTTGCAGGCAACTTTTTCACACCTGACCAATGTCTACCTGTGTAGCATCAATGCAATATTTACAGCACCTGTGATCATGATAAAGCCTGTGACTATAAAGTATCACATGATGTTTGATCACAAAATACGCCAAACTCTCCAGATAGAGGATAGAACTGAAGGATTTATTTTGACACCAGAAAACCAAATCCCCAAACCAGTAAGCCTTATTCCTTCATAAAAGCCATAATAATGCTGACAGCCACAGCATCCTTCAGTCTTTTCACAAACCAATACGAGATCAATATTTACTCACAAATCTCTCTGTCTCCTTGCCTGAGCTTCTTTGTCCCCCACCATCTAGCTAGCTCTGACTACCAGCTTTCTGTGGGCTCTGCTTCCCTTCAGCAAACTCCCACCACAGGCTCCATGTGACTATATTCAGCCTATTAGGGGCCAGAGTTTACTTTCAAAGCAGGGAAGGTCCTCAGACTCCCCCCTAAGCCTATTAAGGGGCAGGAAAGATCTTCAAATTCCCATTCCCAATGCAACATGCCACACACATAGCTATCAACATCTCTATAAGAATCATGATGTAGGTGAGGTTTGCTAGAAAAAAAGAAGAGTTGGAGGATTTGAGCTGGTATACAGAGAGGATGGGATAGAGAACAGAATGTGAAACTAGGAAATAAGGGACAAGAAAAGGTTGTAAGACACGTCTGTCCTTCCTGTTGTCCCTTAGGTCAGGACTGAATACCTCCTTTCCTACTTGAGAGAGATATCATAGGATCCTTAGGCAGGGCAGGAAGGGACCTTTGAGATCATCTAATCCAATCTTCACATTTCATAGAAGAGAAAACCAGAACCTAGTAGGGTGAATGACTTCACAAAAATCCCACCAATAATAAAGTCAGAGTTCAACCTAGGTCCTCTGACTCCAAATGCAGTATTCTTTTCATTGTATCACACTGCCTTCCCATGGAAAGGAGCTTAAATGATGGAGTCTAGTCTGCAATATGGTAGACTCATCCCCACATGCTATTCCCCCAACACCCAGCTGTCCTCTTAAGTATATATCAGGCTGTGTGACTCCTATAAGCGTTCATTGTTGGAAGACCTCTTAACCACCTCTTGTCCATCTTCGTGAATGCTTTTTTTTAGGAAAGAGCATCATCTATATTTTTTCTATCCTGGGCTCACCTAGATGTTTCTCAGACCCACTCCTGCCTGAAATTGAGCCTTTGGACGACCGTTTTCCATTCAGACCTCATGAGTATGTGACTAAACAGATGACAGAAAATCTATCGAGGACTAATGAATCTCTAGAGAAAGCCTCATTGAATTAGCCAAAAAACTGCCTGTTTAAGGAATAAGAAAACCTTGAGCTAATTGATGTCATAAAATGAACTTTGGATTTTTCTGAGACCTGCTACTGCTCTAGTCATGTAGAAAGATCCAGACTGAAGATCAAAGAAGATAGCACTTCATTGTTTCAGATGATACTTCCCTGGAGCTTTGATCTCAAAATAGGAGGACTTGGGTGCAAATCCTGCCTCTGTCATGGCTTGTGTCACCTTGGTCAAATCATTTAACTATCCTCAGCCTGTATACTTGGGCCTTTCTAGCCAGAAATGAATGACTTTATAAACTTAAATTGACTTTAATGGAAATTCATTATTAGTCCTAGAATCTCTTAGGATACTATCTTCAAGGTTTGTGTAACATAAGTTTCTTCTAGGCTCCATGATAGACTATTCAAATAGACCATGGACAGAAATGATCTAGCCTGCCAGCCATGTGTACCCTAGTCCCCGATGAACTTAATGATTTCCCCATCTTATGTATTTATTCCTGCCCTTAGCCATGTCCTAGTATTAATACTTTTTCACAGTAGAAAATTCTGGAGACTGCAAAAAACAGTATTAGGAATATGGGAGGGCTTTCCTTTAAAGCAGAAACAATCACTGTCAACATCCACAGCAACTACTACTACCAGAAACTACCACTGCTACCAACCAATACTCATAACCATGACCACCACCTCTTCCCCACAGTTTATATTCTTTATACTTGGTCTGATTTCTTCTGGGCCCAAAGCCTTTGTTTAATTTGTAAAGGCAGTGACTATGCTTATTTGTTAGCAGGGTTTTATTTTTCTTTCCTTTTTCAAAAGGGGGCAGATGGGAGGGAGAGAAAATAGATTTTTCTTAATTAAAAATTATGTTTTTAATCAAATTATATTTCTTTTGCAAAATCAGAAGGCAAACTGATAATGGTGGTGGTGTTAATAGTGGTAGTAATCACAGTAATAATTATTTATGCTTGCCCAGTACTGATTTTTCTTTGTGAAGTTTTAAACACCTTTAATGGCTTCTGTATTATTGTGAAGTAACTTGATGCACCTTACCTGGGCTGAATATGGTTGATTTTTTTCTTTATGTATGTTTCTAAAAGAATGACCTTGGCAAGGTTGTGGCTACAAAACAGGGAAGAAGCTCTCAAGGGACTGACTACCCCTCTGCAAACAACAGGGATATTTAGAAAGTCCTTCTGAGAATATGGACATTTTATAAAAAATAGAAATTTACTGGGTTGATGGGAAAGGAGAATAGATAAAAATTGTGAATTTGTAAGATAAAAGTTGCCTAGTATTTCCAAAAGAATTGGTGTCTCAATTTCCATTGAAGACATAATAATTTCAGTGCTACTGTTATTATTATGATCTGGATTTCACATAGGATCGAAGGTTTTCAGAAGCTGGCAGAGAGCTAGAGAATTCATACAGGGCCAGCACTCACATGGTGGTGGTCAGAAGAAGCAATACAAGGACACTCTCCAAGTTTCTCTTAAGAACTTTGGAATTGATTGTGTGACATGGGAGACACTGGCAAAGGACTGCTCAGCATGGTGTGCCCTTATCAGAGAAGGTGCTGTGCTCTAAGAGCAAAACGGAATTAAAGTAACCCAAAAGAAGTACGAGATTCGTAAATTTAGAGAATCCACTTGTTGTGTTCACATGGACTATTTGTGCCCACCCTGTGGTAGAGCATTCCAAGCTCATATTGGTCTGATCAGCCATAGTCAGATGCGTTGTAACTTGACTCTGACATAGTGTTGTCATTTTGGTCCTCTTTGAGAATGAAGGACAACAACCAATCAATCAGTCATTATGATCTGAGTTTCAAGTAGAATCATAGGATTTGGAGCTGGCAAAGACCTTCAGAGACCATCTCTTTCATGGACACACCTATTTCCTCATTTTACAGAGGAGAAAACATTTCCAGTAAGGTTTAGAGATGTAAATTAACCAGGATTATACTTTTGGTACAGACCTATGATTTCACTGTTATAGGGAGCTCTTAAGTGAGGAGACCCCCTCTATTAATGAAGAAATTCTTCAATTTATAATCTCAGAGAAGATGCCTGGTATACTGAGACCTATCTATTATAAGTGATACTTGAACCCAGGTTCATTCTGATTCCAAAGTCAGGCTCTCTATCCACTTCTCCATACTCCTTCTTTAAGATAAAAGTTTTCATACTTTACTATCTATAACACTAAATGCTTACATCAGTAAAGCAGAAAAAGAACAGATCAATGAATTGGGCAAGGAAATTTTTTTTAAAAACTAGGAAAAGGACAAATTAAAAGTCCCCAATTAAACATCAGATTAGAAATCCTGAAAATCAAAGGAGAGTTTAATAAAATTGAGAGTAAGAAAACTACTGAACTAACAAGTAAAACTAAGAGCTGGTTTTGTTAAAAACAACAACAGTAATAACAATAAAATAAATAAATTTTTGGTTAATTTGATTTAAAAAAAGAATATAATACTAATAAAATTAATTGAAAACAGACCACTAAAAGTATTGTTCCTAAAAGACAAAAGTTATAGCCATCTCCCAACTGCTAAACTTGATATCCCAAAGGGGCCTGTTGGTAGGGTTTTCATGACACTAGCCTTTGTTTAACAATAACAACAAAACCCTGCCAGTCCCTTTTTAATATTTTTCATCAAAGATGCCTGTGTCATGTGTGCAAATTCTCATGATTTTAGAGATGAGAAGGAAGGCATATGGGTTAGTAGTTCTTGGGATTTTTTTTGTATGGTCATATCCATGATTTTTTCTACTTATTCATTATTTTCCCTTCTTTCAGATATCTTTACATTTGTTCCCTCAGTACCCCCCAAACTGTGTGAGTACCTCCAGCATAGACCTTGTTCTGTGAATACTTGGTATAATCCAGCTATTTCTCCTGTCTTGGTTTTCATCATACTACTTCCTCATATAGCATGTTTGTAACTATGATATTAGAATCTACTATCCTTGGTGGAGTAGATAATATACTAGAAATCATGACAGATCTTTTCTCTTTGTTCTCATCCTGGTTCCTGGTTTAAGCCAAGATTATAAATTCTTTTCTCTCCTCCCCTAAACATTACCAGTTCTCAATTTTATGAGGAGACATTGCTCAACAACTTGCTATATATATATATTTTTTTAAAGAACTGAGACTTTCATCTTCTGTGCTAACCATTATAAACTCAAAATGATTTCATTTTGATCTGTGCTTCAAGTTAAAAAAACAAGTTGAAGGGCGGCTAGGTGGTGCAGTGAATAGAGCATCAGCCCTGGAGTCAGGAGGACCTGAGTTCAAATCCAGCCTCAGACACTTAACACTTACTAGCCCTGTGACCTTGGGCAAGTCACTTAGCCCCAGTTGCCCTACCTTTCCTCCTCCAAAAAAATAAACAAAAAAGAAACAAGTTGAGTTCTTACAGTCATTCAATCTGATCTCAGTTACCTATACTTTTGAACTTTCTTTGAGGTGATACGTATTCTTTATCATGAGAATACAGTATTTATCTTTTTATTCACAATTCTCTTTATCACCCTTACTACCCCTGGACAATTATACTCCTTACCCTTGGTCAATCACTTCTTTGTCACCCCCTCAATCTGACCTGGAAGCAGAGTTCTTGTTGCAATTGTTAAAGTTCAATACTTCATAAATTTCTGTACATTTTAATTGATCATTAAAGCTAATGCTTTTAACATATGTTCTCTTTTGACACTACTGGTACTCCTATAAAATAGGTAGTGACAAATATCATTATGCCCACTTGACAAATGAGGAAACTAAGGCAAATAGGTTTACTGAAATATTGAAACATGAATACCTATTGGCTTTTTGCTATTTTTCCACAGTGCAAAAACAGATTGTATAGTGGAAATAATGCTAGTCTTGGAGTTTGTAAGGGCCTACTTTGCAATCCTACTTTTGATGTTCAATAGTTGTGTGACTATAAGCAAATGCCTTCACTTCTGTTTCCTTACCTGTAAAGTGGGGATAGTAATACTTCAATTCCCTAACTCATAAGGTAGTTGTAAGAATCAAATGAGATAATATATGCAGAGTGCTTTGAAAGCCATAAAGCTCTACATAAATGTCAATTGTTGTTAATTATTATTGTTGTTGGAGATTTATAATGACTTGTCAACTTTGCAGTTTCTCTCAGAATGCAAAGCCAGCCTATGTGGATTTATATCTGCTACAAGCTTTTGTACTCCCCCTCTTTTATTACTCATGATATTCTAGTCTTGTTTTTTTTTTCCTCCGTAGATATCATTAATGGAGCTCAAGAAAAATGTGAATTGCCTCCTATGGATGGCTTCCCACACTGCGAAGGGAAAATCAAGGTAAAACAAGATGGCGCCCCTTCAGTAGGCATCCGTGCCTTGGATGTCTAACTATATTTGTCCTTTCCTCTTCCCCAATAAAAGAAGGTTATGGTATTCATTTCCATTAATGAAGGTAGAACTCTATATACCTATGAAGCTCAATATCTTAGAGAAATTTTGCAGCCTTGATGCTCATATATTCTTTTGAGGATGCTAACTAGTCAAGCAGAGAGACAGAGCTCCTCCTTCAGACCTGGGTCTATATCTTGGAAACTTTTTCAAGATGTACTGACAGAGAGGTATTGTTGTTACAGTCAGTGCACAGGGCCCTTTATAGAAAGTCTCTGGTTCTTGAGTTTAAATGTCACATTTTCCTTTGTGCCTACATATTTAGAAGGCCCTAGGTCATTTGAATGTATCTTCAATAACCATTAAAAAAATGTTTTCAATGTTCCAAATCTGGGGAAATTTTCTCTGAGAAAATCAGGTTTTGGGAGGTTTCAGAAAACTGAGCTGGTCATGGAATTAGGATTATGATATTCGATTCCAAACATGTTTACATTATAGTCATTTGTGTCATCTCTGAATACTTAAGTGAAAACCCTAGCTGGTTGGGGAGACAAGATTAGTAGTTCAGTGTCCCTAGAAAGTAGGCACTTAATAAATTTGTCGATTGAGAAGGGGTTTTGTTTGTTTGAATCCATACTATTTCTGCTTCAGTTTTCTGATTTCTTACCATTTCAGGTATAAACAACTCTGCCAAGCCAGATACACACCAGGGTTGAATTCTTATTACTCAAACACTGTGTTTTCTGTCCCCTGTACCTGGAGTTCAGTTTACTCCCTGTGTTCTTGTCCTCACACTTAGTGGGTCAGCTGACCCTGATTCTCCTCTGATTTCTCTTTATCTCCTGGCAAATGTGCAGAAGTATTGCTTAAGGAACAACAATGATGTTTTCATTTGACTTTTGTCATTGCAGTGGATGAAAGATATGTGGAGAACAGATCCCTGCTACGCAAATTATGGTGTGGATGGATCCACGTGCTCTTTTTTTATTTACCTCAGTGAGGTCAGTACAGTATCTGGTGGCTTTGGGGCCAGGGTGTGGTACCTGTTTTCTCTTGTTGGGTTCTGAATTAGAATTGCTTTGGAATTTTTATTCATTTTCACTTGAATAGCCATGTTTTCCTCTTTTAGTCCCCCTTTCCTGATGCCATGCTAATAAGTTGGCACATAAGAAGTGAAATGGGTATGGTTTCTACTTCCTCGTGTTACCATATATACCATGTAATTTAAATATCCCTTTCTTAGAGGAGCTTTAAGCACTTAGATTCAGAAAATTAGGAAATGTTAGAACTGGGGAGAGACCTAGAGATCTTCTGATCCAGCCCCTCTATCTTATTTTATTTCAAATTTATTTCATTTTTGTCCTGGACTTGTAATGTCATTGTGGAAGTAATTTCCTCTGCTTCTGGAGACTTGCAACTTTCCTGTAATTTATAGTACAAAAGAAATGCTGGGGCCAATTCAGAGGCCAAGTGATTTACCCAACTTCCCAGGGCCAGTATATGTCATAGAAAGGATGTGAACCCAGATCTCCCTCACTTTGAGTTTATTCTGTATCCACTAACATTTCCTGCCTTCCAATTATACCTACAGAAAGTAAGACTCAGAAGTATTTTAACCAAATTCATAGAAGTAGGTAGTAGCTGAGCCAGGACTAGTTAGTGTAGCCTAGTTCCCAGTTTAGGATTCTTTCTGTTATTACCATGTTGCTTTTCTACCCAGACTACTATTACTAATAATGTCATTTGTTAAAGGTCAAATTTTTTTATCTCCCTTTCATCACTAGGAAAATTAAGCCTTAAGGTGGAACCCTAAGGTCCAGGTCAAGGACGGGGCCAGGAATCTAGTCTAGGTTTTGTACTGTCTTATTCTATCTCATTGGGCAACTGGGTGGCTTAGTAGATACAGACTACAGGGTCTTAAGTCAGGAAAACTCACCTTCCTGAGTTCAAATCTGGCCTTAGACATGTACTAGTTATGTGACCCTGGGCAAGTCACTTTCCCCTGTTTTCCTCAGTTTCCTCATCTATAAAATGAGTTGGAGAAGGAGATGACAACCCATTTCAGTCTCTTTGCCAAGAAAACTCCAAATGGGGTCACAAAGAGTCAGACACTGCTGAAAATGATTCAGCAACAACAATGTTCTATCTCATTCCTGCTTCAAAGATTTATTCCCCTGAGCAAAGTCAGCTGACTACTCGGACAAGCTTTCAATTAATGAGACCAAGTTACTTGAACTTGAATTCAGAGGATTTGTGAGCTACGGAGTGGGGTTTTTGCCCTGCCCTTCTCTCCCACTATTGTATCTTTGTTCACTCTTCAATTTGACTAATTGATGTTAATAGCTCTCTAATCATTCTAGGCCAGAGGGAAATGCCTGTTTTTGATAATGAATTGAAAAGTCATCTGAATAAAATGCTTTTTGCCCCACTTCTTCCTTAAGGAATTATATTTCCTTTCTTCTGTGCCATGATGGAGGGGTCAGACCCTTCAACCTAGAGGCCAATCTGGCTACTTATATAGACTTTATGGCCCAGATTTCTGTCATTTTTGCCTGTGAGGGGTGTCCTTATCTCCACTTTTGTCTCTTTTTTCCTTGGCCCATAATGCAGTCGATCTTCAACTTTCACATGGTGATGTTCCTGAGGGAAAAAAGAGGTTCCATAAAAATAAAAAATGGGATATGTGAGTATGTTGAACCTATGGGAAATACAGGGTTAATTTCCCGAGACCACCAAAAGCTGTAATCTTTCACAAGAAATTGCCAAAAATACACTTTTCTGCATACAATTCCTTATAACAAAATGTTCTGATAATATGCACTTTTCCTAACATGGTAACCAGGAAATAATCTATAAAATGCCAGAGAGAAGAGAGGTAAATGGGACTGGGAGGGACAGGGGCATTGATGTCAGAAGAACCTCAAGCTTAAAGAAGGGAAAGGGGCAACCTGCCATCTCTAATTGGCCCATTCAGCTCTATGGTTGAACTGTTGTTCTCCAGGAAGAGCACATGGCTCCGGCTGAGTAACCCATCCCCTTCACCTTGGAAGTCCCTCTTTTTCCCCTACTCCTAGAGGTGGTGGCATGGGGAAGGAGGGGAAGGGAATGTGCTTCTCCATGCTGAGCCAGTTAGGATGCTTGAGTACCCTGCAGGAGCAACAGGGGAAGTAGAACAATGGAGAGAAGTGAGGGATGGTGATGTCCACAAACTTAGTCACATTTACATTTTTTCAATTTGCTCATTGAACACTTGGTAGGTTACATTAGCACTCTCAGGAGTGGATTCACAAACACTTTTACAAATACTTCCCTCCATTTTGTGAATATAAACTTCTGTGTGTCACACATGCCCATCCTAAGTCTTTTTTTTCCTCCGTGTGCATAGCCTCCAGTGTACATAGTTGCCAATGTAAAAGTGAAAATGAAGTTACTGATAAAATGAGCAAATGCTTGAAGTACTTAAAGCTAAGTGAGTGAATGTTGAGGATTGACTGTATTGTCACTGATTTTTTCCCTTTCTTTCTTTCTTTTTTTTTTTTTTTTTTGTGGAGGGGGAAGGTAGGGCAATTGGGGTTAAGTGACTTGCCCAAAGTCACACGGCTGGTAAATGTTCAGTGTCTGAAGCCAGATTTAAACTCATTTCCTCCTGACTCCAGGGGCAGTGCTCTATTCACTGCTCCACCTAGCCCCAATTTTTTCCCTTTGGCATGGTCACTCATTAGCCAAGGACACTAGTAGTTACCATGACTCTAGAGCTAAGGATCATTGAAATGTCTTTGGCCCAGTTTCCAGCTCTGGCAGTCTGATTTTCCTGATTAACAGACTTTTGTTGATGGATTCCTATAGTATTTCTTTTTCAAATATGTTTCTGGCTTTGGTTTTCTAATGTGTGTACCCTACCATTTCCTTAGAGTGTAGAGATACTGCTGTCATGCTTTAGATATGTCTCTGGTCTCAGGAGAAGTCAATTATAAGCACCCTTTTCACCCTCTGGGGAAAAGTTCCTTATTCAATTTAATTTTCAAGTCTTCTTTTACTTTGTAGTTCCAGAATTTAGCCAGAATCCAACTCCACTGATTGACAAGCCTAGCTAATTTCATGCTCTTCTGAGGGTTCATATTTTGCAATTTGTTTCTCCTAAGGTAAGGGGATTGTCAGCTCCTCCACTCAGCATTCCTGTCTAAGTCCTAGAAGAAAGAGCTTCCTGATTTAACTACACCCCCTCAAAAAAAATTAGATGCAAGACACATATATCTCCCTTACTGTGCTGCAAGTCATTTATATTTTTTCTACCTCTGTCTCCATAATACAAAGACACCGGATCAGAAACAGATACAGTTTTATCAGTGAAAATAACACAAAAAAAGATACATTGTTCTCTACCTTGTTGTTCCATCCTAAGCATCAATCTCCAAGACCTCTTTTCCCCCCTCATTTTTTTTATCTCACATCATTCAAAAATCTCCCCCAGCAATGTCCTTTTACACTCTTATATTGAATGAAGTTGTGACTTCCTTGTTATGGCCAGTGCCTCTGTATCAAGGTACATGAAGTCTTGCTATACCCTCCCTTTTACTCCAACAGATTGTCCCAATTCTCCATCCCACATCTTCTTTTTATTGACTCCTTATATACTGGCTCCCTCACTGATGCCTATAAGTATGTCCTTGTACCTTTCGATCTTAAAAAAAAATCCTCATTTGATCTTGCCATTTCTGCTAGATATTGCCCTATATCTCACCTTCCCTTTTTGACTGAACTCTTTGAACAAGGCTATCTACACTACATCTACACTAGATGCCTTCATCTTCTCTTCACTATCTTGTCTAAACCTTCTGCACTTTGGCTCCTACTACATT
>CM053582.1:249200204-249217066 GCA_028627135.1 Pseudochirops cupreus
GTGTCCCCAAAGGTTTCCTCCTAGGCCCTCTTCTCTTTTCCATCTATGTTATCTCATGTGGTAATCTCATCAGCTCCCAGAGGTTAAGTTAGCATCTCCAAGCCACTGATTCATACATCTCTATAGCCAGCCCTAGTGTCCCTCCTACTGTTGGACATCTCCAACTGAATGCCCTATAGGAATCTCAAGCTGTACATGTCTAAAACAGTACTTATTATTCCCTCCCTCCCCTACTTCCATGCTCTACCTTCTTCTGTACTTCCTCATTTCTGTTGAAGATGCCACCATCCTCTTGGACATCCAGGCTCCCAACCTAGTTATCACCCTCAATTCCTTACTCTTACCCACCCCACAAATAGGCATTCTGTTGCCAGATCTTGTTATTTCAGACATCACAACATACCTTATATATGTATTTCTCTTTGTTTCTACTCACAAAGTCATTACCCTAGTTTAGCCTTTATCACGTCACTCCTGGACTTCTGGTCTTTCTCTCTGCCTCAAGTTTCCCCCACTTCAGTCCATCTTTCACTCAGCTGCCAAAGTAGCTTTCTTAATGCTCAGATTTGACCCATGTTACATCCTCTCACTCCCCAATTAATAAACTCCTCTGGTTCTTTATTATCTCTAAGCTCAAATATCCCTCTGATTGACCTTTAAGGTTCTTCACAACCTGGTGCCTCCCTGCCTTTCTTGTGTTCTTACACTTTTCTCTCATTCATGTTCTCTATTATCCAACTACTCTTGTGTACTAGATATCCCTCACACATAACTCTCCTTTGGTTTCTATGCCTTTATACCAGCTGTCACCCATACCTGGAATGCCCTTGTTCCTCACATATGCCTTTTAGTTTCCCTGACTTCCTTCAACATTTAACTCAAATCCCACCTTCTGCAGAACCTTCCTGGTCCCCCAGTTGCTCATGCCTTCCTTCAGACTCTTCATCTATTCCTTTTGTATCTTGTATGTAGAATGTGAGTTCCTTGAAGGCAGGAGCTGTTTTGGCCTTTCTTTGTATTCCCAATGTCTACAGAAGTGCCTGATACATAGTATACTCATAATAAATGACTATTGACTGATGTATGGTAAAAGACAATGAAAGTTTTAAGAATTTTTCAAATATCTGGCTATATATTAGCTTTTCCTAAGCCTTATTTTTATGCAAACTTGATATCTTTGTCAGAGAAGATGTATGATTTAAGTTCAGAAGCAGGGAAATGGTTGGGAGGAGATTTAATTATACTCCTCTATTTCTAAATTCATGTAATCCTTTAAGAATACTTCCATCTCTTTTGCTTTCTCTTCAAATCCAAAGTCTGGATAAAAGACGAGAAAGAAATCATCACAATGCAGTTTGGTAATTATTCAGGGTCCTTTGTTTTCACCGCCTTAAATTCCAGTATGGTTATTGTAGTATGGGTAGGATGATGGTAAAGAAGGCAAGTCAACAAACTTATCAAGCGTCAATGTGCAGGCTCTCTGCTAATCTTGGGGAATACAAGGAAAAGTAAAAACAGTCCCTCCCCTCAAGGAGTTTACAATCTAACAGGGGAGACTATGCAGTCTAAAGTAAAAAAAAAAAACAAGATATACGGTGGATTGATTGGAGAAAAGGCATTCTAACCCTGGAGAGAAGACACAAGCATCAAGGGTGATTGTGAAAGCCTTTCAAAAATTTAGATTTTAGCTGAGACTTGAAAAAAGCCAGGGATGAGAGGAGATGGAGATGATGGAGAGAATTCCAGAAATGGGACTTAGCTAGTGAAAGTGCAAAGAGAAGACCAGAATAGAGAAAAATCAGTCAGGAGAAATTCAAATGGGGTTTCTGAGGTTGAAAAAGTTCCCTTGTTTCTGCCCATCTGGATCAGTGATAGTGTAATATAGAATATGATATGGACAGACTTATTGTGTCAAGGCACGGTTTGCTGTCATTGAAGGAAAGCTGAATGCTCCAGCCATTAAAAAAATGAATGCAAAACCACTGTGAAATGTTAGTGACTTAGGGAAGGTTAGAATAGCACGTGAGCAGCAGCTTTCATTTCATAGCTGATTTATTCCCGTGTGAAAAACCATAGAGTTCAGGTGGTGTTATGACCTGCAGGGAAGATGCTGCTAGTTTACTATGTTAGGTACCTTCAGAGTTATCCTTGACTCTTCCCTCTCCCCATCCCCCCTTCAATTACCAAGGTTTTTAAACCAATCACCACATCTCTGGAATCTCCCCCTCCCCCCTTCCCTTCACATGGCCACCACTCTAGTTCAGACTCTCATTATCTCTTTCCTGGATCATTGTAATAATCTGATTGATCTCCCTGACTCTGGTCCATCCTCCAGTCAATCAGTTTTGTGCCAGGCACTGTGCTAAATGCTGGGAACACAAAAAGAGGCAAAAGACAGTCCCTGCCCTCAAGGAGCTTGAATTCTAATCACAGTCCTTCCGCACTGGTCTTCCTAAAACATTTATCTTTATTTACCTTCATCTCTTTGCAGATCTGTTTTTTATTATACCCTCTTATACACACTGCACAAACTCTTACTATCTGAATTTTCCTGAACTCAACATCACATCTTTGTGCTTTTGGAAGGTCTGTCTCCCATACCCAGAATTCCCTCCCACCTCACTTCTATCCCTTTCTCCCTCTGCCTTCTACCCTCAATTAGTACTTTCTTTTCTGTTTTTATTGTATATACTGTTATACTGTATGTATTGCATGCCTGTTGTACTATTCTCCACCCCACCCCTCCCCAGGAAAATATTATCTATTAAGCCTAGTTAGTATCTGTTTCATTTTTGTCCTTATACCTCCAGTGCCTAGCACAAGCTGCTCAGCACCGAATAGTTTGATAAATTGTTAATTCTCTAAAGGGAGGGGGGAAGCTGGCGGGCCTAATTTGGAGTCTTTCAGGTATGCCAATGTTACCCTCTATTGTATGTATCTCTGTCACTTCAGATGGCCTGGCCTTGAAGTCTGCTCTGCCACTGTCCCACCCTTAGGAATTATGACTCCCTCTTCTGCCCTGCACTCCTGTATATGTGTTGTCTCTTGTTTCTTGTGTAAGCTCCTTATGAGCTGGGACTGTCTTATTTTTTCTCTTTGTATTCCAGAGTTTAACTAAATTTTGTCACATAATAAGTGCTTAATAAGTGCTTTTTCATTCATTCATTCTGAAATGTAGTTGCTAGTAGTGTAGACAGATGAATCTTTTGTCTAAAACATACATGCACTTTGAGTTTGAGACTATTATAGCCTTGAAGCGGAGCCAAATCACTCAGGGGGCAACATTGGAAAGAACACTGGATTTGGAGTTAGAGAACCTGGGTTCAAAATCCAGCTCTGACATTTGCTCTGGATGTTACCTGGAACAACATTTATGTCAATCAATTCAATAAGCATTTATTAAGCACCTACTATATCCTATGCACTGTGTTAAGGGCTGAGTATACAAAGAACAGTAAAAGATAGTTTTTGTTTTCAAGAAGCTTCCATTTTCCCATTTAGTCCCACTGGCCCTCAGTTTCGTTATCTGCAAAATTAAGGGACTGTAGTAGATAACAAAATAGCATGGTCAGTACTGTATGGTGGGAAATGGAAAGTAGAATCTCCCCAGTGGAAAGGAGGACCGGAGTCTTGTTCTGAAGAATGGTATCAAAGAATAGTTTAACAGAGAGGGGCTCATTACCAGCAACTGGACCATCTCCTTCTTTCTGAATCTTTCACTTATCTGTTCTGGTTTCGGGAAAAAGAGGAGCAGGGAAGACATTCTAGGAAAGGAAAATGATATGAATAAAGGTGGGAGGACTGGAACTTTCTAGGGGCAGGAGAGATGATGATGTCATTCTTAAGGACAAATAGATAAGTTTTGCCAGCATGGAAGGGCCTCATAGAAGATGTACCGTTAGAGAGGATGGGAACATTGCAATTAATTATTCCATATATTTTTGTATTTTCAGTCTCTGTCTCTCCACTGAGCTGTCACTATCCATAGTGTGGGAATCTCTATGTAAGGTATCACTAAATTAGTCATAAAAGATTGCCTGAGCTACTTCCTTCCTCTATCTCAGATTACCCTCCCATCCTAAAAAAAAAAATCTTCTTGATCTTCTACCCCTTAATTTATTCCACTTCCCCCACTTTTGTTTCCAAACATTCTTCAGTCCTTACCTATAGAGACAGTTGCATCCCTTTAACCACCTTTGTCCTATTGGACTCTCTCCAGTTTCTCTACATTTTGTTTGAAGTTCTGTAACCCAGCTTGGATGTTATAGTGTAATAAAGATTCATATAATGCATGAAAAAATGACTTCCTGGATCTCTTACAAATTTCAAAAATATGTTCCAGTAGAATGCCATGGTGATTAATGATAATGAAAAGGGCGGGGGGAAGTGAAACATAAATTAGAACTCTAGCAACTTTTAAAGTCGCAAGATAGTTTTGTACACTTTGCTGGTTGTTGCTTATATTGTAGATTAGCCTTATAGAAATACAGGCTATAATGGCTTAAAACAGCACTAAGAATTTGGGAACACTGTATAATGAAGCCTCTATTATTTTTGTATGCACTGTATTCTCAGTCTATAGAAAGAATCTAATTGAGGTTAGTTTTCTCCGATCCTTCAATATTCTGATTCCTTCTCTATGCTATTGATTTGTATGTATTCAGTGACTGCTACCAATTTTGATTTTTTCTCTCCAGAAAAAAAAATGAGGGTAAGTCATTTGGGAAGATTGAGGGGAAGGAGAGATTAAGGGAGTCAGGCAAATAAATGAAGTGCAACCCAAAGTCAAATAGAAATCATTTTGTGTTACCCAGTATTTTTAACTATTGGTAGTCTTCCTTCCCTTTCTGATAATTTCATACAATAAAAGTTAAGTGCCTACTATGTGCAAAGAAAGGTATCAAATGCTGAATGAAGAAATGAGTTTCTTATTTTTGTTTAAGGCCTTTGAAATATGTAGGATAAAATTGCAACTAGAACAAACAGTAAAAATATATATGCCTGGGCAGAAATATCATGAGCCTATGAGATGGGAAGGTGTGTTATGCCAGACATATCTCCCTGTCTAGGTCAATAGGTTAAAATGTGCCTATTTTTCCTTTTCTTTCCTTTTTTTTGTGAAACAGTTGGGGTTAAGTGACTTGGCCAGGTTCTCATAGCTTGTAAGTGTCAAGTATCTGGGGCTGGATTTGAACTCAGGTCCTCTTAATTCCATTGCCAGTGCTCTATCCACTGAGCCACTTAGCTGCCCACAAAGATACCTATTTTCAAGGATCTAATTTGAATAGAATATGAAGCTAAAATGTTCTAATCTCTCTTATAGAATAGAATTGTAAACTGCTCTGCACCCCCTAAATAAGAGGTAATGGTAAATGTACCAAAGTCAGAGAGAGAAATGTGACAAAATTGTTTTCATTTTACATTTTAATATATGAATTTAAAACAATGATGTTTCAACTTTTGAGAATGTGAAAAATGCATCTGTTTTCATTGGTTTTTTTCTAAACATGAAAATATTTGTTAGGATTGCTGGCTTTTGTAGTTTTCTTATCTTATTACCTCTTAGAAGTTTTGGATCTCTTTCATATCTATTACAATATTTATCAATTTTTTTAAAGGGGAGGGGATACAGACAAATACAGAGGTCATTTTTAGAGGTACACAAAACATTAAAAAATTAAGTATAAATGTTTGCTGATTCCCTTTAAATTCTACCCCAGTTTCTAGTATAAGTTCCATTAATATATTATGTTTTTGTTCTAAGAAGCATTGTGATAAAATAGAGAGTTGTTGGATTGGAAGTCAGAAGAGACAGAGGTATAAATTCCTCCTCCTATTTCTTACTAGTTTTGTGACTTTAGGTTACTTAATCATTTAACCTCTTTAAACCTTACTTACCTCGTTTGTAAAATTAGGATAATAGTAATTTTTTTCAAAATTATCATGAAGGTCAAATAAAATGTTTGTAAAAGTGTTTTGCAAACCTTAAAATTCTATATAATCATTAGCTGCTATAATTATTCTTTCCCTTTAAACCTATGTACTTTCAAAATTTGTTACAAAAAAAAACTGCAACAAACAAAAAAGTCATAAAGTCTCTGGTGTAAATACCAGTTGAACGTGCACTTCTACATTCCCTAAGTTTCATTGCATCCTGTTATTTTTCCCATTGGACTTCCCTGAATGAACTCTTCTTTTATTCCCTTGTAACCTTGGTAACCCTGGTTGTTATTTTGAGTAATTCCAGGCTAGTGCTTATTTGATTTCCAACTGATGAGGCAACTCTCATTGAATGATAGTTGTATTCCCTCCATACTTTACTCCTTGAGTGAAATAAGGCCACCTCAAACTTTTTAATTCATTGATTTTCTTTCTATAGTCAAGGCCACAAACATTTATTCTTAAAATAAGAGTATGAAGTAAAGAAAACCTAGCATAAATTATTCTCATTTTATAGATGAGAAGGCTGAAGTTTTTGGTTCTAGAGAGTACATTTGTAACCTTTTGTAAATACACTTTTAAATGAACTATAAAATCATAGAATATTAGGGTTAAAGGGGACCTCTGAGATTATTGAGCCCTGTTCTGATTATGTTAACCCCAAGGTCACTTCCAACTTGCAACTCTTAGAATCTATGATTCTTTCAACTCTTAGCCATTGCATGAACCCCTTCTATTCTGTCTTGTATAAGTGATTGTCCAGTATTCAAACAAACATCTTGGTTGTAAACTTAGAATCATACATTCAGATCAATAAATGTTTGAAATTACAATCACAATACCTGACATCATCCCTACAAAATGTACTTTAATTGTCCTAATTTTTCTGATGGGTCAAATGCACCATTGAGTTGGCACCTGACCAAAAAAATGAGGCTTGAAAAGAATCTTCTCTAGGAAACTGAGTATTCAGCTACTCCAAGTGGAAAGAATCAGTGACTGATTCATTAGGCAGTTTTACATTTCTGGAACACCGGGGAAATAATTTTCTCTATCTGTCTTTGTGAATCATGTAACTACCCCCATTATGGAAATGAGACCCATAAAATAATTATTATGAATGTCATTGTTTCAGGTATATTAACTTAGCTCTCTGCAGAGCTCTTAGAATCTGTTTCCATTGCTATGATCTTTCAGTGAATTCAAAATGAATTTCTTAATTCACTTCTCTTGCTATGTATATAGATATTATCAGTGTATTTCCTAGCTACTTTACTTGTCCCTTCTTCCCTAGCTCCCAACTTTACGTGACTCTTCTAGGAACCAGCCTTGAAGCAGACAGCATATATTTCTAAAACTCCTTAACCTTTTATGTCCCTTTGCAGCACCTAGTTGTCTTGGAATTACAGTAGTTCTGAAAGAATGAATCTGCAGAGTGAATGATTGCTAGAATTATAATAGGTCAAAACTGTTGATTCATACAACAGTTTGTGTGTGTGTGTGTATGTGTGTGTGTTGAGGATGAGGAATGATACTGCTTCACAAAGGAACAAAGAAGCAATTTTATTATGCCTTACTCATCAATCTGTTTCTTCTATCTAGTGAACAACAGACATAAAGGTCTTTGCCTCTTTGAGTTCTCCCTTGGCAGTATGTAAAACTAATATTGGCTGAACATGCTATTAACCTTGAGTTTAAATTCAGCATACTTAATCCCATGATTAATGCCAAGATTAATGCCCAACAGCAAAGGTTGAAAGCTTAAATGTTTGTGAATGCGAGCATGAAATGAAATCCTAATAACCAGTACAATGATTTGGATTTATGGGCTGTGTTGGCTGCTAAAGATAACTTGGAAATGGTGTTGCGTGGAGTAATTTGTCAAAGTGGGCAGTGATGAAGAATTGACTGTTTATGATGCAGGGAAAAAAAAATTGAATGAAGAATACAGTTCTCTGGTTTTTGGTGTAACAGGGGCAGCACCTCACTGTGGGACTTCATTTCATGAGAAGAATAACATAGTCTTTTAAGGTTTTTAACAGTTTAAAATTTGAATTCCCCCTTTTGTAAGATATAATGGGCTCCTCAGCAGAAATGTAGGTGCGTAGATTTAGAATAATATCCCCCTCACTCTCTGAGTCTTCTACTTCTCTATGTATATTTGTAGTTCTTATTATCTTAAATCCTAGATCCTTATACTCACATACATGTGTACACACATACTCGGAGAAGACATTGTAATATTAATAAAGAGGTAGTCAATTTTTCCCTGATCTTCTGTTCCTTTAATCATTTGGTTGCTTTTCTTCATCATATTTCCAATTCATAAGTTTTAGTTATTGAGATAAGCTGTAGCCCCAAACAGACGTATTCTTGGCTCTACTTCACCAAAATCAAAAAAGTGAAAAGGTAAAATTATCCTGTATTGTACCAAAATCTTGGCAAATATTATTTCTAATAAATAAAGCCTTTGAAGTACTCCGGTATAGCTTTCAATTTATTTTTTCTATTTATGTTTACTATTTGATCTCTTAAAATTCTTGCTAACACTATAAACCATAAACCCTTAAGACTGTTTCCGTTCAGGATTTCAAAAAGTTTTCTGCTCAGGTTTCTGTTTCAATTACGCTCCATTTAACTTTCTCTTCATTATTTTTGTCAGCAGCTGCCACGCTATAGTACCTTTTGGAGATTTCATTAGTACATTATGTATTTCTTGCCCTCTTACTGGTTAATGTTGCATTCTCTGTCCTTTGCAGTAGGAGAAGGTAGTTATGTTCAGTTGAATATAAGCTCCTTAAGGCCATGGACCATTTTTCCTTTTTTGTTGGATTGATTGGATTGCTTTTATCTTTTGTGGAGATTTCCTAAATTTTCCCCGGAAGAACTTGTAGTTAATGTGTAAACAGAATATATTAGTAAATTTAAAAAAAAAAAAAAGAAACAACATTTGAAACACTTAGGGGAAAAAAAGATGGCTTCACTCAGGCATCTTTGTTTTTGTTAGACTTTATAACTTCTCTAGCCAATTAGCATTTATAAAGTACCTACCAAGTGCCAGGCACCTTGTTCAGCACTGGGGCTCCAGAGAAAAGCAATGACAAAACAAACAACAGTGACAACAATCCAGTCCCTGCTCTCTAGGAATTTGAAGGCTAATGAGGAAGACTAGAAGCAATCAATTAGCTACAAACCAGATATGGATCTGATAAATTGGGACTAATCTCAGAGGGAAAGCACAAAGATGTAGGAGGACTGGAAAAGTCTTCTTGCAGAATGTTAGCCTTTGGCTGAGACATGAAGGAAGCCGGGAGGAAGAGATGAGGACACTTCCATTCTTAATTACCACAGCAGGGCAAACTTCAGAAAAAGACTTAATAAAGCATTCAAACTGGGTGGTGTATTGCAAGGAAATTCTGAGTCCATGATGACCAAACATATTTTCGATTCAGTCTTTATATTTTGCTGGCTAAAATGATCTGCTTAGGGAGATCGTGGAAGAGTTTGAATGTTAGATGGTAGAGTCAAGTATGTTCAAAGGTACTATTTTTTTAAAGTTACTGTCTTTTAACAATATTTACCTGGGTCCCTAGGGAAAAATGCACATAAAAAATGCATGAACTATCCATGAAAGTTTGTAGCTGTATATACCAAACCATAAAAATCTGACTATCTTTGAAAATGGCCAACAATGGCTGCTAGAACACCTTCAGTCATAGATTCCAGAAAACACACAGTTGATATAGATTCCACTCTACTGTTAGTAATACAGTAGTTGAGGGGAAAGAAATAATTTCATTTTTAATATAGGAAGTTTTTGTGCTTCACCACATAAGCACGATTAATTTATTCATTTCACTGTTAAGAAATATATCCTTAGTCTCCTCTTTTGAAAGATAAGTTTGTGTTTCCTCCCCAGGGAAAGTTATTCAAAGGAAATCTGAATCTTTATGACCATCTCTTTCTACAAACTGTGTAGTGTAGTGCAGAGGGGTCAAAGGCTTGGCCAACAGCCAGCAACATTCCCGGGTGTGGGCTGCTGAACCGGATAAAAATTTAATTGGGAAATATTTAACAAAGCAAATAAAAATGCAGTAGAACATAAATAGTGTTAATATGTGTTTTTTTGTTAAGCTAAGTATGTAGCCACAGGGATCCTTTAGTGGCCCTATTTCTATTTATGCTTGACACTGCTGATATAATGGATAGTTGAGCCTCAGTTTCCTTTTATGTAAAATACAGATATACTTGTCCTAACTGTCTAATTGATTATTAAATGCAGTAGATAATTATAATCTTTGGCAAAATTTAAAATATAGTATAAATGTAAGTTGTCATTCTAATCACTAATCATTTAAGGTTCATTTTAAATCTCACCTTCTCCATGGATCTTCTTTCCAATCCTCCAGCTCATATTATTTCTTTTCTCTAAACTTGTGTTGTAGTTGAGTCATTAATACATAATTAGTCACTTCAATTTTCTCTTTGTATATTAAGTATGCTAGTTCCTCCCAGCTGATTTTAGTAAGATCCTTAAAGACAGAAAACACATCTTATGCTTTTTTTCCCCTCCTCAGTCCACAGTTCTAGACATAAAGTAGTTGCACAATAAATGCTTGCTGATTGAGTAAGAGTAAGTCTCAGATACGGATTGCGGTATGTTGATAGTGATGCTAGGATTACAATTAAGAGCCTACACAGCAATACAGGGGTGCCCCCAAGTCTTAATGAAGTTTTAAATTATTAAAGTTTAAGTTACCACAAAAATTTAGCCAAAGACCAAGATCATATACAGGATGTCCTAGATGTCTTAATACAGTTTTAAGCTATTAAAGCTTAAACTATTAATGCAGTTTTAAGCTACTAAAGCTTAAGTTATTAAAGCTTAAAAGTACATTAAGACCCTGGGCCACTTCAGCCAAAATAGGAATCAAGCTAATTAAGGCTGGTCAGTCAAAGTAGTGAAGACAGTTGTGAACATAGGCACAATACTGTCATCTTTTGAATTTATTTTCTGAAACATTATAAATCAGAACACAATTTTAAAATTCCAATGAAATAGTTCCCCAGCCAACCCCAAAGTAAAACTCTGAATACTCTGAATCAAATCCCTTTGCAAGTGATCTCTTGTAGTCTTGTTGGATATGAGTAAACTCAGTGTTCTTCATCCAGACCAAGTTTCAGGTAAAAGATTGAACTTGACTTAATTTAATTTTGAATGAGCTTCTCAACTGAAAAATATAAAACAAGACCCTACAGGAACCTCAAGTCAAAATTGTCAGTTATTTATTCCAACAAAGGACTATACTAATCTTTGGAAAGAGAGAGGACTGGAACAGAGCTGAATGATTAACTCATTCAGAAGAATAGAGCCTAGAAAATGTTGGCTTTTGAGAAATGACAAAAAGAAAATCTGTCATGTTATATATCATTGTCTACATGCATTTGCTGAATTTTCTCCTGGTTTTTGACATGATTTTGTTCATTCTTTGTCATCCCACCCTATATTCCAACTTGACTTGTATATTTATTTTGTCTCTTTACTTTTTAATTTAATGCAATATGTCCTTCTTACAGTCCATGCAAATTTGACCTAATTTTGATCTTTTTTGGAGACTTTGTGACCTCCTCCTCAAAGGATAATCTCTTTGATATTGAATATTATTATTATTGTTACTCATAAAATTATAATTTTACTTTCTTTTGAAATAGGATTTCAAATATCAAATAGCTTTATTTTATATGTTCTCCCTGAGAAAACTTGATTTATGGGATATCTACATAAAATATATATTAGAATTCTACTATTCTCGCTACTTCATTTTATAGCCTGAAGCTAGTGCACTAAAAAGATTGTTTCATGTAGAATGAATTTTGCCCTCAAATTAGAGGTCATTTTAGGAATGATCTGGCTTCCTTTTTTAGCTGGCTAGTTCTTTATGGTCTAGTGATGGTCACATGAATCTTAAGTTGGTTTTTAAGGACAAACTTACAAATTAAGGACGTTGAGTTACTAGACTTTGGCAGTATTTTCCCTAAATGCCATTAATTGAAGCCATTATTTTGGAAAATGTTTCTCATTTAAGAGTTGTTTGTTTCAGCACTTGGAGTCATTGCCAATGTTGGCTTTCTTCCAGCTTGAGTAATCCTTTGAGACTTGAAAAAAAGATGAAAATGTTTTCCTTATGGAAGAATTAGTTTTTGTATAATTAATTAGTTTGTTATCTAGGGATTCTTTCTTCCCTTATCCCTGTCCCATGCCAAAACCAACCCCTGTTCATTCAAATTTCCATAATCAAAGTAGGTAAACTTTTACTTTTTCTTCTATGATAAATGTGTTATATTGAAATTCCTAGATAAAAGTTACACAGAACTATTTAATCTACTGTGTTTAAACATGCTGCTTTCAGAAACTTTCAAATTTTGTCTGGTGTTTCAGGTTAAGAAGAACTGATATACATAATCATCCCTTGTCTGATTTCTTAATTCCTTCTTCCCTTATGGACTGTTTAATTTCTCTGGTTCAAAATTAAGTAGGATTTTTTGTTTTATTTTCATAGTGTCAAGTTTATTTAGATTCTCTGCTTTTTTTCTCCCACACTTTTTAGTGATTTGTTGTATTGGAAGTCTGAAGTCCATTTGAAGCTTTCATTTCATAAACATACTTTTTAGCAATGTTTTCGTGGGGGCACTCTCTTTCATTTCTTTGATCTAAGCTCTTTAGTCCAGTCAAAATATATGAAGCACAGATGTAGGCAGTGTTGCTGGGTCCAATAAGGCTGTCTCTGTGTTGCTTATTTTTCTTTCTATTCCTCACTTTTCTCATTTGTAGTATTTAAGATCTTGCTGTTCATGGTAATGTTGTTGTAAGACCAGTAATCAGACTTGGACAGCCAAAGCAAGTTGCTTTTTTATGTACGGAGAGCTGTTCTAACATTCCCTTTGTTCACTTTGGAGAGTCTTTTTGACATTCAGAAGTGATTTGTAACTATGATTAAATCTAAATTTGATCCAGAAAAGGCAAAAGATACATTTTGCTTCTCCTTTGATCCATAAAAGGACAAAGATACATTTCATTTCTCCAATAAAAAACTCTTCTCTTGATTTTATATAGTTATTGTATCCAGGTCATTTACAACTAAGCATTACTGATGGAAACCCTCATTTATTTCTACTAACTAGATAAAAAAAAATCACCATCGATTAAGAACCCTATTTCTGACTTCTAAGTCAAAGTCACATTTTAGTAAGATCTTAAGCTACATTATAACAAAAGTTAAGTGCTTTGACTTTGGCATTTCATTCATTTAAAAAAAAAACCATTTGCAGAGAGCACTTGATTTTAGCCTTGAAGAGAATCAAAGATTCTAAGATACAGAAGTGAGGAGGGAATGCATTCTAGGCATAGAGGACAGCATGGACAAAGAGTGAGAGAGGAGAGATGGGCTGTCAAGCTATGAGACCAGCAAGTAAGCCAGTTAGGCTGGAATGTAGAGTGTATGAAGTGGAATAATAAGAAATGTCTGGTAAGATAGACTGGATCCACAATATGAAGGGCTGAGGAATTTATATTTCATAGTAAGGACAATAGGAAATCTCTTTTTGAAAAACAAAATTAATAGAAGAGTGACTTGGTAAGAACTGTGCTTTAAGATTCTTTTTGGTAGCTATGTGACAGATAGATTGGAAAGAGAGAAAGACTCAGACTGGCAGAGGCCATTGCAACACTCTCGACAAGAAATGATGAAAGCTTGAATTAAGATAAAGCCTGAGCAAATGTGAAGAAAATGATGTATATGCAAGGCATATTATGGAGGTCAAATGAACAAGCCTTGGTAGTTGATAGGATGTGTGCTGTATGGGAGAGAAAAAGATAAGAGATAACTTCAGGGATTTGATCCTGCGTTATTGGAAGGGTGGTGGTGCTCAAAATAAATAGAGAAGTTTGGAGTACAGACAGGGTTGAGAGACAGAGATAAAAATTTCAGTATTAGATATGCCTGTGGCCTATTAGATAGAGATAGCCAACAAGTAGGATTGTAGCATAGGAGAGAAATGACTTGAATTGGATCTGCTGTCTTATCAATCAGAGCATTCCTTCTAGTGACTCAGTTGAAACCTGTGCTCTTCTGCCCATCTCATCTAACTCTTGTCCATGACTCCCATAAATTCATGACACTCAACATGATGCAGGGCTTCCTTGCCTTTTCTCAGTATCTCAGGGATAACAGTGGAACACTAGCTATCTACCTGTCATCCTTGGACCTATCCGCAGGTCATCTTCTCTTCCTATCATACATTCCCTTTATATCTTTTCTTCTTATTGTTCTTCAAGTTCTTATTTCATTATGTTATTCTCCTGACACCTAAAATGTACCTCTACACTTCTCTCTGTGTAATATTCACTTTAAATGTTTTAAAAATTATTGTTTTTCATAGCCAACAGTCCTACAACAACTCTGGTGAAATGTTAACTTCAGGAAAATGCAAAACTAATGATCCCAAACTTCTCCTAGAAACAGAAGACCATCTCTTTAATACTAACAGGAGAAAAATTAACGTTGGATATGTAGATTTGGGAGTCATATAGAAAAAGATAATTGAATCCAGGAGACCTGATAAAAAATCACCAAGAGAGAGGTGTAGAAAAGGAAAAGGGTTCAGGAAAGAGGTCTCCATCAAAAATATTCTTGCCCTTTATCTAATCATTTCTGTAATCAATCACAGGGAAGAGTCTTTCCTCAACTGCTTAGGCCTCTTACTTTAGAAACTGGATAGGCCTTTGATAAAGAATTGAGCTATTATCTGTGACGACTAATTTTGTTAGACTGGGCTCTTCTCAGCAAAGCAAGGCTATACGACAACTCCAAAGGACTCATGATGGAAAAGGCCATCCACATCCAGAAAAAGAATTATGGATTCTGAATACAGATTGGAACAAATTACTTGCTCCCTCTCATTTTTGTTTTGTTTCTTCTTTCTCATTGTTCATTCCATTGGTTGTAATTCTTCTTTACAACTTGACTGCTGTTTAATGTGAAGGTATATGTAGAACCTGTATTGGATTGCATGCCACCTTGGGGGGAAAGGGGGAGGAGGCAGAGGGGGAGAAAATTTGGAACTTAAAAACTTATAAAACTGAATGTTGTAAATGAAAAATAAATAAATAAATAAATTTAAGAGAAAAAATGAATTGAGCTATGAGATTTCAGTAAGAAAGACTTATGAGGTTTTTTCATTCTGATTAGACAAAAGACTTCAGAACAAATTATTGATCTAATGTTATTTTGTAATATTTTTCTAAAGAAATCAGGGGGAGGTGGAGGAGAGAGACATTAATATATGAACCAATTCACCTAAGGCTTTGCATTTTTGTGTTCCAGGTTGAAAATTGGTGTCCTCATTTACCTTGGAGAGCAAAAAATCCCTATGAAGAACCAGATCAGAATTCAATGGTGAGAAAGTTTTAAAAAACCTATTGACATGTCTTATGTCTTTAGAACAGATTCATTTTCACTGTAATTAGCTCTTTTTAGAACTTTGGTGTCAAACTAAAATAGAAATGGGGGCCACTAAACTATACATACTATATTTTAACATTACCAATATTCTATTGTATTTTTCTTAATTTTGTTAATTACTTCCTGATTATATTTGAATCTGGTTCTGGTCCATTCAGGAGTACTTAAGACTGCATGCTTGACACTGCTGTTCTAGATGCTTCCTGCTATAACATAGAACACTATCAAAGGAACAACTTTCTTTGCCAATCCTATGGAACTTAGGGATCTATTCAGGGTTGATGGCCAGCCTGGACAAATTAACCAGTATTTATTGAATATCTTTTCTGTATCCTGTATTATTATAGGTAGTATGTACATGGTGGGATATGAAATTAATAGAAAATATGACTCAACCTCAGTCAAGGAATTTATAATCCTGCTGAAAGCACAATATACAACCATTGAATTTTTTGAACAACATCACTCATAAATGATGTGTCAAGTGCTTGCTATGTGTGAGGTATTGTGCAATGCACCAGAGATGCAAAGACTCAAACAAGAAACATTTCCTGCCTACTGTGACATGGGGGTAGGAATTGGGAGGAAGGAAATATCATATACACATGTAAGCAAAGACAAGACAATTCGAGGAGAGAGAGAGAGAGCACAGTGATGGGAGGGATTTAGAAGTGTTTCCTGTAGATGATTGATTATCTCATCCAACCTCTGAGCCTAACCTTAAGAAAAACAAGGATTCAGGAAGGCAAGAGTGGGGCACTGGGATGGCTGGATTTCTGGCTAATTGAGAGAACAGGATTATCACAATGAGATAGTTTTAGTTAATAGCTTAGGTCTAGAAATCAAATGTCTCCGTTCTTTACTTATGATACCTTCTGAATAACTCCCTAAAATGGCCTAGAAAAAAATTTGCTTGGAACAATTCAATTTAATTTTTTTTTTTACCAATTTTGGAAGGAATAGGGACAAAGAATTGTTTTAAGAGAAAATAAGGTATTTGGGGTTTTCTACCCTTTATTCATATTGTCCAATCAAAATCAGGGGTACTTTGTTTTTGTTAAGTTACACCTTAACTTTGGGCTGTCTGATGAAGCCCATGGACTCCTTCACTGAATAATGTTTTTAAATGTGTTTTAAAAAAATACTTAGAATTGCCAAGGCAAGCAGCTACATTGAAATGACATGGTTAAAATATTTTTAAGCCATTTCAGAAAAAGAAATTGAACAAGCTATCAGAGAACTCCCTAGGAAAAAATCCCCAGGGCCAGATGGATTTACTAGTGAATTCTATCAAACATTTAAAGACCAATTGATCCCAATACTCTACAAACTATTTGGGAAAATTGGGGAGGAAGGAGTCCTACCAAATTCTTTTTATGACACAGATATGGTACTGATACC
>CM053582.1:249217566-249306768 GCA_028627135.1 Pseudochirops cupreus
TAAGTCACTTCACAAAGTAGCTTTCTTACCATCCTCCGTATGATCTGGAGAGTGCAAGTGGTAGCCTATGGAAACTGAGAAATAGAAGGGACAAATGACTTGCCCATGGATCTCTCTCCCAATCTCCTTCTAGTTCCAGTTTCTGTGACATCTTTTCCCTCATAGCTCCCTACCTCTACTCCCATGGCCTACCTTGTGTCGTAGTATTTCCCACTTCTATTCTGAGAATTACTAGAGCATCATGTTTTGTTTTTTGGATTCTGTGTCTAGGATACATGCATAAGACATTTTTTGTGAAGTACTTTAGGAATGACCCCTAGGGCTCTTGGCTAGCCTAATGTAGACAATACTGGTATAGATCAAAGTACAAAGGTAAGTCAGCAATGTTTATATCAGTAGGACAGTTTGAAATATGAGACAGTACAAGGAATAACTATATAATTCATTGAATTCATTCATTCAAGAAGTATTTATTAACCACTTATTATGTATTGGGCACTGACGGTTATTAAGGGTACAGAGACTAAAACAGAATTATCCCTATCTCAAGGAGCTACATTCCATTAGAGGAAACAATATGTATACACATAAGTTAATCCAAAACATATGAAGCAAATCAAGATGAATTTTTTGTGGAGGCAGGCCCTTAATACTGGAGGGATCAGGGAAGGCTTTATGTAGCAGTTGTCTCCTGATCTGAGCTTAGAAGGAAGCTGTGGTTTCTAAGAATCAGAGGTGATTAGGGGAGGACATGAGAGGCCTGAGAAACAACCTGGAGAAAGGCAATAGAATGCACACAAGAGGTAAGATGTGTAGAAGGAACATTAAGTAGGCTGATTTGACTGGAGAGTAGAGTATATGAAGGGAAGTAATGTGTAATAAACCTGGAAAAGTTGGCCAGAACCAGATCTGAAGAGCTTTAAATACCAAACAGAGAGATTTGCATTGGGTTGGTTTTTTTTTTGGTCCCAGAAGGAATCAGTAGTGTCATGGGAGTTTTTTGAACAGGGCAGTGGCAAGGTCAAATCTCTACTTTATAAATAAATAACAGCTCTATGGAAGATGGATTGGAAAGCAGAAGGATGTGAGGCAGGGAGTCCCCAATTAGGAGACTATCAACCTGGTCCAAGTGAGTTGGAGAGAAGGGGACAGATCCATGCATGCTCATGTGCATGTGGTTCTTTGCTTGCTTTCTGCCACTTTACAATGTGAACGCCTTGAGGGAGGAAACCATGTTTTGACCTTTTGCGTCTCTAGCACTTAGCATAGTGCCTAGCACATAGTAAACATTTAATAAATGCTTGTTAATTGATTGGTGCTCAATTAATTGATTGTGATATTGTGGAAATAGAGTCAGTATCCTTGGCAAGTGATTTAATATGGTAAGTGAGGGAGGGTGCAGTGTTAAATAGGACTCTGAGGTGACTAAAAGGATGGTGGTGTCCTCAGTTGAGGTTCCTTATTTGAGGAGAAGGGGTGGGTTTAAGTGGGGAAAGAATGAACTCTGTTTTGAACATATTGGGAGTATCTAGTTGGAAATATTTAAAAAGCAGGTTGCAATCTGGGATTGGAGCTCAGGAGAGAAAGTGTGGCAGGATATGTAAATCTGAGAGTCATCAACATATAGACAATTGAACCCCTATTGCGGATGAGATCACCAAGACAGTGTGTGGAAAGCAAGTAGACCCAGTGCCTGCTTATATACCAGTACACAGGGGGCAGAAGCTGAATGCTGAACCAGACTGAAAAAGAGTTGATCCAACCTGTAGAGATGAACCAGGAGAGAACAATGTCGCCAAAAACTCATAGAAGACAGAGTTTCCAGAAAAGAATGTGGAGGTGGTCAGCAGTGTCAGAAACTGCAGAAGCTAGAAGGGGCCTTAAAAGTAAAACACCTGTCATATTTAGATTTTTGTGGCTAGTGGTAGAGGAAGCATAAGGAAAACCTCTCTAATGGAAGAAAAGGCCAAGGTAAAATTTTTAAAAAGCAAATATGACAGACAATTTTGCAAATGAATGAAGTTATATTGCTTTCAAATAACCTCTCTTAGACAAATGCATCTGGGATCTGGATTTGAGTGTTCCTTCCAAAGAAGCTGATTGTAGCCTGCCCGTGCCTTGCCCATTCTGTGTGAATCTAATCCTTGACTTCCCCTAAATTCACCGATTTGTTTTGGAAGCTTTGCTAGCTTAGGATCATAATAACATCAGTTTAGTGTTAGAAAGGGCCTTAGAGGTCATTGAGTACAGCCATCTCGTTTGTCATGGGTGAAGAAATTGAGGCATAGAGAGATTATATAATTTCTTATTCAGGTAGTAATTGTCTGAGGTGGGATCTGAACCCACATTCTTCTGACTGTAAGTCCACTTTTCTATCCAGTACACCACACTTCTGTGACATCTCGGTTCACTACCAGCACACTAGAGCTATCCACTCATTAGCTTTCATTCTCTTCTCATGACTAGAAGTCAATTCTACTTTTCCCTAATGAAATCCTTTATTAGGCTTCTCTTAAGGGTTTTTTTTTTAAACAAGTAAAAAACTTTGAAGAAGGAGCATATCATGTATCCATGATTAACAGGGATCTTAAGATCCCCAGGACAGGGATGACATTTTTCTCATTTTTGTATCCTGAGCATCAGCACATCCTTGAGAGCTCTAAGCATATTTAGTGCTCAATAAATATTTGTGGATTGAATGAATATGGTAATTCAGACTAGCCTAATAGTGTTATATAAAAGTTGTCCTTAGGGGATTGATCAGTTAACAGAAAAGTTTGTAATTAGGAAATTAATTGTTTGTATGTTAATGAGTACTTTCGAAATGCTTGAAAATAGTTCCCTTAATAGGCTGTACATTCTCCCCCAAAGCCTTATTTACCCTACTAATTTGTTAAGGACCCTAAAAGATGAGCATATCCTTTAACTTCATACTGACTATGAAAACAATTTAACCCCATCCAAATGATCACAAATTCCAAATTAGAGTGTTCCAAATAAAGTTATATTGTAATGTACACTCGTGTATATGTACCCAAGAATTGCATTATTTCATTCTGTGTAACTTTATTAGCTGTTAAAATTTCCAAGAACAGAGAATGTTAGCACCCATAAGCAATTAGAACTTTAATAAATCCTTTCAAAGTCACCTATGAGTGTATCCTTTCCCCTACTAGTGTTTATTCTATAGAGGCTGAAGACTCTTCTGTATCTTTTTTTTAAAAAAGAGATTGATTTGACTTAAGTTTTAAGTACTTTCATGTATACGAATACCACTATACCTCTTCCCCATTCCCCTTTTCCAATCCTAGGACAGGATGAAAGAGAATATGAGTTTACTGATATGATTTTAAGTATCTTTGTCCAGGCTAGTCCCTAATCCTAGTTGAGCATCTCTGACTATAGCTGTTAGGAGTGAGAGAAATGGCTGAGAATAATGTCCCTTGTTCTAGATCAGTCTCCATAGGTGGGTCTTCTGACAGCACCTTTGTCTTCCTGCTACTTGTTGGTGTAGATTGGAATCACCAGCAGTGAAAAAAAACGAGATGAAAAGTTCTCCATTTACCTAAGGCTTAAGGTGCTATGACAAATTTTAGCAGAATCTGTCCAACAAACCATAACCTTGTGGTGTTTTGTTTTGTTTTGTTTTAGCAATGTCTAAACTTCTGTTGATACAGTACAGCAAAGATGCACGTTAACAATTGCACACGCATGCACACATTTTTCTTCTTGATTTTGATCAGAGGTGTTTGAACCTTACTTGTGAGGCTGTTTATTCACAGGATATTATCCTAAGACCAGAGAGGAGTTAAGATGGATGATTCAAATGAAAACTTACACGTAGAAGAGAATGTATATGTAATTCGGTAATTCATCTTCTGTACCATGTCAAAGTTTGTTTGGATGTAAATTATGGTAATAATACAACAAATACCTGTCATCCATCAGCTGTATTTTGAATCAAATACCTGCCAGTTTTTCCTTTCTTTTCTTTTTTAAAAACATTCCAAGTAATGAAAACACTGGTGAATTCTCTTTGATTCTTTGGGGAAAATGTAAAATGTTTAGGGATTTTTCCTGTACATCTTTCTCTCCTTTCTCTTCACATCTGTATTTGTCACCCTTGCTAACTCCCCAAACCTGCCTGCCTGCCTGTCTGTCTGTCTGTCTGTCTCTCTCTCACACATACACACACACACACACACACACACACACACACACACACACACACACACACACACACACACACACACACACACATACAAACACACCCCAAAAAACCAAAACAAAACAGTAGACCTGTCCTCTTTTCTTCTTGCTTGAAGAATTTATTCCATCGTGTACTGTTCAGTAGGTTACAGGCATCGCAGTCGCCTCTGGGCACTTGTTCAAAATCTCAGAAATGAAATAACAGATTGGCCAGACTCTACCAAACTCCCCCGTTACAACCCTATTAGCTCCTCATTCTGTCACCCCCATTAGGCAAAAGCCTGGGAGACCAGTTGATGATAACGCTTTTTATTTATGTATCTGTATCTTTCATCTGAGCCCTTCACTGCATTTTGCCAGTGTTAAGTCATTCTTCTTTGGGTGATTAATTTGAGAATGAGGTTCAGGTCTTTAGACTTCTCTAGTCCAGTGCTCTCCTCAGTGGGGCATGCTCCTGGTGTTTTTAAAAAGAGTACCAAGCCTGGCTTTGTGGAGGCATCTTTGTAGAGAAAGTCTATGAAATGATTTCCCCTCTCCTCTTATCCATAGACCAAAATAGTGATCATTGTGGGAATGAATGTGATTAACCCCCCAGTGCGTTATGTTAAATGAATATGCTTCATTTACCAGGAAGAATTTGATCTAAATTATTCATAGCCCAGCAAGAGAGAGGCAGTTTAGTGATAGTAGAAAGCACACTGAATTTGGAGTTCTGGCTCTGCCAAGTCCTGGCCCCAAATGTGGCTGTAAGCAAGATAGATTCTATTAGAATGCCAATAAGATAGAGCCTTTGAGGGATTCTTGGGATGGACAGGTGTACAAGGGAAAGAATTTTGAGGATTTTTGCTTGTGCAACTGCCTTTTCCCTTCATTCCTACTTCATTTGTTGATCTTTGTCTGAAGATTACAGGCTTAGGATATAAATGATGACCTTCTTAGTGAATTATTCTTGGCCAAAGTCAAGTACAAAAATATAGTGGTGTTCAGAGCCCAGAGAATGAGAAGAGAGATAATGAGGAAAGTGTATAATGAATATTCTTAGTCCTTTTCCTTTTTGTAAATGGTAAGCATTTAGGTGTGGTTTACTTGTCACGTAGAAAATCCTTGTTTTTGTCATTTCTGTCTGTAGACTTTGTTCTCCTGCTGAGGAAGCAATAAGAAATGTATCTTAATGATTCTGAGACTAATGCATTTCTCCTGTGTGCTCAGAGGATAAGGGGATTTGGCCTAAGTTAATACACAATAGAGAAAACTGTGCCTTTTTGAAAAACCTGCTAGGGATAAATGTGAGACAGAGGAAAGGATTGGTGTGGGGGTAAAGGAGTACTTCCAAGCAAAAGAAACTCTTCATTCTTATATCATTGCATTAAATTAGGATGAATATAAATGTTTAGCTGTGCATGTGTTTTCTATCATTTTAATTATAAAAGTATAAACCTTTTTCCCTTTCTTTTTCAAATAGCTCACACACCAGACAACAGCTTTCTGGGATTTGTGGTGGAACAACACCTGAATTCAAGTGATATAAAGCACATTAATGAAATCAAAAGGCAGAATCAATCCCTTGTGTATGGCAAAGTTGATAGTTTCTGGAAGGTAAGTCTGATTTTTAAAAATACATCTTTTTTAAAAAGATATTGGTTCTGTAATATAATTAAACTTTGTCCTAGGAAATAATTAAACTAGATTCTCAGGGCTTAATGTGATTTCCTTAGACATAAACACAAATGTTAAGGAATTTTAAAACTAAATATTAGGGTATCAAACAAAAGTAGTCCCTGTTTTTCTGTTTATTCCACATGAACAAATTCTTCATTCCTTTTATATTTTGGAAGTAGTGCTATTTTAGTTTCTCGAGATACTTTGCTTTGAAGTGTCCTTGTCAAAAATAATGAGTGAGCCAGAAATAGTGGTACATGCCCCTCATGCCAGCTACCAGGAAAGTTGAAGCTGACAGATCTCTTGAGTTCAGGAGTTCTGAGCTGTAGTGGGCTATGCCAATCAGGCATACGCATTTAGTTCAGCATTCCTGTGTTGAATCCTCCAGGGTGAGTGGAGGACAAGTTGTCTAAGGAGGAGGGGCAAACCAGCCCAGTTTAGAAGCAGAGCAGGTCAAAGCTGCCATGCTGATCAATAGTGGGACGGTGCCCATAAGTAGTCCCTGCATTTCTAAGTTGGAAGAAATAAGGAGATCAAATCTTTAAAAAAGAAAAAAAAAGGTAGAATTTTAAGCTGTTGGACGTCTAGTGTTTGTAGAATAATTAACCAACGTAGGAATTATACTTTTTCCAAGAAGTCTTTGTTTCGACCCGCGCTGGGCTTACATTCTAAAGTCCTGAAAGGTTCTTATAGATTGGGTAAAGAGTCGACCTCCCTGTCCTTTAGTTCAGCTATCACCTGCTGAAGAGTGAATGGAAAGGCCTGCTGCAGATAAATGCCTCTCAACTTACTTAGGTCAGTGATAAACGGATTTCAAATTGGGACCTTCAATCACAGCAGAATTTGTGACTGCATGTATTTTACTAAGAACCCACAGCATTCTTTCTTTCTCCTCTCTCGGACTGGTATCTACTGCTGAAGCACTAGACTATATTAATAGTAAAAGTAGGAGAAACACCAGATTGAATGTGACACGTTGAGAGCCAGCCAAAAAACATTTTTGTGGAGGAAACTCTTTCTCAATACACACAGACAGGTGTAAGTTATAGTGAAACGCTTTATAGGACAGAATTAGTTCCTGGGTTGGAAAATGCCTGCCCACATATGTATTTTGTTGTTGTTGTTACTGTTGTTAAGGCATTTATCAGTCTCGTCTGACTCTTTGTGACCCCATTTGGGGTTTTCTTAGCAAAGATCCTGTAGTGGTTTGCCATTTCCTCTTCCAGTTCATTTTACAGATGAAGAAACTGAGGTAAACAGGGTGAAGTGACTTGCCCAGGGTCACACAGCTAGTTAGTGTCTGAGGCTGGATTTGAACTCAGGAAGATGAATCTTCCTGACTGCAAGTCCCCGTGCTCTATCCACTGTGCCTCCTACCTGGTATATACATATACTCCATAAAATATATTCCTAGAATGATCAGTAAGGTTCCTTGAACTAGGAAGTGTTTTTAGCTGAAACAGTATGAATGTGTTTAGAACTAAAAAGGGTGTCATGATAATGGTTTGTGTTTTTTCTTTTCAAAGCAGTGTATAGAAAGGGGATACATTTTCTTCAATCCTAATATTAATGTCTTTCTGAGATGTTGATGAATGGGGGAGTGGCTCGTCTTTGTCATAAACAACCCATATTTTCCAAATTTCATAATACCTAGGACTCCTTATCATTTTGAGCTAATGTGGCAAAAAGATGCCTTTTTTCCCAGATAGTGGAACTGTCTGGGTTACAAAAGGTTATTTTATAAGGTTTCCATGAAGTTATACTTCTTTATCCACTGACAGTAAAAATCTGCCCTCTTACCAAGGCATTTTTTGTTAGCTGGGACTCTCACAAGAAAGGAAATGTTTCTTGTTCTTATTCTCAGCTGGGAGGTGAAATGAGATCATGGGCAGGAGGAAGATATTTTTGTGGGAGACTTCAGTTCAGAAGGTAAAATGAGAGGGTTTGGTCACTCTTCCTACTTCTCTGTCCACTCTCAGGGATGGGGAAAAGTCTGCTTTGACCTTGATTTGACCTTGCCCCTGTAGAACTTGAGTCCTACTTTTTGCCAGGTGACTTTGACAACCTTATCAGTTTTACAGCTAGAACACTTAGGTCTATAATCTTTTAGGGTTATTAGAGATAGGTACATACATAGATAGACAGATAAAAGGAAATGTCATAAGTGGCAACCAAGATCCCTAAGGTATTATTTCCTTGGCATAAATGTTTGAGAACAATCTAAAAATTCCAGGGTGTTCAAATTTACTACATTTTTATAAGCAATGTTTATTCCTCAAGCATGAGAAAAGGCAGACTAATACAATGTCTAAGTCAGTTTGATTTGCTTCAACACCAGAAGTTTGGTATGTGATTCTAAGTTTATTACATCATTCTAGCTTTGTATGCTGGGAAAGGCCCAAACAGATGTAGCACGTTTTGAAATTTAGCATAAATATAGGACATATTCTTGAAATTTTGAGCACAACACAGTGTGTAGGAGTTTAGTTTCTTTTTCCAAAATGTTCCCATCTGAAAGCATCCAGGGAACCAAGTACAAGGAACAGATGTTCCTTTTAAAATGAGTGTTACTCAGGCCACAAATTTGTGTTGTTGCCATTAACATTAGAATGAGCTACCCAGGAAGGTTATGGAGCCTTCTCTCCTCCACCTCTCTACTCCACTCTTTCCACATCCATCCCCCCAAAAAAGAATTTTAGGAAAATAAATGTCAACCATTTCCCCCAAATTGTTTAGATAATTAGTTGCCTGAAGGTAGGGAATTGGACCAGATGAATTTTGATGATACCATTTTGATCTGAGATTCTTAGGGTTTGTGCTCATGATCTTCAGGAGAAGAGCTGCCCTTCTGGAAACCAAGGAACTCATTAAGTGAGATTGCTCCTCACCTACACATACCAGTATAACTCACTAAGCCTACCTTCATCCTTATGCATCTTTGTCCAACCTCAGACACCCAGACAGTGCAATGTATTCACTGGACTCAAAACTGTGAAAAGAGCTCTCCCAAAGAGAGTAGAATTTGACATGTTTTATCATTCCATTTATCTACAATGGGGAGGAGGGGATGCAGTTTTCCACATGAGAGAATTTTCCACATAATGGAAACTTACCTTTAAGTTCCAAAACTTTATCATACTACCATTTATTATAAATAATTTTGTGCTTAGTAAATACTCAATGACTCCATCACTTTTTGGTGGAAATATTTCTGAAATCAATCAAACTAGAGTGATATCACTGAAAAGGACCTGAGAGATAATCTAATTTTACAAATGAGGTAACTTAGGCCAACGGAAAAGGTTGTCCAAGGCTACACAGCTAGTTAGTGACAATTCTGGGTCTAGGTTTCGTTTAGTCTTAATTCCTTCTCTAAAGTTTTTCCGCCCTGTTTACATTGCCTCCCAATATATCATACACTCCCCCTGCCCTCTTAAGCAGAGCATATACTTGGTTTCACCTGTTTTTGAAGACTTATCCATCATTTTGAACATAATCAATTGCACTCTATTATAATAAACTGACATCTCCATGGTCTTATGAGGTATTACAACTATTTGCCCTTCCAATGTGTGGTCTCAGACTGAAATGCATTTTTATTTCTTATATCTGATTTTGTTTTTTATAGTCTTTTCATCTTTCATAGTGCAAAGTGAGAAGTGTTCCTATGGTAGGACTTCCCTGTCCCTTTTCTAGTTTGCTGTTTCTAGCTTTCTTTGAACTGAGGAAATGAATAAGAAAGAATATGATAATTATGTGAAAGTAAGAATAAATAGGCTTGATGTAAAGGCCTAAGGGAATCCTTCTATGAGTAAAATCCTAGTGTTTCAGGGTATGGACTTTTTGACTTCTTTTTTGGCCCTTTGCCTTCTTAGTTCTTACTAGTGTTCCAGATGGTTTGGGAAGATGAACTTCTGCATAAGTCAATTTTATTCCAGCTCTAAGATTCTATAATTCTTCAGCTTAACTTTTCCCAGGAACAGCTTGTCTGTTCAAGGAGACCTAATGTTATATCCTTTCATGTTTCAAAAGCAGCTCGCAATAGCTACTTAAGAGTGGAAGCCTGCAGAAAAGACTTGTGCAAAATGATAAAAAACATCTTTTTTCATGCCTGCCAACGCATTGCTCTTTGTGTAAGGTTTTACTATGCCATTAGCCCCTTGCCTATAGTGAAGACAAAAGAGGTGTGAGAGAGGTTAAATAGAAGAATGCCTCAGTTTCTTAGCGTCCCTGTTGAAAATGCTTATAACAAGCATGTGACTTCATTAGTGCCCTGCTGATACATAATTAAGGTTCTAATTTCTTGAAATCAACATTCAACTTCAGATCCCACCATCAGAGGCTAATCCTTGTCACCCTTGAAATTTATACAAGGAGTTACCATTGATTGCAACAGCAAGTGTGTGCCCCAGCATCTCTGTAACTGCTCCCAACTTGTGATTTTACCTGTCTCTTTCAGAAAGGATGAGACATGCACAATTTTAAACCTGCATTTGGGATTTCCAGTTGACTGATTTGCTTTTTAGAATAATAATGTTCTAACCTCTTCTTGATTGCTCTAGTAAGAATTCATACCGCTGCAATAAAGTTGTTGTTCAGTCTTCCTTTTTCAAAGAGGACCAGTGATGTCATGGGGTGATATCTTGACTTGTGTGAGAATTTAATTTAAGTGAGACAGAGTTGCATAAAGTCATCAGTCTAAAATCTAGTGGTCAGGGGCACTCTAATAGCTTAAGTGTGGGTTAAATTTAGTGTGGAGGTTTTGCTTATAATCCCTGAAGGGAACAGGAGCAAACCTCTTTTGTAACAACATTCTGTGATTTCACCAGGATTCCTAATCTAATTTGCTGGAAAGGCAAGGAAGCACAGAGTCATGGACATGCATGAATCACATCAGTTTTTATAATCTAGTTACTCACCAGCTCTCCCAATCTGAGTAAGGAATGTAATTTTTAAAGGGCTAAAGGACATTTTCATGCTCGGTTTGTGGGTACCTTCTTGTACTATTCAGTTCTCTGTTCATCCACATATCAGTTTGAGAAATATCTCCAATACCTTGATCCACACTTGTGGAAGTTCCATCAAACAAGCTAACAAGTAAAACTTTCATGGATAGAAGATCTTTGTTTGGTTGGTCAATCAATGAGTCAGCAAGCATTTATTAAAGACTTGCACTGGAAATACAAACACAAGCAAAAAAGAGACAATCCCTGCTCTCAAGGATCTGACACTTTACTGGAGGAAGACACAACATTAAAAAAAAAAAAGCTGAAGGAGAAGGACGAGGAGAAGGTACCCAGCAAGCATGATGGAAAAATCCTGAGGAGTACAACATGACAGCAAATGAAGACATTGCTAGCCTGAATGTCTTCCTTAATTGGGGCTGGAAGGAGAAGGAACCGTCCCATCTGGAGAAACCCAGGGCCTAAAATGGTCTTCCAAAATGAAGTTGCTTGGGCACAACAGAGAAATCTGGCAAGTATAGCCTAGTTTGGAAAGGTAAAGGCCCATATTTTCATCCCATTGATGGTAGATAAGGCTGACTCCAAACAAAATGACAGTTTAAGAGGTCAGCTTTAATAAACTTGATCTTCCCTTTTATGCCTATCCTCACCTCTACTTCAGGGATCTCAGGCTCACGCCCATGTCAACCTGTTCTCCGTGGGCAGCATAACATTTTTGTCTTTTCAGTCCTATCACTAATTTTTGCCTTTCCAATATCCTTTCCTACAGGACTCTGTCCATTTTTTAGTTTCTAAGGTAATAGCTAGTAATTTAATCAACTCAGAAGGAGTTTTTATGATACCTTTTCCTAGCAATATTTACATTTTTGGTAGGGAATTCACAGAAATGTAAAAAAAGAAAAAGAAACATAAAAACCATCTTTATTCCTGAGATCCTCAGGCATGGTGTGCCACACAAGTGGGGCAGACATTTTGGGTCTGGGAGACCATTTGGTATCACTCAAATCATACCACTGCTTCAACATCTTATAATGCCAAATCTAGTTATAAATTCGGAGACCCCAGACCTCTTCCCCAAGCATATGAATCCCCCAAGCCATCTAAGACAACTGCTTACCTGTCCTGGAGTAAACTTGATCTCTGAATTAATTTTAGTTTTCAAAATAATTTCAAAATGATTGGATATTATTCCTGTCCTTTCTTCTCTTACCAGACGCCCACATAGATATAAAATGCATTGAACATCACATACCATAGGAGGGAAAAACACCAACATATACAAAAATATTCATAACAGTTCTTGTGGTGATCGCAAAGAACTCGAAACTAATGGAATGACCATCAATTGGGGACTGGATGAACAAATCATGTCATTTGAATGTAATGCAAAAGTTCTCAATCATTCATTCATTCATTTATGGCTACAGAAATCTTTGGCATTCTGGTAAAGACTCTGGACCCCTTACAACAATGTTTTTTAAATGAATAAAATAAAAATACAAAGGATTACAAAAGGTACCAATTATATTGGAATACACTTATCAGAATATTAAAAAATATATAATAGAATATCATGTGGAATGATGAAAAATTCAGTTTCAGAGAAATCTGAGAAGACTTATATGAACCAAGGCAAAGTAAAGTGAGCAGAACCAGGAGAATAATTTATACAATAACAGCAACATTGTAAAGAGAAACAATTTTGCAAGTTCTAACTCTGACTCAGTAGCCAACCCCAACTCAAGAGGGCTAATGAACTCATGGTACCCTTCTCCTAAGACAGAGGTGATGGACTTGTAACCCAGAGTGGAATTCTAGACCCATTTTGGACATGGCCAATGTGGGAATTTTATTTTGCATGACTGTGCATATTTATTACAAGGGTTTTGTCTCTCTTTTTCTGATGAAGGAGGAAAGGTAGGAGCAAAGAAAATAGGATTTTGTTCACTGAAAATTAAATTAAATTAAAAAAATAATCTGGAAGGCGACAAGACAACACCAGCCCTAAGCAAAATTGTAAGCTAGACAATGTTTTTCTTTGCCCCCTTTCTCTCTTTTACAATACTTTCTTATCATCTGTATAACTTTTGTATTTCCCCTTATTCATAGACACATTCTGGTACCCTACCCAGACATGCCCTTCTTCTTCAACATTATCCTCTCCTTCTCTCACCTTTAGAACTCAGGTGATCACAGGTTGGGCCAGACTAGAAATAGTCAATGGACCGAGTAAGCATAGCTGCAAGCCTCAGCCACAAGCAATAGGAAAAAATTCAAGCAGATAAATAGACCATGTAAAGTAGATCCAGCAGATGCCATAGATGGGTGGTACGTGGTATCAAAAAAGCTTGATAGGGCAGCTAGGTGGCAAAGTGAATAGAATACTGGCCCTAAAGTCGGGAGGACCTGAGTTCAAATCTGGCCTCAGACAATTGACACTTAACTAGATGTGCAACCTTGGGCAAGTCACTTAACCCCAATCGCCTTGCCTTCCCACTCAAAAAAAAAAATAGAAGTTTGATAGCAAGCAGTAGAAACCTAGGCATGGGAAATATAGTTATCCCCTTCCACATCATAGAGAGTAGGGATGCAGCACCCCTGCAATCTGGAAAATCCATGTAAAATTTTTTGGCCCTCCCTTCAAACCAGAGAAGAAATCTGAATTATTATGGTATTAAAAGATTATATATATATAATACACACACACAATATATTATGCATTTCTGAGTTTCTAAACTTTTTCTGTGTCATCTGCTGCCCTTTCCATGTTGTCTGCTGCTTCCACAAAATTCACTAAAAATTGTCATGTAATTTCTTATACCAACCCATAATATATCAAAACCATGATGGGGAAAGTCACAGTGTGGAAGGTTTATCTGTAAAGCTTTACTTCCTGGGAAGATTAGTGGAGACCAAAACAAAATCCCAGTCTTGGAGAATGCTGGATACTAGCAGCAAAATAAAGCAGAGATTCAAGCACAAGGCAGGAGGAAAGGGAACCAAGTTACTGGAAAAGTGGTACAAAGTAGTCGGTTGTTCCTAAGAACTTAGGCAAATTGCCAGTTACAAAAACTTTAATATGTGGTTTGAATGGGACTGGTAGTTAGCCTGACTTAATGCTAAGCTGCCTAGCCTATGAATTCAAGCAATGGCAATGGCACTTTGCTGTGGTGGTTACTGATTGGTCCCAGAGCTTTGGGTGATTGTGAGCTAACAAGTGTTAGTTATTTAGGGGACTTTGGAGAAGAATGAGTTCACTACATAAGCAGAGGACTGTTCTCACAGAATGAGAATCTCAGTTTGCTTTTGGGAAGCAACTAATCTAATTCACCCTGAGATGAGAATTACCCATCATCACTTACTTAATGCATTACCCCTCTCAGGGGTCTTTGCATTTTTTAGGAGCAAATTTATTTACCCCAAAAACAAATCTCTAGTATTGTAGTTTAATCATGTGGGATGGGCCAGTAGGGGTATATTTTTTTTTTAGGGAGAAGGGAGTTTTTTCTGCTGCCATTCAAATAACACCTACCCTACTACATGCAACACTGTTCCAGTCAGACCATACAAAAACCAAGTTGCAATTGCTACAACTGTGAGAGGGAAGAAAACCTAAGTGTTGAGGGCAAGCTCTTCTGCTGGTGTAAACACCAAGGGCCCGTAGGAGTCTCTGGGGTTCAGCAGAAAAAAGGAATGTGTTCACAAAGCCAATCACTTGCTTGGAAGAGCGTAAGGCCCAGCCAGCCAGTGTACATCCTGAGGGTGGAGTGATGCTGGTGGGTTCCAAATGGCTGCCTGCTCGTGCAATTCTAATAGCGCTGGGATGAGTTCATTTGTAGCTCTTAGTAAACACAGCTGTTGTGGTTGTAATTTGTCTCCAGACTCTTTACTATGACTCCAAACCTAACAGTTTGGCAACAGAGATGGGAATGGTGGTGGTTAGGGGTGGGAAACGAAGTTTTCTGAGAGGAAGAGAAGAACAGCAGCTGTCAGAGAAAGAAGGCCTTCGAGAACAATGAAGTGATGGGGAGAAGTTTTTAAAAAAAGGAGAAAGGAAGGAAGAAAGAAAGAGAAGAAAAGAGAGAGAGAGAGGAGAGCTGAATGGAACAGTGGATTAAGCATCGGCCCTGGAGTCAAGAGGACCTGATTTCAAATTTGGTCACAGACACTAGACACTTATTAGTTGTGTGACCCTGGGCAAGTCACTTAACCCTGATTGCCAAGGAAGGAAGGAAGGAAGGAAGAAAAGAAGACAGTACTGGAGGAAGTATAAACTGGCACATTAGTGTTGGGATGGTTGACCAAAGAGGTCTAATGTGCTGAAGTGCACTGTGGTACTGGAAGAAGCCAGAGAAGTGATGTCTGATACTATCTGGAAGACACTCAGAAATCACTCACTTTGGGAATGGGAGAAGAGATGTTAAGACCATTTTAAAAGTTGGAGACAGCCTTAAATTTCTCTGAATTTGTAGCTATTGAGAGGCTTGTCTTCCGAATGGGATTAGACACTTGAGAAGAACAGCTGAGATATCAGTTTGTTTATGAGATTTCTTTTTCCTAAAGCGAACTCAGTAGAAAATTATTGGAAGTGCAGCCTATGGGGAAAATTTGTTTTGGACAAGAGTGCTGGGCACAGTCTGAGTTATTCTGAAAGCGCTGTCCACAGCATGAAAAGACTTAATGGCTCTCAATGACTCCAGGCAACAAATGGGCTCTTGAGGGGTGTTCTTAGTATCAAAATCTCATGTTTGTGGTGGAAGCTGTGTGTGCCCTCTGCGTATTCCCACACTAATTCCTGTAAATGACTACAGCATTGCTAGAAATATCTTCTGTCTCATGCTGGGAGAGGCTGTGGAAGTCCTCAGGATGAAGGGCTAGCATATTTCAAAAGGGAGAAAAGGGGCATCTATCTCCCCATTCCCTGAGTTCAAAGCTGGCTTGTTTCATGCAGGAGAAAGGATGTAATTCTGCTACATTTTTAGTTTGGGAAAATGACATCAAAACTAAAGAGCCACTATTTGATAATGGGAAAATACTATCCTGTTCTTGTCCTTACAAGACTGCAAGGTGGAGGAGTTCACACATATATTCACATCTACTCTAGCTTAAGAGTTAAGCCCCTCTGTCTTGCTTAGTTGTTTCAGTCACGTCTCACTCTTCATGCCCCCATTTGGGGGTTTTCTGGGTAAAGATACTGTAGTGGTTTGCCGTTTCTTTCTCCAGCTCATTTTACAGAAGAGGAACTGAGGCAAATAGAGTTAAGTGACTTGCCCAGGATCACACAGCTAGCAAGTGTCTGAGGCCAGATTTGATCTCAGGAAGATGAGTCTTAGTGATTCTGAGCCTGTTGGGTCACTTAGGTGCCCCTGAGTTAAGCTACTACAAGTGAAATAATAGTAGCAGAAGTAGTGGGAAAGGAGAACACAGGATTTGTGGCCTCTCTTAAAGACAAGTAGAATCTTGGTAAAAAAAACAATCACGGGATTGGAAACTGTAAATCTGGGGGCTTTGTTTTTGTAATTTCGTTAATGTAAGGTACTCCTGATGAGGAACTCTCTCTACTAAATCAGATAAAGTCTTAGGCAATTGCCTGCGGGTATTGAGAGGTGGGGCTGGTATCCAAAACCTCCTGATCCAGAAACCAGCTCTTTTTCCACTACACTGAGCTGCCTCTCATAAATCAGTTAATAGATCACATAAATCAAGTGGGTTAGCTAAGTGGCATAGTGGATTGAGCACTGGAGTGCTCAGTGCTCAGTGCTCAGATCTCACTGGAGATCTGGAGTCAGGAAGATCTGAGTTTGAAAACACTAATTATGTGAACCTGGGCAGGTCACTTTGCCTCAGTTTCCTCACCTATAAAATGGATAATAATAATACCTACCTCACAGAGTTGTTTGTGAGGATCAAATGAGAGAATTTGTGTAAAATATTTAGCACGTTGCTGGCACTTAGTAGGCATTATACAAATGCTTATTCCCTTTTCCCTCTCCCGTCTTTATTAATGGGAGCAAAATAAGCAAAAAATGGGAGGATGGACACTTGAACATAGTGTTTTCCTCAGTAGATATATACTGTATGCCAAAAACACATGTGTAGTTAGATGTTCATATATAGATATAGAATGGTTATACAAATGTTTGCACATATATAGTTCAGAGACGTACACCAAACACTCCTTTTCCTTAAGGTGCTGGGAATGGGAAGGGGCCACTGGAAGGGATATAATCCATACACAAGTAAACATTAATATATATAAAGCATTTCTTTTCAGCGCTTAGCATAGTGCCTTGCACATTTGGTTTCTTCCCGTGACTAATAACAACTAAAACATTTGAGGACTAAATGAATAATTTTTTCCAGAAGTCTGGAAAGCACAACCCTCGCTTTTGTTGGAACCTGATTTGCCAGTGGGCAGCGATCTTGACATAGGAACCACAAGGCAAAATGAAGTGATGGTTTTAGGTAAAGAATACTGACTTTAAGCATAGCCTGTTTATGCTGAGTTTTGGGGGAACCAGAATGCACATTTTTCACATTTTTATTCTGAGAAGAATAGTTTTGACATCTGAAAACTTGTAAAAACAGTTAGAAAATATTAGATCTGGCTTAGTGATGTGCTTCTGAAATAGTATTTAGCATTTATAGAACCTTTGATTCTTAAAAGGCTCTTTAAATGCTATGTACACATATGCATCATCGTTTCATGATGGCATTTCAAGACCTTCAGAATCTGGTTCTCACTTACCTTTCCATTCGCTTTTCTTATTACTCCATACAGTCTCCATTTACTCACACTTGACCGTTTTGCCTTCCATGGAATTCAGTCTCCTGCCTCCATGCCTTAGTACAAGAGGCTCCCCATTTTTGTGAATATATACCCCCATTTCTAGCTCTTAGACTCTCTAACATCCTTCAGAGCACAGGACCTGCTGCACAAAGGTCTTTCTTGACTCTGTACCCCTCCCCTCTCCCTTGGCACCCTCCCATCCTTGAACTTGTTTTATGTGTGCTTTGTGTTGTATCTGTTATATCCCACCGCTGAATGTAAACACTTTGTGGGCAAGAGCCATTTGCTTTGATCTTTGTGTCTTCAGTGTTTAGCATAGTACCTTACCATATTTCTTTTTTAAACAAGATTTGTGAATTTGAGGCAACTTGGTGACATAGTGACAATGGTAAACTCAGAATCAGGAAGATGTTTATTAGATGCTTACTAGTTATGTGACCCTGGGTAAATCACATAACTTCTCTTTCAACCTCAATTTCCTCATCTGTAAAACGGCTAAAAATATCTTGCCTAAGATCACACAGCCAAAAACTGAATTTGAGCCCGGGTCTCCCCAGTTCAGAAACTGTCTACCCATTACATCAGGCTGACTATTGATTTGCATAAAGTGTGCACTTAACACACTTTTGTTGAATTTATTTTAATGAACTCTGGAATGTACCACCCTGAAAACAGAATTGACCTATGTTTGGGGAAAATAATAAGTTGTCCTTTCTCTGTGACTATCCTGGTCTCACTTTGAAGGAGGCCAAGGCTTGAGGAAAGTTCAGTGGTCCTATAGAGTTTGTTATCTTAAACTTGGCTATCTCTCATATTTCTCTGGTTTCTGAGATTCTTTCCAGTTGTACATCATTCTTTCCTACCTGCAAAAGGAAAAGGACCTTCCTTATCCCTAGAGGAGATTAACTCCACAGCCTGCTACACCAAAGTTACAAACTAGAGCACAAGCCTCTACTGATGATGGGCAGAAATTCCAAAGAAAATACTCCTGATTCTGTATTTAATCCTACAATGTCCTTTATCAGCACAGTGAAACCCTTTTATCACAGAAGAGGAACTTAGATGAGAAGTTACCCAACTCTATTGCCCCCAGACTTAAATGAAATATAACTCTGCCTGAAGACTAAATTAGCTTCAATTTTGTCATTAGCCAAAGTCAAATAATTTATTAAGGCTCTGAATTTCATGACTCTGTCCTAGATGTTGTCCAAAGTTAACTATAGAAACATTATCTGTATTCAGGTAGTTTATAATCAAAGACAGAAACAAGTAACATACCCAAACACATGAACACTAAATAAACAAAATAACACTGGAAACTAACACAAAAACACAGACAGGAGGCTTTTTTTTATTGCATATACATCAGACCTGTGTATTTTGGGTATGTTGTAAAGATGGCAGAACACCAGCTGTGACTCTCAGGTAATGAGATGCATAGTCACTTGTGGCTTATCTCCTTGCTTTACTCTCTGTCACACCTCGTAGATCCACAAATGAAGTGGAGAGCTGGGAGGGTGACCATTCCAATGAGTATAGCAGGACAAGGGAAACGCTGGGGGAAGGGTGCACAGGGGAGTATCAGGCCAGCCTCATTCATCCTTGAAAAAAAGCTTGTGTTGTAGCCTTCTGTGGCAGACAGGTGAGTGACGGACATTAGTCTTCATTCTGCTGAGATTTAACTAGGCTTCCCCTTACTGCCACTGACCTGAATTAACGCAAAGCATATAGACTTCTCTTCCTATCCCCCTTGAACTCCATTGGGTTCCTATTCCCTCCAAGCTCAGAAAAAAGAAAAGAAGAGAAAAAGTGTCGCTCTGTTTGGCTTTCATTGTCCTTTGTAACCAACCGACCTCCTTTTCCAGTCTTCTTACACCTTCCACCCCAACACATGGTCTTTGATCCAGTGACACTGACCTCCCAGCTGTTCAATGATCAAGAAACCCCATCTCTTAGCTCTGGGCATTTTCTCTGACTGTCCCCAATGTTTAGAATGCTTTCTCTAGTTTCTCACTACTGACCTTCCTGGCTTCCTTTAACTCTCATCTAAAATCCTACCTTCTACACGGAGCTTTCCTCTTCATTCCAATGCCTTCCCTCTCTTAATTGTTTCCCATTTATCTTGAATGTAGCTTGCATTTTATAAATTTGTTTCCATGTTGTCTTCCCTGTTGGGTTTATGAGCTCCTGGAGGGCAGGGATTGTCTTTTGCCTCTTTCTGTATCCCTAGCTCTAATCACAGTGCCTTGTACACAGTAAGCATTTAATACATGTTTATATTTTGATTGATTGTCCTTCGGTAAGGCAGTAAACAGTGTTTTCTATCCATTTTAGTGACCAGGAGGGTTGCACCTGGTTCCAAATGTTTTGCAAGCTAGAGCTTTCAACACTTTAGTTTTGAAACTGAAAATCCCAAATTCCCCAAAGAGCCTGTCGTCAAATAGAAACGTGTATTTTTTTCTTTGTTATTTGTTTTTAGTGATAATATTAACATGAAATGAATTGGAAATGGGATAATTGAAACCACTGGCAGTTTGGTTAATAGCTCAAAAATGTGAAGCAGCAATATGGTAGCTTCATTTGGGAATATCTTTGTAATTTAAAGAAAATATTCTTTTTCTATGAATTGTTTTGCCACATTTTGAATAGATTGGATGGGTCTTGTTGGGAGAGGGAAAAATAACAAGGAAAAATGTGTTTTTAGACTTTACATAGCAGTTACCCAGTTAAATTGACATTAACTACATTTCCTCTGTCCTTCAGCATCAAGTATGGATGAGCAGGCTGTTTCTGTTTTGTTTATGCATTGTTTTCTGGGAATAATAATAGTTAGAACTTTTCCATTTACAATGCACTTTCCTCACCATGACCCTGTGAGTAGCAAGTACAAGTGTTATGATCCCCATTTTATAGATGAGGAAACTGAGGCTCAAAGACTGTGATTTTCCAAAGGTCACATGACTAGTAAGCAGCAGAGCATACAGTTATGTTAACTCATTTCTTCCTGTAAAGGTAACATAATTTGTGAAATGTTGTTGATCTTTTGATATTTCCCCCCATGCTCACACTCTATCTTTTCTCCCACTCTTTCCTCTTCTCTTTCCTCTCCCTCTCTACTTGCCCTTCTTTCTCCTTATTTTTTCTTGTATTTTCTCATTTTATTAGGATCTCATATTAGCCTGCTGTTATGAGGGATAAGTAATGACAAGTGAAACAGTTCTGTTGGTAACTGGTTTAGTCTGTTGTTTTTTGTTGGCTTTTTTGGGGGGGGTTAAAAAAGGTAAATTCTCAAGCATAGTATCTGAGTATTTTATATTGTTTTAATGGCTGCTTGCATCACTGGACTCCATAGTCAAGTATTTCAGTTTTTTCCCTTCAGACAAATTTTTTTTTAAAGTTGTTTTCCCCAGTAGATATGATGCTTTAGGAGTACTCACAAAGCGATTAGTGTAAGCAATTTCTCATCCTCAGGAGGAGGATGTAACTAACTTTCTAGGACTTCACTTTGCCAGTTGGATGAGAACTTGAGAGCATTTCATTTTCCACTGGACCCATCTTGAGATAAAGGCAGTCTTCTGGTACCTGAAAACAGAGAGAAAGTTGTGTTAGGGAAGCTATATTTTGCTAATGTCAGTAGGAATTCTCCAACTGAACATCTGGATGGAGTTGGACCAAGGAGATATGTATTTTAAACACCTCCCAGTGAAAAAATAATCTGGTCATTTTCATGCCAGCAAATACTTCAATGAAAGTCCCAGAACTGATTTGTATTCCATATGGCATGCTTCCCTTCATTGGTCACATTTTAAGCTCCTCTTGGAACAATAAAGGGGAAGAGGGAAAGCATACTTTAGATTTACAGTTCAGAGCTGGAAGGGACTTTGGTGTCATCTAGTCCAGTCCTCCTCAGGGAAGGTCCTTAATGCTCAAAAAAGAGCTGGTTACCCAAGATCATGCTAATAGTTCATGGCAGACCCAAGACAGGAAACCAAGTCTCATGACTCCCAATAAAGTGCTCTTTATGCTATACAGAATAGGTATAATTGCCACATATCACAGTATTTCTATTGTTCTCTAAAGTTCAAAAGAAATTCTGCCAAATTAGGATCTACTTATATATTTTGGCGTAGTTACTGGATAGTGCACTGGGTTTGCAGTTAGTTCAAATGTTTGAGTTCAAATCCTGCCTCTCATACTACCTCTGGGACCCAGAGCAAGTTAATTAACCTTACATTCTATGAGGGAAAATAAATGTACACATATAGTCATATGTAAAATATATGCAAAATTTAAAATAAAAGATAAGCTAACGAGCAGAGGAGGTGCTATGACAGATGTCGGCAGCATTTAAGCTTCTGTATTTTTTTAAAATTGCGTTATTTATTGCCTCTAATGTTAATGGATGATAGTGTATGGGGATGGCTAGCAATCACTCTTTGCCTTCCTAAGCAATGGTTCTTTTCAGTACATTCCTGCTAACATAAATTTATGAAATGTTCTGATCTTTTGATATTTTCCCACATGTTCACACTCTTTCTTTTCTCTCATTCTTTTCTCCTCTCTTCCTCTACCTGCCCTTCTTTCTCCTTCTTTTTTCTCCTATTTTCTTATTTTATTAGGAGCTCATATTAGCCTGTTGTTATGAGGGATAAGCAATGACAAATGAAACCGTTCTGTTGGTAAACTTAGTACATTACCCCCTAAAGACAGCTGGACCTGCCTGTCCAACTTGGAGCTGAAACATTCTATAGATGTGTCTCCCTTTAGAGCAGCGGTTCTCAACCTGTGGGTTATGTTTAATTTATAACAATGAAAATATATCCTGCATCTCAGATATTTACATTACGATTCATAACAATAGCAAAATTATAGTTATGAAGTAGCAACAAAAATAATTTTATGGTTGGGGGTTACCACAGCATGAGGAACTGTATTAAAGGGTCGCAGCACTAGGAAGGTTGGGAACCACTGATGTAGAGGGTGAGTTCTTTGAGAGCACAGGTGGTCTTAGTTTGCTTTTAGCACAGTGCTCAGCACATAGTGAGAACTTTATAAATGCATTATTCCTTCATTCAGTGCCAGCAGACATTGGCAAGCACTGTGTATAGGGATATAAGAAGATGTGAGGAGTTGAGCACATTATCATTTCCACCTTTCTTTGAATTTTTTTTCCCTAAGACTAGATCAGAGCATCAGCATGACTGGTGATTTTCATGAGTGTTCAGATGAATGCTCAAAAAAAAAATTATTTTCCTCTTTTAAAAACATTAAAATAACTTTTAGACATCTTAGGCTAGAATCATTGCACATGATCCTAGTTCCAGTTAAGCTACCTTGTAACATCTTTTTTTTTTTGCTCTCATATGTAGAATATCTCCTTTCAAAGTTCTTTCAAATTCTGATGACCCCTACAGAAGGTGGTATTGAAATATATGTTGTCCTTTGGTACTTTTTATATCATACTCAGACTTTTGTCTTTAAGAATGTCAGAGTTTATTTTATTTTCCATGCATTTCTGAAGACCCTTGTACTATGTATATAAAACAACAAACTGGAGCTTTTAAGGGTTTACTTGAACTTGGAGATTTCTTTTTAACATTATTAGACTTCAAGTCCTAATTAATATTTAAAAGCTATTGACTAGTTTCTGTTATAGACTGACTGAATGTGGTTTTTTCACTTTGATTGTACCCTAGTGTACATAATATGATAAGAAAACATCAGAGGAAAAAATCAGGGGAAGAATTTTTCCAATACTAAAAGGAATATGAAGTTGTAAAATGGGTCTTAGCCTATACATGCTTTTTAGTTACTCCACAGTACTATGCTTTGCCCACCAGGTGATTGGTGGTGCTTTGATTATATTAGCATCAGTCCAATAATTTCATTTACTTGAATAACTGTAATTCCATATACTTGCCAGTATTTTAAATACAGTTTTATAAAGTTTATACTACTATTTTAAATATCACTTTCATAATTTTTTCAAAGTTTGAGAAACAGCATGACGTAATGAATAGCAAACCTACTGTAAAACCAGAAACATCTGGATTAATATGCCAGCTCTTAATACATACAGGCTCTGTGATCAACGGCATGTCACCTAACCTTTCAGTTCTGTATTCATTTCTATAAAAGCATAAGTTTCAAAGAAGGCTCCAACCTGCATTGATAGAGAGAGTTTACTTATCTGGGGGTTTGTTCTGAGCTATTCCTTATTTATTTTAGAGTGCTCAGAACTCCTCTTTCCAGGTGAAAGGTAATAATAATAATAATAAATAGTTTAAATATATAGTGTTTATTATGTGTCAGACACTGTGCTAAGCACTGTATTTACAATTATTATTTCATTTGATTCTCACAACATTGGAAGGTAGGTACTGTTATTATCCTTATTTTACAAATGAAGAAACTGAGTCAAACAGAAGTTAAGTGACTTGCCCAAGGTCACACAGCCTGAGGCTGGGTTTACACTTGGGTTTTCTTGACTGGTGGGTCCAGCACCCTATGCACTGTATCACCTAACACAGAACTCATCTTCTTTTTGTTTATTTTAGTGGTGGTGTTTTTTTAAACAGCTTTCAATGTTTTTTGTTGTGGGGTTTTGGCAGGGCAAGGGGAGTGGAGGTTAGGAAATAGGGTGTTTTTTTTCAAATTATATGTAAAGGTAGCTTTTAACATGCATTTTTAATAAGATTTTTGAGTTCCAAATTTTTCTCCCTTTCTCCCTTCCATTCCACTTCCCTAAGACAGCAAGCAATCTGATATAGGTTATACATATGCCATCATGTTCAACATATTTCCACATTAGTTGAGTTGTGAAAGAAAAAGCAGAACAAAAAGGAAAAGCCAAGGAAAAGGAAAACCAAAAAAAAAAAGGTGAAAACAGTCTGCTTCAAGCTGCATTCAGACTCCATAGTTCTTTCTCTGGATGGGGATAGTATTTTCCATCATGAGTCTTTTGGAATTGTCTTGGATCATTGTATTGCCAAGAAGAATTAAATCAATCGTGGTTCATCATCACACAATTACTCTTACTGTGTACAATCTTCTCCTGGTTCTGCTCACTTCATTAAGCATGAGTTCATGTAAGTCTTTACAGGTTTTTCTGAAATCTACCTGCTCATCATTTCTTATAGTACAATAGTCTTCCATAACATTCATCTACCACAGCTTGTTCAGCCATTCCCCAGTTATGGACATTCCCTCAATTTCAAATTCTTTGCCACTGGGCCAGCAAAGTGGTGCAGTGAATAGAGCACCGGCCCTGAGGTCAGTAGGACCTGAACTCATATCTGACCTCAGACACTAGACACTAGCTGTGTAACTTTAGGCAAGTCACTTAACCCCAATTGCCTTGTCTTCCCCCCTCCAAAAAAAATTATACAAATTCTTTGCCACCACAAAAAGAACTGCTATAAATATTTTTGTACATGTAGACCCTTTTCCCTTTTTTTTTTTATGATCCTTTTGGGATACAGACCTAGTAGTGGTATTGCAGGATCAAAGGGTTTGTTTGCCCTTTGAGCATGGTTCCAAATTGCTCTCCAGAATGGTTGGATCACTTCACAACTCCACTAACAATGCATTAATATCTCAACTTTCCCACATCTCCAACATTTTTCATTTTCCTTTTCTGTCATATTAGCCAATACGATAGATGTGAAGTAGTACCTTGGAGTTGTTTTAATTTACATTTCTCTAATCAGTAGTAATTTAGAGCATTTTTTATATGACTGTAGATAGCTTTAATTTCTTCATCTAAAAATTGCCTATTCATATCCTTTGACCATTTATCAATTGGGAAATGACTTATGTTCTTATAAATTTGACTCTGTTCTCTATATATTTGAGAAATGAGGCCTTTATCAGAAACACTTGCTGTAAAAATTGTTTCCCAATTTTCTTCTTTCCTTCTAATCTGGGTTGCATTGATTTTGTTTATGCAAAACCTTTTTGATTTAACATAATGAAAATTAGACATTTTGCATTTCATAATTTTCTCTGTCTCTTGTTTAGTAATAAATTCTTCCCTTTTCTATAGATCTGTTTTTCTAATTTGCCTATGTTATCACCCTTTATGTCTAAATCATGTGCCCATTTTGGCCTTATTTTGGTATACAGTGTGAGTTATACAACCCATCTTCTTAACACTAGACCAGTCCCTTCTCACCTTTGTACATGTTTAAACCATTTAGCATTTCAGAATTAGGGTTAAATGAAAACAAACAGCTTTATTCTCACTTAGGGAAGAATTTAAGTACATTTTATTCCTAAATTTCAGTGATTAGCATTGTCTTTTTATGCTTTCCTTTTTCTTAATTTTGTTCTATCTCATTCCAATTTTGTCAAACCCTTTAGAAATTGTAAGGGGACAATGACTGAAGGCCTGATTAAGATGTGGTTTATTAGGGAAAGATTATCTAGGAATGTGGAAGCTGGTTCTTGAAACTCCAGGAACTGAGGATGCCAAAAATATCTATCATGGAGCAGAGCAAAATGTTTGTGTATGTGCATATGTGTGTGTGTGTGTGTGTGTGTGAAAGGATATAAATATGTGTAAACACACACACACACACACACACACACACACACACACACACACACAAAATGAAAACAGAAGTATGAGAAGTTTTCATTGCCCAAATGAAGGAAGGTTCAAATTTGGAGTGAAGCAAGGCAGGAGAGACCTTGTCTAACAATCTTGGAATCTGCAGAAAAGCCAGTGCTTTCAATAGAAAAAAAAGAGAAGAAAATTAGACCTTGATAAATGCTTCAAAGAAGAAGAAATCAAAGTATTCCCTTCCTCAGGGAACAGAAATACATTAGAAGATATTGGGTTTCAGAAATGTAGAAAAGATGAAAATAGCTAAGGTGGGAGCTGTGACAGTCATGGGACAGTATTATAACTTGGAAGCTGAGAAAAATCCTTACTGGTTTCCTATTGTCAGCCAATAAACAACATCAGAAGAAGGCCATAGAACAACATGCCACCAGCACAGCAAAGGAAATCCGCAAATGCATATTGGGACAAAAGTATTGACTGGGTAGCTTAATAACGGAAGTTTCTTTTAACCATGGGACTGGAGGAGAAGTGCCCAGGAATGACTAGCTGTCAAACAGGGAAGACGACTAGTTGGTCAGAGCCTTTGGTGAAGGTTCAAAGGGATGGAGGATGCCAAGGCGAGCATATATGTATACCATGGAGGTTTTGAAACCATGAATAAGTAAATATTGAAGGAAAAATGTGTATACAAGACCAAGAACACAAAAATAAGTGTATATAGTACACTTCTTAAAAAAAAAAAACAAAAACCTATGACATGAGGATATCTGATGAATAATAAGCTCCAGAGGTGATTATTAGGATATTCAGGAAGTTTTTGGAAGTGATGGAGACTCTTTACTAAAGTGGAATTCAAGTGAATCCTTGAATACCAGGAAATGTGAATCACACATACCATCTAAACTTCCATTTGGCATCTAATCACATACTGACTTATTCAACAGCTCTTCTGTTATGTTGAATCCTTGTTCAAATTTTGGTTGTGTATAATTTTTCTTGTGTCTTCCCCACTGTGACTGAAAAAAATCATTCTTTTGATTGCTGTGGTCAAAGAATTGGCTATCTAGTGACCACCTTCTTGATGATAAGTAATCTTCAGGTAGATTGGTCCTCAAACATCAGACAAATTGTATCTAGGATTGTGGTGGAGTAACAGGAAGGGGGTAGAATAAGAGTTGTTAACCTGGTGACTTTGAACCCCTGGAGGTCTGTAGATAGATTTCAGGGGGATCTATGAACTCAGATGGGAAAAACTTATGTCATTATTTCAGTATAACTAGTTTCCTTTATTAACCTCTATATTTCATTTTATACATTTAAAAACATTATTCTCAAAGGGGAGGCGAGGGTGAAAAACCCATAGACTTCCAGATTACCAAAGGGGTTCATGATGCAAAAAAAGAGAACCCTTGGAACGGAAACTGACCCAAATTGGCACAGTTTCTGGATTATAGGCAAACAACTTTTTGGCACTTTCAGTCTTTATCCAGTAACCAATGAATTTACTATCATATGAACTGAAGGACATTAATTTTGACATTCTCACTATAAATGGAATCAGATGACATGAAAGTTACAGCTAATTGTAAGGATGACTAAGTTTTTCCTTGGAGAGGCAAATAAATGGGTTGTCAGAGTTAGTTCATTGTAGAGCCAAAGAAATAATGAAGGAGTAGAAAATTTTTACAAAAAAAATTAATGAGGTTCTCTGAAGCAAGCTACTGTGTGCCTTGATACTTCATAACTTCAATGAGAAGGCAGGAAAAAAAGAAGAATATATTGGACCTTGGAATAGGAGGAAGGATATGTTGGGAAAATAAAGATTAAGAAATCAAAGAACCTCAAGTCTTCTAGATTATTCAGAAGCCTTAAATATTTGTATGTCATCAAATCTTGTTTCAGAAAAGATTCATAAAGTTTTAGACATTGTAAGCACTAAAAGATAGCTTTTGGAAATGAAATTGAATGGATCTTAACAACCAGTTTGGGGCAGCTAGGTGGTCCAGTGGATAGAGTGCCAGGCCTGGAGTCAAGAAGACCCTTTTCTCCAAGTTCAAATCTGGCCTCAGATATTTACTAGCTGTGTGACCCTGGGCAAGTCACTTCACCCTGTTTGCCTAAGTTCCCTCATCTGTAAAATGAGCTGAAGAAGGAAATGACAAACCGCTGCAGTATCTTTGCCGAGAAAACCCCAGAACTGGATCATGAAGTGTCAGACATGACTGAACAACTAACAATAGTTACTGATTCAGAATCATTTAGAATCAGGGATGATAATGGATAAGAGAACAATATGTACAATTATAACGACTCCAACCAGAGTTAGTTAAACAAATTATTGACTCTGAAAATGAAGAAATGAATTAAAGTAAAAATATTGACTCGGTTCATCACCGTTTCTTGAAGAAGTTTAGTCAATGTAAGATCATTTCTACAATGAAAATAACAGAAGAGCCCAGAAACTGCTTCTGCCAGCAAACACTTTATCTCCTGGACAAATAAGGAGACATGACCGCAAGAGGATAATGTGGTTTAAAGTATAAGTTCGTTTGCAAATTATTATAGAAGATTAAAGGTTAATAAACAGTGTTGTCATATTAAAAAAGATAAAGCAGTAGAAAGAACCCTATTCAACAACCACGTGTAAAAAAAAAATCTGGTGAAGCATAAAAACAAGGAGATAAAGGAGTAAATTTGCTGCCGGTGTTCACCATTGTAATGGAGGAGATCCAGTCCACAGTGCTAATTGAAGATTTCTTGTGGATGGGGAGGTCCTCCAGACATTACTGTTCACATATGACATTGTGAACACCCGCAGCAAATACGGTTCTTTCTCCAAGTTCAAATCCAGCCTCAGATACTTACTAGCTGTGTGACCCTGGGCAAGTCACTTCACCCTGTTTGCCTCAGTTCCCTCATCTGTAAAATGAGCTGGAGAAGGAAATGCCAAAACATTGCAAGAGATCTGTAACTACTCAAATTTGACATGACCATCCATATATAAAAAATGAAGTGGCTGAGGAGTGTTTATTGCCCAATTCATGACATGCATTTACTTGGGCGTCCTACTATGCTTGCTCATCAGTCTGTGTATCTGGGACAGATAACACAGATGGATGCAGTTGGACCCAGAGTTGAACAGGAGGAAGATAATGAGCTAGATAGCCTTCAAAAAAAATTTCAAAGCTTCTTTTATGACCCTAAGCTTTCCATAGAAAGAAAGGCTGATCTTTTTTAATACCATCACTCTCCAGTTGTTGTATGAATGACACTGAGACATTGTAAACAGTATTCTCTGAATAATTAAAAATGAATATCACACAGAGGACAATGGGTAAGTGTGAAAAGGGAGCAACACATGTCAATTGAGGAAATTTAAGGAAGAGCAGTAGTAAAATATGTCGTCAGGGAAATATGAGATAGGAAGAGGAGGGCAAAGGCAAGAGATGACAGGTGGTCTGCCAAAATGCTGTCATCTCACAAAAGCAAGAAACAGTGGAGAAGAAAAGCCTATAGAAAGCTTAACATGGGCCCTGACTAAGCTGCTAAACCAGATTATCCCAGAAGCATTTATAAATAAAACTAGAAAGACAATAAATAAGCATAAAATGGAAGAAACTTAGCAATATTTCTGTAGCAATCTATCCACATCGCCAGTACCAGTGCAGCAACTACATTTGGACTCTTACCTTTGTACTATATAAAGAAGTAGAAATGGCTCGTAAAATGAAAATGAAAAGTTGCTGAATCCGAACAAAGAAACGGAAAAATGTACAAGGCAGTGGGTTACGTTGGGGAAAGCATTGAATTTGGTATCAGAAGATCTGGATTCAAATCTTGTTTCTAGCATTTACTTCCTAAGAATGACCTAAATCTTTTGAGTGTATCCTTGATAAAAATATAAGTTGGGAATGGACATGCTTTTAAGGATTATTTTCTACACTAGACCATATGTTCTCAGGTATATAATTAACAGAAGTAAAGATGTGCAACATCCCATTGAGGATTTAAAGAAGCCCTGCTCCTGACCTTTGGGCTCTCAAACATGCCTCTACTGCTTTCTCTTTTTGGAACTTCCTACAGTACCTGGGATTCCCTTGACCCTACCACCCCTGGAGCCTGCTCACTATGGAGTATCTCTCTGTAAGACCTATTCCCCTTCTTGCATTGGTTATTTCCTTCTGGAAACTTCACTTCACAGAGAACACCAGGCTAACCTTTTTTCATTACTTCCCCAGCCTGTTCCTGATTTTCTCAACTTCAAAATCAGGCTCCTGGATACTTTTACCCACCCACCCTTCACTTCACTTTTTAACTCCCTTTTGTGTATTGTCTTCCCCTACTAGAATGTAAGCTTCTCAAGGATAGATATTGTTTGTTTTATACACACACACACACACACACACACACACACACACACACACACATACATATATACATACCACCCAGTACTTTAGCCTACTTCTTCGCACGTAGTAATACATACTTATAATAAATGCTTGATATATACTTGTTTTGTTTCCTTCCTTCATTACAATGGAATTTATTAGATAAGGAAGGACATAATCAGACCTACGTTTCAGAACGATAACTGGCAGCCATATGGAAACTGGTTTGAAGAGGGGAAAGACACTATATGGGCACAAGTTAGAATGCTATTGCAGTAGTCCAGGTGAGAGGTGGCCTGTCAGGTAGTCAATGAACATGTGCTTGGACAGACTTAGGAAGGATAGAAGCACTTGGTGTGCCCTGTGGTCCATGGGATCACAAAGAAGTCAGGCACAACTGAACAACCAAACAACAAAATGTGTGCCAGGCATTGTACTAATTGATGGGGATACCAAGAAAGGCAAAAACATTGTCTCTGAGCTCCAAAAACTCACAGTTTGATGGGAGAGATAGCATGTAAACTACTTTGTACATAAAAGAGAAATACAGTGTAAATGAGAGGTAATCTCTGAACAGTGAGGTGATGCAGCCTTGGAGTCAGGAGGACCTGATTTCAAATCCTGTCTCAGCATTTACTAGCTGTGTGACCTTGGGTAAATCATTTCACCCTATTTGCCTCAGTTTCCTGATGTGGAGAAGCAAATGGCAAACCACTCCAGTATCTTTGCCAAGAAAACCCCAAATGGGGTCACAGAGAGTCAGACATGACTGAAATGACTGAACAACAAATCTGTGAGGAAAGGCAATAGAGAATAGTGGGAGAAGAGGGTGGGGAAGCTAAGACAAAGGGAAAACTTCTTATAGAAGGTGGGATTTGAATTGAGTCTTGAAAGAGGCCAGAAAAGCATAGTAATGAAACAGGAGAGCATTTTTGGCATGAAGGACAGTCAGTGAAAAGCTGTATAATTAGGAGATGGAGTGTCGTTCCTGAGGAACTGCAAGAAGACCAGTGTCCCTGAAAGGTGGAATAGCAAAATAAGGGAGGGGAGTAAAGCATGAGCAGACTGGGAAGACGGGAAGCGTCAAGGTTGTGTAAGGGTTTAAAAGCCAAACAGGATTCTAAGTTTGGCCTCAGCTAGTGTGACAGCTGTATGAGAATGGGACAGATGGGAGACATATTGTGGAGTTGGGAATGAGGAGATCTAGCAATTGATTGGATATTTGAATTGAGGGCAAGTGGAATCAGTGGTGATAAGGAAACCTGGGTGGCTGAAAGGACGGTGGTAATCTTAACAAAAATTCAGGAGGCTGAGAAGAATTATGGACTTGGGAGGAAAAAACTGCTACTTCAACCATCTTCTCAGTGATACTATATGGAATTCACAGGCAGGGCTCTGCTGGATCCAGATCATTCTGGCCTGTAAGAGCCGATTGCAAAATTTTCTGTAAGACCATTTACACCTCTGAAAATGGCAAATGCTACAAATCAAGGCTTGATTTATTGTTTTGTGGATTTGCTCTAAACTTAAAATTATGGAAAATTTAATAATGCAAATTCAACTTAAAAGTTTGTCATGCATTTTTCAGAGAACTGGTTGTTAAACCTTTTCTAGCATTTGGATGAGTGTAAGTAAGGTTTATTACTGGTGTGGGTAGTGCTATAAAAGACATCATTAGGAACATATGTACATTTTTTAATTTTTATTTATTTTATTTTATTTTATGCTTTTTTGGAGGGCAATTGGGGTTAAGTGACTTGCCCAAGGTCACACAGCTAGTTTTTGTGTTAAGTGTCTGAGGCCGGATTTGAACTCAGGTCCTCCTGACTCCAGGGCTGGTGTGCTATTCACTGCACCACCTAGACTTCCCAACATATGTACATTTTTAAAAAGAGGATCAGTTGTATAGTTGTTACTGTTGTTTAGTTGATTAATCTTTGTCCAATGCTTTGTGACTTTTGGCTTTTCTTGGCAAAGATGCTGGAGTGGTTGCTGTGTTCTTCTTCAACTCATTTTACAGAAGAGGAAAGTAAGGCAAACTGAGTTAAATGACTTGCTCAGGGTTACATGGCTAGTAAGTGTCTGGAGTCACATTAGAACTCAGGTCTTCCTGACTCCAAGGCCAATACTGTGCTCTACCTAGCTGCCCTTACTTGTATAATAAGAGATCACAAACCTATGAAGTTTAGTACTTGTGCCTCTTGAGGCACTTCTGGCTCAAGCCAATTTGAAATCAGACTGAAGACTTATGAGCTAAATTCTCACACTTTCTCTCCCTGCCTATGTCTTGCTCCAATAATGATTCTTGCTCATAACATGATTTTTAAATAATTCTGAAATGTAATTATTATCTAAAGGAAGGATGTTATCCCTAAGGAATATCTTTCTTCTGTAAAGTGTCCTTTTTAAGAACCTCCTTTAAGAACACAAGAGTGTGCTTGTGCTCTGCCTGTGCTAGTGCTGGGGTCCAGGATTGACGTCCTCTGTGATGGGAAGGATAAAGAGACCTCAGCTGTTAGCCACTGGGTAAAGAATTCATACGAAGACATCCATGCTTGTTCCCTTGCCCCTGTCGTTTAATTTGACCTGAGTACCCTTTTCTGTACTTGGCATTTGGACTTATGGCATTCAATTATTTTTTTTCCCTAAACTTCCATATAATTTTTTAAGCGAATATTTTTTTTATTTTCTAGTTTGAGGCCTGGTGCTATAATTGATTGTATCCCCACAAGACACTGGTGCTAGTCTGGGAATTTAACCATTCAGTGTTTAGGATTTGCAACATCCCTAAAGCTACCTCAATGAGTATCTGCCCATAACTAGCAGCAACTCTTTTCTAAGAACGATTGTGTTTATGAGGTTCTTAAAGACATTTACATTTTAATTTTATTAAAGAAAACTTAAACCCTAGCCTATGTGCTACCTTCCATATGCTTTACCAGCTGAACTACCAGAATAACCAACTAGATAATGTCTCTAGTGATTAATTTCTTTCCTGGAAACAAACTGGCCCACAGTCATGCACATATGTTATCTAATGGCTTTGTGGCTAACTGAATTAATGGTGTGTGAAGATGACCTGAATAAATTTTAGATCGGAAGAACTGCAGATTATCATAGGCTGCTCTGTGATAAATTTGGATCACACATGTTTTTTGTCTAGGCAGATACGTTAATATTTTGATGGGGAGAAACTGAACTCAGAAGCCAAGGTACAGAAATCCAGTCAAGGACAGAGCAGCATTTTCTCTTGAAAGTGCTGTGAGCTCTTTGCACTCGTGCCTTAGGTCCTCTTTTTACACACAGTGCAGGGATGTAGGGTGTGTCTTCACTTCCCTTTCACAGTATGACGGTTCCTAAATGGGGAACTTTCCGTGAACAACACAGATGTGGTCTTAATGTAATCTTTCCAGTAAGGACAGTAAATTCACCTCTCTGCCGCCTTGCTCATCCACGGAGATGAAAGAAATGAAATCACTTTTCTGTTTGCCATGGAGAGCCTTGTCATTCATCAAGAGCAAATGCTCCATTTGCAATGCTCTGTTAGTATCTTGGCATCAGGACGGAATTGTGTTTAAATCCTGCCTTCTACTTGTAATGGTATGACTCTCTTTTAACCTGTCTGAGCCTTAATTTCCTCATCTGTAGAATAAGGATATTCATATTTACACCAACTACCTTGCAGGGTCATTGCAAAGAAAGGGATTAGTTTGTAAAATTGAAAGCATTAGAAAAACACAACTTGTCAAGATGATCAGGAAGGCTGAGCTGGAGCTGTAAAGTTTGGGCCCTGCTCCAAGAAAGAGGTCCCTATCTGTGAAAACTCACTTAAAAATAGGGATTTTAGAGAGTGGTCATTTGCTAAATTGGAAGATTCTCCACAGGATCCCTTCAGATAAATTGGGTTACTTAATGAGGGAGATTAGTCAACAACTTCTGTCCCCAGAGACAGGATATGGTTTATTTTAGTTTTTCCAAGGTATATGAATGTTTGAATTCCTCATTGGGTTTCAACTCTATTTAGAGGTTTTCACTTTTTTTTTTTTTGCTTTTTTAGAGGGGGGAAGGCAGGGCAATTGGGGTTAAGTGACTTGCCCAAGGTCACACAGCTAGTAAGTGTTAAGTGTCTGAGGTCTAATTTGAACTCAAGTCCTCCTAACTCCAGGGCTGGTGCTCTATTCACTGCACCACCTAGCTGCCCCAAGGTTTTCACTTCTTTAACCTAATGTTTTTAATATGCTGAAGTAAGGTGGGTCTGTCATTAATTCAGCAAGTATTTCTGAAACATCTACTATATGCTGTGTAGCTATATGGGTTATACAAAGTCTGGCGGGCCGTGCTCCATGAGAACTTAGAATCTGGTTGGTGAGACAAGAAAAAAGTATGTGTGAATAGTTATATAACTAGAAGACGGCATTTGATAAAATGACAATTTAGTCCAGACTGGAATTTCTGCAGAGATTGAAAGGGAAAAGATATCCCTCTGAGCAGATATAGTTGAGAAAAGCTTCATGGAAGAAATGGAATTGGAAGATAAATCCAGTTTGGAGCCAAGAGTAGGGACAGAATCATAACCAAAAGCATAGACACAAGAGTGCAGACATAGATAAAGCATTTTTAATCAATCAATCAATCAATAAGCATTTCTATTCTTATTATGTGCCAGGTACTGTGCTAAGTGTTTGGAATTTAAATACAAACCAAAAAATTGATAATTCTTAACCTCTAAGAACTTAGCCTCTAATGGGAGAAAGCATCACATGAAAGGCAGCTGGAAAAGGCCAAGGATGCTGGAAAGTAGAAAAGTAAGGAGCAGAGCCAGGGAAAAAGTGAGCTCGGATGTCCAAAGAATGTATGTATGTGTGTCTAGAATGTAGAGAAACTAGGCTGACTGGAAAAAATGAGTACATTTTGAAGTGCTTAGAAATCAAGTTAGATAAAACAAATGCTAAAAAAGCAAATAGAGGAGTTTGTACTTTGCCCATTGAACAATTGGGAGACACCAAAGGAAAATGTTTGAGCAAGGCTAAAATCTGGATCTTACCTGAATGGAGGGCTATTTAGCATATCTGAAAGAACTCTATCTACAGGTTTTCTCATGATGGTCTTCATTCACTCTGGTAGTAGAGTTCTTGAGATCTCAAAATATAAGTTTTCATATCTCAGCAAGAAGTCTGGGTTGGTTGGAAATTGCTGCTTGAGGGAAGATATGAAGAGGGAATTGCTGAAAAGAATGGGTAGCCCTGGGAATTTAGCTACAGTTTTTTCATAGGTTTAGTTTTTCTTGTTTTCAAATTGCCACTTCTAAATGAGGTATTATAGCTACTTTTCTTTAGCAAATAAATTTACTTGTAGCATTTTAAAATTCTGAATATGCTCTAATTAAACCAAGTGCCCCAGTTTTTACTCTCTACGTGTTTCCAAAAGGCAATAAGGTAGTATAAAGAAATTTCAAGAGGACCAGTCATGGGGGGAAGGGGGGCTCTTTTAAAACTAGCCCTTCACTATATGATAAGGGTTTAACTGTAACTCACTTAAATTTTCAATCTAAAATCAGAGTTCCAGTCAAAATATTTGAACTTTCTTGTTCTGTATAAGATTATAGAAAGCTTATGAATGAGACTTTTAGCAAGTATGTTTTATTTTGACAGAGAAAATAGGCAAAGATGAAGGGCCCTGTTTTTTTCCTTATAAGTATCATTGTTGTTTTAATATCCTGGCTTATCCATTGTCCTTTCTTCTGAGTGTGGTCCACAACATGACAAAAATGATATGTTGACATTTGTTATTCTGAGGGGAGATATCATGCACATTAGTGCAAACTGAACGCATCTATCATCATCACATCGTATTTATTAGTGCATGTGACACTGGGCTGTGTGCCTTGGAAAGCAAATGAAACAGATGTAGTCTTTGCACTTGAGAGGCTTAAAATGTGAAGTGGACAATAATAAGTTGAGGAAGCATGCACCAGGAGGCAGAGGACCACAAACAGCTCCTACTACCCATTGAGAAGTAAATCAAAACAGCAATGAAAACATTCAGAAATAAATTATTTACATTACTATAAATAGGAGCAGTTTAGGGAAAGAGCACTTAGCTTGGAGTCAGGGGATGTGTGTTCTAGCCATGGTTCTGCACCCATTAACGAGTCAAATGACCTTATGCAAATCATTACATGTTGCTGGACTTTAGATTCCTCTTCTGTAAGAGGATTTGGTCCAGATGACCTTGGATTGGAGATGTTGTTGATTTATCGCTGTTCTATATTCCTACTATATTGGAGCAAATTCAGCTCCATGTTAATTTCTCTTGAATGTGAGTCTGTCACTTGATAAACCCTTTCATTTGGAAATTACTTTAAACTTCTGAAGACTTCCATTTTCTCTTCTGATCTCCATAATGATGCTGAGATAGTGAAAATATTTTACTTCTCATTTGGCAGTCTTAGAAAACAGGCTCAAGGTTAAGCAACTTGCCCAAGGACATTCACGCTTTACTATTAGAGCAAAATTACAGATCCTTGAATTATTTAATTAAAATGACACCAATTGCATCATTGGTAGATGAAGATTAAACAGTTTATAGAGCCCCAAGTTCTTGTATGTAATTGCTAGCATTTATATAGCTCTTTAAGACTTGCAATATGCCTTACAAATATATCTTTGTATCCTCACAGTAATCCTTAGAGGTGGGTACTATTATTATTTCCATTTTAGAGGTGAGGAGATCACATGCTAGTAAGATCACGTGACTATGTAAGGCAGGATTTGAACTCCAGGCCCAGCATTTTGTGCCACCCAGTATATGAAACACTTTAGATGCTGTACTGTCAATAATTAAAAACTTAAAAAACTTATCTTTGTGGTTTTTAAAGGAACAGATAGCAAAATGTGAAGCATTGTGATGATAATTTTCCTTATGTACTTGGGTAAAACATTTATATACTGTATGGCAAAACATTAGATATGTTCTTATAAGATGTAAACAAATAGGAAGTTAATTAGGACTTAGAAAATATTTTCCAATTTTTCTGTACAGTATTTAGACGTATTGGTTTAAAATTTGTAGTGGGAGGTGAGCCTTTTGAAATCGAAATAAATCTAAAAACCAAATAATGATTTAAGAAAAAGATCTACCAATGAAAATGGGTCATTTTTTTTCCACAGAAAAAAATTTGAGTCTACATAGGCACAGGATCTAACCAGTGATCTTTTTGTTATCACTGAGTATATTATTTCCCTGGTTCTGCTTACTTAATTCTTCAGAAATCTAAGTGGCTCAGTGGATATAGAGTGAGCGCATCACCTGTGAGTCAGGAAGTCCTGAGTTCAAATGTGATCTCAACATTTATTAGTTGCATGACCCTAGACAAGTCATTTAATATCTCTCTGCCCCAGTTTCTTCCACCGTAAAATGCGGATAATAATGACATCTACCTCCCAAGGTTGCTGTGAGGATCAAAGGAGATAATATTTATAAAGCACTTGGAAGCCTTAAAGGACTATCTAACCATTATTGTGCATCAGTTCATCTAAGTCTTCCAGTGCCACTCTGAATTCTTTCTAAGCATCGTTTCTTATGGCACAATAATATTCTATTACATCGTTCAGTTTGCTTAGTCATTTCCCAAATTAAAGCCCATTTGGGACCCCATTTTATTTAGTTATTTCCCAAATTGAAGCAATTCTTCTCATGTTAGAGCTGAAAAGACTGAGGCCCAGACGAAGTGATCCAGCCAGTTAGTTACACAAGGAGGATTCGCACCAAGGACTTCTTTCTCCCAGTCAGCCTTTGTTTTCCTGCTGTACCACTATTCTTGTCTTGAAGTCAGTGATATATTTTAATTCTAAACCTCCAAACATAGATTTCAAAAAGGGCCTTCCTTTACCAGACCTTTTGTGGAATCGCCAATTAAAAAGATCTCCCGAAGAAAAGGTACATTCTCTTTAGATAATACTTAAAGTCTCAGTTTACAGCCCTGGTGTTTAGGCAGCTATTTTTTGTTCGGGTAGAAACTGCTTTAATCATGATGTATCTTATTTGTCGTTTGGCTCTTCCCCCTCTAGGCTAATCCCTTCTCCATCTCTCTAGATAAAATCAGGTGTTTGATGCATACTCTTTTTCATTCAGTGTTAACGTGGGAGGAGGGGGCTCTCTGGGATTTTGTCAGAGTTGCCTGAGGAGATTCACTCAGGTCAGGAAAACTCTAGCAGCTGGCTTCTGTTTTGTCTTTTACCTTTTGTCTAGGAGACTGCTCTTTTAGTCTAGGCCTGTGTGCCAGGCGCCGGGAGAATGGCTGTTTGCAGGCAGAGACAAATTTGCCTGTCCCCTATCTCCCTGCATAATAAAACATATGCTGGCAACATGTTTTCCATCTCCTCCATCCATTCTGGGAGACAGAACAGTTATTGCTGAATGTTGGAAAGAGGCACCTAATGTAAAGATCTTCAAAAACTCTTCAGTCATTTTGAAGCATTACTGCTTACCACAAGTATAATCATGATTATAATGAAAGCTTCCTGGCATATTCAATTATGTATCATACTGCAAATCTGTAATCCTCTTGCAGGGAATTTTCAGTAATGGCCTGGGGCACCATTGGAGGCTGTGTTGTATGACCTTCCCACATTTTGTTGATTGCCCTGTGGTTCTTAAAGAGATAGGTTTTATTTAGGTTCCAAAGAAAATAACTCCAAATGCTGTATTTCAAAAAATGAGTTTTATACATTTTGTACAGTCAATTAAGCTCCACAATTAGGATGATTTTAGTGTCAGGCCGATAGTGGCAGTTGTTTTCTTGGTAGCAGTGAGGTATACTAGGTTATGTTTTTATAAATTAAAATTAATCTCCCAGGTTTTCTTTTTTTCTCTTACTTGTGAGAGCTCCAAAATTAAGTGATCCAAATGTGAAAGCTCTTGCCTTTGAGCTAGATGCAGAAGGATTTTCCTTGTTGGTAGTCAGATGCTAACGTTGGGGAAGTCCAGGACAAAGTTATTTTTCCTTTTTCCCTTTTGAATGAAAAGTCCAAGTTGAGGCCTTCAGAGCTGTATCCCAACTCAGTTTGGTTTCTACTTTTTGACCCATCACAGTCCTAGAGATCATCCTACCCCAAATCTTACAAACATTGATTCTGCAGAATCAATACATTTTCTTGAAAAGTCATCCTCCAGAACCCTTTGCTTCCAAATATTATTTAATAGGTAGGATTTTTTAAAGTCAATATTTCAACATTCCTTTCCTAGGAATGTATCATAGGAATGAAACCTAATGAGAAAAGTTTGCTGCTAGGACAACCAAACGGTGGCACAGAGAGAGGTACTTAAGATCACAGAATATTAGCGAGGGAAGAGACTTTAGGGGTCATGTGGTCCAATCTTCTCAATTTGAGAGAACTGAGAGGTAATTTTTCAGTAGACTCTATAAGTGCATATGTATAAATTTAGCCCAGAGTATGCACCATATTTGGGCCCCTAGGTGGTACAGTGGATGGAGTGCTGGGCCTAGGGTCAGGAGAACCTAAGTTCAAATTTGACCTCAGGGGCTTTACTGACTCTCTGACCCTGGGCAAGTCACTTAACCCTGTTTGCCTCAGTTTCCTCATATGTAAAGACCGAACTGAAGAATTGGGAAATGGCAAACCACTTCAGTATCTTTGCCAAGAAAACCCCAAAGGGGGTCACAAAGAGTGGGACAGGGCTTAAAAAATGACTTAAACAACAACTAATAAACCTTATTTGCTTCTATAGGGACACTTCATTTCAGTTGTAAGTCACTTAACCTCTTTGAGTTAAGTTTACTTAGTTTTAAAATTTTGATAATGGTACTTTGTACTAACTACCCTCCAGCATCATTCTTTGAATATTATCTAAATGTGAGTAATTGTTTTAGCTTGTCATACTCTGGCAGGGCTGGTTACTATGGCATTGAAGGCAGGTGGATAGAACCAGTTTTCTTTTGAATAATAATAGGTGGCATTTGTCTAACCTCTAAAGTTCTTCACATATCCAACAACAATAATACTTTGGGGCCCAAGGGCCTGGGGCACCCACCCCACATGCTTCTCCCCTAAGGGAGCCCTCTGCTCTGCACCCATGTATATGATCCAGTCTGGATAGAATCACTAGGGAGCCTGGCTTCTAATGAGAGGAGCCAGTCCTCCCTTTTCCTTGCTCTGATTCATTATATCTTCCATTCCTGGGGAAATCCTAGCTTAGGTTTAAAGCCTAGGGGTTTGCTTTTGTGGAGGGTCTCCAGTGGGGAATAGATATTCATACAGTGTGAATCAGGTATGGGACAGATATTTATTTCCTTTACTAAGTGAAACACTAAACAAGGAAAAATTCATAAGCACAAATTTGAAAGAAACAAATTTAAACAGTAACAATAACTTCTGCTGTACTCTTCCAGGAGGCTGACACTTAAACCTCATTTTGCAGGACTGGTAGGTGTGCCCTCTTCTTGTACCATACGTCTTCTGGCAAACCAGGCCAGGGTTTGGTCACATCCTCTCCCTGTTTGACTTTAGAACATTTAGTCAACAAACATTTATTAAGCACTTAGGACGTGCCAGGCACTGTACTAAGCACTGCAGAGACAAAATAAAGCAAACCTATACCCTTACCCTAAAGGATCTCTCATTAAAATGAGATAGACAACATGTAAATAACTGTAAACACAGATATATTCTGTGTAAACTGGGAGCTTTACAATGTAAATATGAGTGTTGGTCCCAGATTCTATGGATACAGAATACTGCCAGGTTAAAAAGAGGGCATTTTAGAACACAGAAAATTAAACCTGTTTTCATAGTTTTAAAATCTTATCCTTAATGTGTTTTTGAAAGGCAGATGATGATGCAGTGGATATAGTGGTGGCCCTGGAATTAGGAAGACCTTGAATTCATATCTGACCGTGGATACTTTCTAGCTTTGTGATCCTAGGCAAGTCATCCAACCCTCTTTGCCTCAGTTTTCTCATCTGTAAAATGGGTATTATAATAATATTATATAATATATTATAATAATAGCATCTATCCTATAGGGGTATTATGAGAATCAAATGAAATAAACTTTGTAAAAAGTGCTTAGCACAGTGCCTAACACATAGTAGGCACGTCATAAATGCTTTCCCTTCTCTTCCCCCTTTTCATATGCAATTTCATTAAAACATTACAAGAAAAAAAAACCTCTAGTATTAAAGATTCCTCATGGAATACCTTTTCACATCATAAGGACCACCAAAGCCCAAAAGTAGTTTGAGAAATACTAGTATATTAGAGCACTTGTCTATTAGTCAGAACACATGAATTCTAATTATGGCCCTGATGCTAACCAGCTCTGTCACCTTGTCAAGCAGCATCACCTCTCCAAATATCAATTTCCTTGTATATAAAATGAGAAGACTGAACTAGATGGATCCCCACCATCCTTTCTAGCTTCAGAACGATATGCTCTTGAGTCATTCAGAATATGGCAGCTCCCTTTTCCATCTGACGGTCCTTCACAGATATGTGAAGGCTGACGTCCCAGGACCTGTATTGGGGGGAACTTGAATACCATCAGATTATGATAAAGTATTGAGTGCTATGAAGTTTACACACATAGAGAATTCTTATGGCCATGGAGGAGACCAGGTGATACCCACAGACATGGTTCATTGTGGTCCCTGCACAGATCCTAGCAATAGAGCACTCCCTTATACATGAAAATGTGTTTATATGTACAAACAGAGATCATAGGCTCACAGGATTTAGAGTTGGAAGAAATCTCAGGAGATTATCTAGTACAATTCCCAATTTTACAGGGGTAGAAACTGAGGCCCAGAGAAATAACTTGTCCCAAGTTCATTCCAAGTAATAATTAGCAGAACTAAGACTCAAATTCAGGTGCTCTGACTCCAAATCTAGTGAGATGTATAATAAAAGCAGATTAAGAAACTAACTGAATGTTTTTAAAAGGTCACTAAATGCGTATAAAAGTAGCATTCAAAAATGAAATTCTTAATATAAAAAGCTCAAGTGAATGAAGAAATGAGATAAGAGCTATTCATTTTACATTCTGCCACTTCCCTTCCCCTTATCCTCACACCACTGATACTTCATATTACTTTGTTTTTCTAAAGCTCTCAATTCCAGCACTAAATATCTTACTACCAGTGGTGCAAATGTACTTGCCTCAAGCTACAATCACAAACTGCTAAAGAAAGACCGCCTAGGCTGAGTGTTCCTGTACTAAGTTCTCACCTTTTCCTTAGCCTTATTTGTTTAAATCTGGGAATGTACCTTTCCTGCTTTCATCGCTTTAAATTTTAATAGGTTTGATTAGTTGTTTTTAAAAATATTTTAAATTAATCTGGGAACAAAAAAAAAATGTCTTGGCAGCCAAGAAAACCCTGCTTTTGCCCCCTCCTGTCTTGAATTTTAAGTTTCCGCTGTTTTGTCAGTACGTATTTTTCTCTAATCCTCAGTGAAAGAGCCCCTTGGTTTCACTTTGGGAACAGGCTGGAGAGGTCTGGGTAGCTCAGATAATGGCTTTGGAGATCTGGAAGGAGGTCTTAGAGATCAGCCAGTGTCCCATGTGAAACTGAGGCTCAGAGGGATAACGATCAGTCGATCAGTAAATTAAGTGCCTACCATGTGCCAGTCACCATGCTAAGCTAAAGATTCAGAAAGTGGCAAGAGAGTCATTCACATAACGCAGAGATTTAGTGGCAGTCTGAGCTAGAAAACGAGAGTCCTAACTCCTAGCCCAATGCTGTTTTCATTTTACAGTGCTAACTCTCTCTGCCTCTTGGACTAGACAATATTCTGGAATTTAACAGTAAAAATATCCACTTGAGGAGCAGTTAGCAGAAGGCATGGCCCTGAAAGGTGGCTTTCAGGAATAGGAGCTTAGCTCATTTATGGAGAGAACCACTGCCAAAGCCTCTGACCCTTTGGCCGGCTCCACCTACCCAGTCCACCATCTCTCCTTCCTCTCCCTCCCCCACGCCAAAGAGGAAAGGTATTATAATGGAAAATGGAAGTTATCATCCAGTATAAAACCTTAAGCTTTGGCCTTACTAATGGGAGTCAGGGCTGAAGAGGGGAAGTGCAATGTAACCTGGGAAATCAAATCAGCAGCACCATATTAATGTAAAGATTAACTGCACCCAGCCGACTCTCTAGGAAGAACTGCCTCTTTAAATTACACCGACTATTGAAATACCAAGACAATCTGGGAGGCTTTTTTAAGCCATTAGTCCTCCGAGCTGTTAGTGGAAGCTTTGTTATTCAGGATTTCTGGGGACTAGGAGGGGTTTGTATATGAATAACACTGAGGTTTTAAATGTCACTTCTATTCAATATGAATTTGCCATAAATTTATATAAATTAATGGAATTATATATAGCCCTAATTTCTCCCTGTTTCTCTGTAACTAAAACTGCAGCTCTATTTTTAAAATACTGTATTGATGCCTTTTTAAAAGACTGTCTTTTCCTAATACCACCCCACTAACAGAACTCTCTCTTGTAACAAAGAAACAGATTTAATCAAAACAAATCAACATGTTCATCATATCTGACAGCATATGTTTTATTCCTCATTTGTGGCCTCTGTGGAGAAGAGGGAAAGGAGACTTCAGAATCAGTCCTCTGGAGTCGAAATTGGTCACTTGCATTGGTCTAAGTTCTCATGTTTTCTAGCACTGTTTTCCTTTACATAATCATGGTCACTGTTTATAGAACATGACATGACTGAGAATCGGACTTACATTTCTTTTTTCTATCCTGTAGTACTTTGGAGACATGTTAAATTACTATTTTTTCTATCAGAAGCTAATGTTCATATGTGATTTTCCCATTTGAAATGTTTCCCATAATGATAATAGCTAGCATTTATTTATATAGCATGTTTAGGTATGCAAAGAATTTTACATGTGTCTGATCCTCAGAACAATCCAAAGTGATAAGTGCTGTTATGATCCACATTTTACAGACAAGGAAACTGAGGCTGAAAGGGGTTAAGTGGCTTGGCCTGGGAATCACACAGCTAAGAAATGTATGAAGCTGGATTTGAACTCAGGGCTTTCCCACTCAAGTCTAGTGCTCTATCCATTGTGTAACTTGGCTGTACATATGTTTCAGTTTAGAGTGTTGGGAACCCTGAAATGCAAGGATGGGGGGGGGTCGCCTTGAAATAATTCAACCACTCAAGCCTTCCAGTCAAAGTAGCAACTTTATTGTGACACCAATAGAAGCTGGTGAGATTCTAAATGACTCTGTGCAATTTAATGGTGGTAAAATTGGTACTTCTGCACAGAAAAAGACTGTATAAAGATCTTGATGGGATTAAGGAGTGGCAGTAGCCTGGAGTGGGCCAGGTGTCAGCAATGAAAGGAGTTAAGTGGTAGGGCCACAATGAAAGGAGAGTTTAAAGGATTATTGAGTATCTGAGGTGGGCTCCAGTATGGGAAGCATCAAGGCAAAGACTGTCTTATGGCACTGTGGGCAAGTTTAGAGGCAAAGTCAAGGCCCCATCTCCTATCACAAAGATAGATTAATATAATAGGGCATTGGACTGGGAGCAAAGGGATGAAACAGCTAGTACTGATTCTGCCATTACCTAGACTTGCAACTACGAGAGATCTAGACTTCAGTTTCCTTAAGAGCGTAGAACTAAATTTTGATTCTATAAAACACAATAGAGTAGGTGGAGTTGTGGGAAGAACATTCAAGTGTGTGAAAGTGACTCTCTGCTGTCCAGTCACATGGATATTAATAGACTCCTGGACTGCTTTTGGCTATTTTGGGTTTGTGAGTGGTTAGGATGGAGAGTTTGGGACAAATATAATCTATGGACAGATCCACACTGCACATATTGCCTTTTGTCTGGGGATTTGTTTTCTCACTTTCAGAAGAATAGCACACCATTTGGATCTGATTTCCATTCTAGGACTTGGGATGATATGGGACCTTGAGAGGTCATCTGTCCTTCCCTCTGCCTTGAAAGTCAGCAGGTCATTCCTGTCTAAGCCGAGAGAGTCCAACTAGCTTCCCCTTGAATCTTAGCTGCCTCCTCTAGAAAGAGAATCACGTTTTCCTCTTCTTGTTTGGGGTTTTGATGCCCTTTCATTAAGTACCTACTATGTACTAGGCACTGTGCAAGTGCTTTGGATGCCAAAAGAGGCAAAAGAGGATTCATGCCTTCCAGGAGCTCTCAGTCGAATAGAGGTGTTCACAATACTGATCTCGAAAGCTCCTACAGCCCTTGCCATTTCCTCTCAAAAAACCTGCTATTATTTTTAACTTGAAGGCTTGGGGACCAGGCTCAGAAAGAAAATTCACCTTCCCTTTTTTATAGAATAGCAAACCATTTTAAAGCTGGCACCTTTATAAAATGAAGAGATGGGGGGGAAAATCAAGCTTAAGTAGTTGATTTGGCAAATACCAAGCAAACATGAAAACTTTATAAAGTCCCATCCATGAAAAATTTTGACTTACATAATTGTCCTCAAAATGTGGTGCCTACAAACATATGAAATACACACACATGTATGTACCATATATGTGTAAACATACATACATATTTAATGTATTTTAGGCATGATATTTTTGTATTGAGTACATTTCTATAGTGTATGTGTATGTATAGATATACACACATAATATGTACATATGTCAATTGCTTCTGTAACTTTATATAACGGTGCTACATTTAAGTGTTAAAAGAAATATGCTTGTTTAATTTTTCTCCTTTTTTCCTTTCTTGAGTCCTGTAATTATCTCTACATTGCCTTGGTTAATAAATAAGTATTATACAGAACCACTAGGTCTCCATAAGCTCAGAAATAGGCAGGCTATCTTTTTGAACAAGAGGAACAGAGTCATTCATCAAAGGATAGATTGGCAGAGATTGGGTGCTTGCTTTCCACAGGGACTCCTTGGCATCTCCAAATGTCTATTCCAGGCAGACTGAGTTTTCAGGGCTTTCCTTTCTCTTCCCCAAACTTCCTCCCCCACAATGAAGATGAGCCAAAACTGATGTGTTGAGTTCTTGGTAATCACAAAACCAGGATGTTACTTCAAAACAACTTGCCGTAAGCTATTCATTTGGTATTCAGTAGCAAGTTGCTACTGCATAACATTTTTTTTCCTTTGCAAAACTGTTCTACTATACGACTCTTTTGCCACTCAATACTCAAGCCAGATTTTTATAAGGAAAAAAAAAACTCAGGACTTGGATTTGTAAAGATTTTTGCAAACCTTAAAATACTATGTGAATCTTAGATTTTATTATTATCATCATTATTTCTAAAAAAAGCAGTGAGTTCCACAGTCTCTGGATCTTCTAAGATAAGATTGTTTTTTTCCTCTTTATAGTAAATTATGACCCATATTAATAGGTTGTAAAACTAAAGTAACATATAATGTGTATTTGTGTTCTCTAGAATAAGAAGGAGTACTTGGACATCATTCACACATACATGGAAGTACATGCAACTGTCTATGGCTCTAGCACTAACCACATGCCTAGCTATGTGAAGAATCATGGAATCCTCAGTGGACGAGATTTACAATTTCTTCTCAGAGAAACCAAGGTAAGTCAGTGTAAAGCCACACACAAGCAGCTTGCCAGAAGAATGCTGCTGTGAACAGCTTTCAAGCTTCTGGTTATATAGTATAGCAAACTCTCTATTTATTCAATAACAAATCAGAGCAAAATATTCACAGTAAATCAAGGTACAGCATTCACAATGTTATAACTTATCACAGAACATCAAAATACAGCATTCATCATGTCACAACTCAACAACTTATCACTAAATGGCCACATAGCTTTCACCCCAGTGGTCACATAGTTTTGAACAAAGTAAATCATTTAGTCAGTCAATCACTTAGTAACTCAATCACTTAGTAAGGAAGCTTGCCTCCTTAAGGGACACAAAATACGAAAGTCAAAGTACTCCACCCCTGTCTCAGGTGGAGATTAGTTTCCAATCATAAACAAAGTAAATTCATTTAATTTTTAATTCTTAAAAATTACTTCACAAAAATCCTTAATTCATTCACAAAGTACAAAAGTCAAAGTTCTCCACCCCTAGGTCACAGTAAATCATAATCTTCTCAGTCAATACACAGTATCCAAGTAAAGTCTTCTTTCTTCTTGACTCGAGGCTGGCTCTCAGCTTCCCTGGATCCCCTCCCATAGTCCAAGCTCCTACCTGAATTCACCAAACTGTCACCTGGATTCAAAGGCAGACAGCTCCCAGCTTCTTGTCCAGCTCTCTGTGCAGTTCCTGTTCCATACTGAAGCTCACAGTATCCAGTCCACCTTAAATCCTTTACAGTCTCTATTCCTGGGAAGTCAAGGCTTAACAAAGCCACAAACAAAGTACTGACACCACAGTCATGCTTCCTCTGTCAGCTCTGGCTGGTCCTCAGAAGAAGCTCTGCCACCACAAGTTCCCATGAAATTCTGACTTTCCCAGCTGGGGTTTTTCCTTATATACAGTATTGCTCCTCCCTGTTCGACCCCTCCTGTCACATCAGCAACAGGCGTTTCCTGTTCAGCCCCTTCCTGTTATGCCAGCAATAGGGGTTCATACCTTCTGTTTCTTTAACAGAGGCTTGAAACTAGGTGCTAAGTAACTCTTAGCAATACAAAGGGATCTTCAAATTTCACTACTATTATAGTCAGCCTTTTGTTAAGAGCTCATCCAATGGCCCTATTCATGAATTTGTTTCTAATAATCATTGAAGTGGTGGTCAGGCCTTTCTTCTTCATGTGCTGTGTAAAACCTCTAGCATGTTATTTTTAGAGAGCAACTTTCTGTGCGAGCTCACAAGGATTATAGATGACAATTGCATCCATCATGATGAAGACTTTATTGTAAGGAAGAGGTCACTGAGCTATCTATCCCTTTGCCACTCAAGACTGTTTCTCCTTCTGCCTCCTAATTCATGATAATTTAACAAGTACTTATTGGATGTTATAAATATTATAGAAGTTCAAGAGAAGGAAAAGATCAATGTGGACTGGAACAGTCAGGATGGTCTTCCTGGGGGAGCCTTGAGCTGGGCCATAAAGAATATATAGTACATCAATATTTAAGAAAGGAGAGGAGAGGGCATTTTAGGTAGGGAGAACAATGTACATAAATTACAAAATCACCAATTTTGAGGACTGGAAAGGATTTCCAGCTGTCATTTCTTTCAACCTAAACACTAAATGAACACCCATTTTAATTAATATACGTGATAATTCATTGTACAGCTACTTCTTAAAGGCCTTGTAGGAGGAGGAACAGTTCTCATGATTGAGAACTGTTTTTCCTGACATCAAGCCTACATTTGCCTCTTGACAGCTTTCATCTCTTTCTCCTGGTTCTGCCCTCTGAAGTCATATCTAATCCCTCCTCCATGACTGCCTTTCAGATCTTTGCATGTAGCCATCTTGTCCCCCTCATTCATTCTTCTTTTCTCCAGACAAAATATGCCCATTTCTTTCAATCAGTCTTCCTCTCTTATGAATTCAATGCATTTACCATCCTGGTTGCTCTTCTCCGAACACACCAGCTTTTTAATCTCCTTCAGAAACCATAGATCCCAGAACTCAAAATGGAATTGGCCTTTTTGAGGGGAAGGTGGCAGGGCGGACAGGGAAAAATGACAATTGAAAAAGCATACTGCCCCATCTAAAGTGGAGACTTTGTGTTGGGAAGAAGTAGGATGTGTAAGGGAAGCCAGATTCCAAAGGGCCTTGAATGCCAGGCAGAGGTGTTTGAATTTTATCCATTAGGCAACAGGGAGCCATTAGAAGTTTTTGATCAGGGAAGTAACAGCAGAAAGTAATAGTTTTTTAGAAAGTTTGTGGGATTCTCACTACCAATTTCAATGAGATCCAATATTTTACTTTCTTCCCATTAACTTGTTCATAGATAAACACAAAATGAGTTTAGGTGGCTTTTAGAAAGCTATTGGTTTAACATTGACTGACAGATAGTTTTCTAGATTAGCTTTTGCTTACCTGTTGCCAAGTCTTTAAAATATTGAAAAACAGCCAACCAATTGTCATTAATAACCAGGGGGTGCAAGGGGATTTGAGAAAAATAGTTAAAGGTTCCTTTTACACCCCAACCAGATTGTTCTATGTATTTTATAGGGCATGAAAATAAAGTATTTCTTAAGTATATTCTTAGATCATCACATTTACCTGCAAAGAGAATAAATATGTCACAGTCAACAAATGAGACAAAACAAAACAAAAGTAAGAGATTTTTAAGACATTATGGTCCGGGGGGAAAATAAATACATACCTTGGAGGCAGAAGAACGGTGTTCAGATCTGGTTCTGTCTTTCATTGTTTGTGTGAATCATTTAATCTCTCTGGGACACAGTTTCTTCATCTGCAAAACAAATGGGATTTTACTTGTTGACCTCTGAGGCACCTTTCAGTTTTAGGTCTGTCTTCCTATGATTCTGTTGCCCAAAGCCAATTGGGCATTGTCATTTACCTTCTTAACAAGATGTTGATATACATGTCCATGTTCTAGGAGAAGAGATGCTCAAATTAAGGAGCGGGGGTGGATTCCCCCTCAATTACATATACATATGAGGAGACAGTCTCAGAGAAAAGTGCTTCACCTAATTCATATGATAATTGGTAGAGTCCAAACTTGAACCCAACTATTTTGACTCCATGACCTATGTAGTGATATTCTTGTTTTCCTACCCATGTGTATCGGAAACCACGCTGGCATGCCCAGGATGGCTGCTAGCACAGGTTCTTAAATCTAGTTTGCTAGGAAAGATAGCTGTTTAAGGGGTCCACAATTTTTTTAAAATTATATTCGCTAGTTCAAGGAAAATGTATACAAAGAAAATACAGAAAAAATTCAAGCAGAGAAATAAAGACCAATAGAGGTGCAGACAGGGCTCTGACTGCCTGAATCACTATACACTTTACATACATCCCTGGATCGAGAGAGCCTTTCCATCTGAGCAGGTGGGGAGCTCTGAACATAAGGCCACTCAGACTCTCCACCAGGGAATCACAAGATCCTTCTCATAAGCAAGCCCTCAAAGCAAAATACCAACTCAGAGTATATATACACTTCTCAGAACCAGAAGGCATCACAACCCTAGTAACTCAGTGCCTAATTAGAAATTAGTAAAAAGTGTGAAAGCTTTTCTACAAGCAAGCCTCCCCTAAGCAAGCTTTCCTTAATGGGCTCCATGTGAGGCCTATTAATGGGTGGAGAAGATCTTAAATCCCTAACATTACACCATCTTTGAAAGGGAGATAATTTCCCCCTTTAGTGTGTCGTGAATGAGATAAAGGCCCATGAGTTCTTTAGGTCCTTGGACAAGGACACATATTCTCAAAGTTGTTCTCATTAATACTTTATTGCTCTAGGAAGTAATTTTTCAGTCTGGCAAATATTCAATTAGTCTGCAAAGCCCAGAGAGATCTTGTGTCATTTTTGCCACTTGCTTCCAGTAGGTAGCCCAGGGCAGAGAAGGGCACAGTCTGTCCTGAGCTGAAATCTGTTGGAGGAGCTGCCCTGCCCTTGTGGCAATGCTATTTTTGCCATTCCTACATGGCATGTTAGAAAAAGCTCATCTCCCTTTAAAATAACATTTGGCAGTGTAGTTGTTCAGTAGTGTGTCATTACTGTCGTTCACATCTCTATTAACTTCATGAATGTCTTATTCAGCCTCACACATTTAAAAAGAATGCTCACCCACTACCTCTGGCATCTGTTTTCTGTCATTTGGTGAGGAATGGGCCAAAATAGAGATCATCCAAAGCCCAAGAGAGGGCAACAGAGGTACCAGGAGAGTTAGAAGTATTGTTGCCAGGACACCCTTGACACACAGGTGTGGTTGGCCACAACAGAACTAGACCATGAGAAGCAGATGGTATATGTTCAAGGAAACCAAATGCTTTTGGTGTATAGGGCTGGTCCAGTTATGTATTGCTTCTTGATCTTACTAGAGTACGTGCAAATGCTCTGAGTGGGATTATGGCGGAATCACTTAGTCACTGTGAAAGAAATCAGTGAAGGTGATTTTTTGCGCATGATGCCAGCAGCAGCTAAAATGAATGAAGCTTGAGTTTTGAAATAATGACACTAAAGACCAGTGGAGCTTTGCATCTACAACCTTTTCTGCCCATAACTCCTTCCTCTGTGTCTCCAGGCAATTTAAAAGCAATTTATTCTAATCCACGTTAGAGGTGGGGAACTGGAGATGCACAGAAGCAAATACTACTGGAATGAATGGAATCCCTCACTCTCTTCAGCTCCTCATTATTTCAAAAGGAAGTGAATCTGCTGCTCCTCAAGAGGTTTAGAGCCATATAGAAATGACTGATGCTTAATCAGTTTCTGATTCATTATTTTTCATGATGAACCATCTTTCTCTGTTTCTGAACCGAGTGCAGGAAACTCTCCGTTCAGCAGAAATCTCTACTCTGAACACCATTAGCCCACGGGTGCATCATTAGCACTATCTGGCTGCAAGAAGCAAGTGAGGACAAAAGGTCTTTAGTGATATATTAAATCTGAACCAAAAGAGCTGGAGTGTTTAGTGATTCTGAAGGACAGTCTTGACAGAGAAATGGATTTTGATGATTTAATTGCTTCTCAGAAATCTATAGAAGGGTAATTCCTAACACTGAAGTCCACTAGTACAATTCAAGTTAGGAAACCAAGATTCACTAGGATGTCTTTGGAAGCATTTCCCCTGGTTCCTCCTGCTTTCCAATACAAATGTATCATATCTTCTTATGTTGTATATCTAGCCATATTCCCTTCCTCTCTACTACTCTGCTCCCCATCACTAACCTTTCTTAGAAATTAGCTAGGGGAGTAGTATCCCACACTGTAATCCAACAATCCAAGGATGAATAATAGAAGAAGCAGAAATAAAAATGTCTATAGGAAAATGGAAGAAAAAGGAAACAGGCATTTTTAAGGAACTTATTATGTGCCGGGGACTAAGCTGAACACTTTACAGATACCTTATTTATGAAATCACAAAAACTAGAGTCTATATCCTCAAATTTTAAGTTGTAGAGAAGTTACAGACCATGATCTACAGTTGCTGTCTGTCAGGGAAAGGTGTCTTCCTGGGCACTTCCCTCTTCTTTCTACATCACACTCTATGATCAGAGCAGGTCAAAGAGGTGCAGTTTGATAATCAGTTGCTGCTCAGCAGGCTCCCATGGGCCATCTGTAAACTTAGAAGCCAAGATCTCTACCCCTAGTTCAGTAGTTTTTAATCTTTTTTTTTTTGGTCATGGACCATTTTGACTGTCTGGTGAAGCCAATAAAGCCCTCCTCAGAATAATGTCTTTAAGAGCATAAATTAAAATACATAGACTTACAAAGGAAGCTAATTATATTGAAAGTTATGTATATAAGTGTATACATATACACACATGCATACATATATAATTACGCACACACACGTGTACATACACACATATACAACCACGGTCAAGAACCCCAGGGTAAGAAATCTTGCTCTTGGTGCTTTCAGCAACTGTTCCTCCCCAGACTAGATCCATGAGAGAGGATGGTCATAGTGGCATGAATCTCAAAGCTATTTAATCAGTATCTACTTTGTGCAAGGTACTCTGGTTTGCCCTGAGGGAAAAACAAACATAATTAAGACTTGGTCCTTTACATTATGGAACTTATTTTATATTAGTCCATATTTATGCTGAATCCTCTTATCTATGTACTTCTTGTTTTTTCCCCTAAAATGGCAGTTCTTTGTAAGTAAGGATTGTTTCATTGATTGGATTTCTAGCCCTAACACCTAGCACAGGGCCTTGTACAAAGTAGACACTTTGTGTTTCTTCGTTGACTGATTGATCTGGCAGGGGCACTATGTCACAATCACAAATATGTAATATAATACTCTGCAATTCTTCAGTATATGTACAATAGCAATGTGGTAATTCTAATGTAGGATAGAATAAGGTAGGAGTATAAGGGAGTGATAGGCAAATACTAGACCTGTGGAAGGAAAGATTTTGACCCTAAGGAATTGAGGCAGCCTTTATGGAAGAAGCAGCCTTTGATCTGGGTCTTAGAAGATGAGTCCTAATTCAGAAAGTAGAGATGCAGTAGGGGAGGTAAGGAATATGCTGGGTGTGAGAAGAAGTGTGAGCATGAAGGCAGGCAAGCATGTCAGCTGGGAATGGGTTCTTCACCCACTTGCCCAAGATGAGATTTCACTGGATGAGTACATCGTGATTCAGTGATTGTCTATTTATGACCAGAAATTTAGACTATGTGAGCATTCAATCTCAAGGACAGTTTTATCCAGTTCCTTTCAGCTCCCTGGTTTTTTTTTTAGATTGGGCCTTTTCCTATTCAGATAACTATATTTAGCAGATTTCCTTTTAATGAATGATTAGCACTGTAATGGTTGGCACTTCCAACTGAGGCCCTTGTATAAGGCACTTTAAGAAAGACATCAGTTTTTTCAGGCCGTGAGGGTTCCACTTGGTGAGGGGTCTCCTGAATCAACACCGCACTTTTCACCTGTGCTCATTGAAAAGTTCCCTCACTCAACAGGATATGACCCATTAATGATTAACAGTACTTCCTGAACACTTGGAAAGAAATATAGGAAAGAAACGAGTGTTTTATTGTGGTCTCTGGAATTTGTTTTCCACAATTTTAATGTGACCACTTTGTTCTCCCCCTTGTCCCCAAATCTCAAATTAATGAATCTCCCATGAAAGGCTTGCTGCTTTGTTTTCATCCTGGGGATTTCAAGTGACTGAAGTCTGAGGTTGGTTTTTCAAAGAGAATTTGGACAGCTGAGTGCAACAAGCTTGGCCTATCCCCAGTGGACTGATCTCTAGTAAAGGATCTGTGGTTTGGCAGTGACTTTAGCAGGCTTCAAGCATTAATGATGCAAAATAATGCCTTTTGTCTTCCTACCATATTTGGGACCTTCTCGCTCTGCTGTGACATTACATTCTAAAAGAGGTTTTTGGAGATGAAATATCCCAGCCGTCCAGCAGGCCTTTCAGTTATTGCCACCCCTCCTTTCAGTGTTGGGTTCCCAAGGAGAGGAGAATCAGGAGCTAGGGAGAATCTCATTGCCCCACTGTGCAACACTGGAACCTCACTTTGCTCCTTTGTAAAGTGAGTCTAGTGTCTAGTCTGGCTGATCTCTGAAGTTTCCTGAATGTAACATCCTGTGACTCAGGTCACGTGCACCACAGACAGTTCATTCATTTTATATGCACATTTAACATGGTTAGTTCCTGGCGCTACCCCAGGAGCATGCCCTATCATCTATTTACACAACAGTTTTTATAGATACCTCTTGTAGATAAAAGTGAGTAACAACTCACATTTATAAGGTGCTTTGCTGTTTGTAGAGTGCTTTCCTCACTATGAAACTAGAGTGTCAGCATATTAAAACAGAGGAAGCAAAGACCCACCAGGAACATGTGATTTCTTTGTAGTGTCAAGACTGAGAAATGGACTTTGGACTTGAAGCCAAAAGCCTCTCCATTCATATACTTTCTGCACCCCGTCAGGTTCTCTTTCAGTTACATACCTTTCTCCAGGAACTTTGAAGGATGGGGCAGTTCATGCTGTAAGGCATGAAAGAAATCACAAACACATATTGTGAGGAACACTTAAGAAAAATATTTTCCTTGCTGCTCCATACTCGCCCTACCTCCCTGGTATGTATAGCAAAGGCTAGATTTACATTTCATATAAAGCACTGAAAAACTGTGTGTAATCACATGAAGAGGAAACTGGATTTAGACTGTCATCCGTGTACTGACTATATAATCTCTCACCAATCCAAAACTTTCATGGCCTGAGAAAGCTGATGTTCTTCCTAAAATGCCTTATACTTGGGGCCTAACTCTTCTGGCACTCTCATTCATTACAATGAAACATTCTTAAGATAGTAATTTGAGAGAGAATAAGCCCAATCTAAAAACAAACAGACCAATGAATTTAAAGGAATCAGCTAAAACTTCCCTTGAAATCACATACCAATATGTTCTAAATTTCCAGTTAGAAATGAACAATTAATGAGTCAGGATGCATTCATCAAATTAAGCCCCTACCTACTTATCTTAGCAGCCTGGGCAAGTGGGTGAAAGCCCACCTCTTGCTGAGTGAGTGGCAATCACGTTTGCCTGCCTCCACACTCATGTTATTTCCTATACCTAGAATGTCTCTTCTTGTCAGGGCTACCACCCCTCTTTGCTTAGTAGTTGTATACCCAGAAAGATGAAACTAATTATAATACTAGACTGAGTAGGTTAGAGTTAGGAAAGTAAACGTTTTTTAGACAACTCGTGCAATATTACCAAAGCAAATGACCACTATTTGGGGGGGAAGGTTCTGCTGGTTTGGCTTATCCAGGCCACCTCCTTCCCTCTTCCTCTCCCACAACATGAATGATTTCATAACTAACTGAGTCCACAGGCTCTTTAAAAATCATCTTGACTTCCACTTGGGAGTCCAAATGTTGTCTATGCCATTAAAAAAAAAAGCACCCAAATTAAACTCTTGTCAGTTCCATTTCCCTCATCACTTAGAAAGAGTCCAAACCTGAGTCGTTTTTCTAAAATGTTTGTTCTTGTGTAGCCGGGTCCCAATAACGTGCTATGAACACAACGGATGGTACTTCATCTGTTTTCTACTGCTTAGGATTGGTTAGAAGATTTAATTTTATAGCATGTAAGGTCTCTGTTTAGAAATGGCACATTGAAGGAGGTTGGGGCGAGCAGCCATAGAGATGTTTCTTCATCTGTAATATCCTCATTAGATTCCAGACCTCTGAAGGGTAGAGAGAGCATAAATAAAATATGCTCAGTTTTTAGCTGAATAGGGAAGCTCAGCAGCCCCTGCACTTTAATGCATACTTGCATTTTTGTAACTTGGCTGCATGCTAAGGATGCTGAGCAGTATGCAAGTAGACAGGCAGTTAGGGAATTTTAGTTGTGTATGGTCAGATTACAAACATGTGACAAAAGTCAAATGCATATGAAGCCTTATGAAATATCCTTTGGGATTCACAAATTGCACAGCCACGGTGGCACTCAATATTCTGAAATTAACTAGCTGTGTGAACTTTGGCAAGTCCTTATGCTTCTCTGGGCTTTGCTTCCCAAAACTGTAAAATTCCGGGTTTAGATTAGAGAGACTCTGAAGAAAAAGTCCTTTTTAGTTTTTCTGATTTTCTGTGTTAACAACCTGCAGTGACATAGTAAGAAAGATACTAGACTGGAAATCAGGAGACCTGGGGTTCTAGTCTATATTCTTTCATTAACTAGCTGTGTGACTTCAAATTAACCATAACCTCTCTGAGCCTCTCGTTCTTTATCTGTAAAATGGGAGCAGGGGTGGATTAAATAATTGTTAAGGCCCCCTGCCCGCCCTACCTTTCTATGGTTTAGCAGTACTCACATGTGTTGTTTGACATCAGTGGATCTGACTACTCCATTATTAATGTCACAAATAATAGGGTGTATTCAGGAAGCAGGAAAAAGAGTGACCTGCTGGGAGGAACAACTTAAAACTCTTGTTTTGATGTTTCCAAGTAGTTTATTTCCTGTAACCTTAATTAGCACCATGAGAAAAGTTGTTGAAGAGAAGTCGTGTGCTGCTGTTTAAACTTTGGTTTAAATTGCCATGGTTTCTGTGAGTCAGTGAAAATATGTATTTTGTGGGGACTTCGCAACCAATACTCAGCAAAGAAGATGGTACCAATTCAGATGTATTCAGATATAATTAAATCTAGGTCACGTTCAAGTCCATTAAGCAGCAGCCCCAAATACTTTTAATTAATGGGTTCAAATTGGTTGGTCATGGGAGCTTATTTTTTTAAAAATCATTCTATTTAACAGTCAAGAACCGTATGTCTTATCTGTTTTTCTCCAGAATTCTTATTTGCAATTCAGTGCAATGCAATTTGCTATGAAGGTTTCAACACATGCCCTTATTTACAGAGGTTATGAAGCAGTAAGAACCTATATCTCTGACTCAGACCTTTGGGGACATAGTCTGAATTCTTTATCAGTCTCTATTCCCAAGAATGTCACAGATCTAAACGACACTAACAATAAACATTTTTTAAAGCACATACTTTGTGAAAGGCATTGTACTGGATGCTGAGAATTCAAAAATAGGGGGGAGGGGATCATATATCCCTTGCCTTCAAGGAGGGGAATACAACACGTACACAAAAAAGTGTGATATGAGGAAGAAAGTGAATGGGGCAAAGGGGGAGTTCTCTTAAGGTGTTCTCAGAGTGCTCTCTAAAGTTTTTAAGAAGGAGACATCATTTTCAAATGAGACAGAGGTTGGATCAAGGACTGTTTTATGGAGGAAGTGTGTTCTGAGCTAGACACTAAAGGAAGCGAAGACTTTTGGTGGATGGATTTGTGGAGATGATGGTAAGAGGAGATGTTTCTAGTCATGGGGGATGGTCTACATAAAAAACATAGAGGAGAAAGATTACACTTTCTGCTGGAAAATCAGGGAAGAGAAATATATTGGATGAGATTGGGGAGCCAAAGGCAGGTGAATAGAAAATGAAATCAGGCAATAGTTTGTTTCATAGTTATTATGCATGAAGGGAGTAATAAGGCTAGATGGATAATGAGGAGGCATTGTATAGGGCCTTGGATGCCAGGCTACAGATTTTGTATTCAGGGAGTCACTAAAAGTTTTTGAATAGGGGAGTGACATACTGTCGTTAATATAATTTTTTTAACTATTTGACATGGATTGGGGAGGGAAGAGACAAGGGGCAAGAAAACCAGTTAGAGGGCTATTACAGTCAATCAGATGGAGTATGACTCAGTGGTAGCCTCATAAATTTTCAATAACCGTATGTCCAAAAAAAAATCTAAAAATGAATGAATGGCAGACTTTTAATTTTAATGTTCATTATTAACATTTTTCTCCATCACTTAAGTCTAGACAATCAAAACAATAAATCAACACTTGATTTGTAGCACTTGCTGGTTTCTGCAGTGTGAATCCTCACCCTGATAATTTAAAAATTGGCTCTCAAGAGCCCGTATCAGCTGCCTCCAGCACACCCCTAAATGTGACTTTGTAGATGGTTGTTAGCTGTATAAGAGAGAAGAAAATGGATCTAAGGAGTAACATGCAGAATCAACAGATGCTGGTTATCTATCAGGGAAAAGTCAAGAAAGGATTTTTGAACCTGGGCGACTGTGTATTTATGAAATACACATACAATGTTAGGGAGATAAGAAGGTTTTAGAGGTTAGTTGATGAGTGAAATTTTAGATATATTGACTTTGAGTTATTGGTGAGACAAAGGTAGAAGTATAATTTCCAGTAAGTAATACAGAACTCTAGAGGTCAGGAAAAGGATTGGATATACCGGTTTGGAAGTTGTCTAAAGGAGATGATTCAATTCAGGTCTTCAAGGGAGACAAAATGCTAAGAGAAGACTAGGACTTAAAATAGATCCTTGGATGGGAATCCACACGTAAAAGATGGAAGGGGCCAATAAAGAACATGTAGGAAAAATAGGAGAAAAACCAGAAGAGAATACCGAATTAAGGAACAATAAAGTATCAAGAAAGAGGAGGCAGTCAAATTTGATAGAAAGAGCCAGGAAGAGGACTGGAAATAGGCCATTGAATTTGATATGTAAGAACCTTTCCAACTCTATAATCTTAAGTTTTCTGTCACTTGACAAGTCAGACTTTCTACTATCAATCTGTCAGAAAGGTAGAAATTGTCTCCTGGATATAGAAGCAAGTAATGGTAACTAAACCTATCAAGAGTAAGAACCTTGGCCAGCTCCAGGGCCTTAAATTGGTCAAGGAGAGCATCATTCTCCCTTCTCTTTACCAATATCTGGTATTTCTTTGAATTCTTTTTTTTTTCCTGCAGGTATAAATTTTTCTCGTGAATAGACTCCCATTCCTAATGGAAGACAGTATAAGTTGCTAAGATGTGGCTAACTTGTAGAAGGAGAATCCGTTGCTAGATCTTAAAGCTATGTCTGCTTTAACATTCACTAAGTCCTTATGATATGTAAAGCACTGTGCTACATTATAGAGATACAAAGATACTGCACCAGTCCTTCTCCAAAGGTAGAGGTGACAAGGAAGAATTAGATAAATGCTATTAGAAATTTGAGGAGGCTGAAATCATATTTACGAGAGACAGTCAAAGTAGACTTGTGAAGGATTGTAGTGCCCGAGTTGGACCTTGAAAGAGGAGAGAGAGGAGATTGGAAGTGATAAGACATTATTCCAGCTACAAGGAATGCTGTAAGCAAAGAAACAATAGCCACAGAGGTCAAATTAAGGATTGGTGGTAGAGTAGTTATGATATCATAGGTTTCTGAATAAGAAGGAATTTTGGAAGGCAGCAAATAGAAACCTTTCATTTTTCAGAGAAGGGAACTAAGGCTCAAAAAAGGTTGTGACTTTTTCAGAGTAATATTTTGGTGGCAAAAGTAGATTGGAACTCAGGCCCTCTGACTCTAAATCTTTCTTTCTTTCTTTCTTTCTTTCTTCCTTCCTTCCTTCACTCCCTCTTTCCTTCCTTTCCTCTTTCCTTCACTCTCTCCTTCCTTCACTCCCCCCTTTCCTTCCTTCTTTCCTTCATTCATTCCTGCCATATTTACTGAGAAGATATATTCAGGACACTGCCCTGTGTACCATCTTGGTCCCTTGGGACTTCTCTGTGTCTTGGCATATTGCCTCCCTGGTCCAATTGTACTGAATCAGGGGGATATTTAAAGGGTTTAGATTAAATGAGAAAAGTTGAGATCAGGTCAGGCTGGAAAGGGTAATGGGTTCTGAATGTAATGAGGAGCTTTAATGTCAAGATCAGGAGTTTATTTTGTGTTTGGTAGGCAATGAGAAGCCGCTTAAGAATTCTGAGTAGAAGAGTGACATGATCGTCATTAGGGAGATCATTTCAGAAGTATCTCAGAGGATGACTGAGAGCAGATAAACGGGAAATAGAGATAGCTAGTTCATAGTATAGACAAGAAGGGATGAAGGTTCAAACTAGGGTGAGTGTAGTGGAAGTGAAGAAGAGGGGCTGGATGAGAGATACAGAAGTGACATATTTAGCTGGGTTGGACCCCTAAGGTGAAAGAACTCCAAAGACGAGTAGATGACCTTCCCCAGGGACTGGGACCTAGATTCTGGAAAACTCATATATAGAGATCTAATGTGGGAAATATTAGTTCAGGTGGAGAGGAACAAGTAAGTGAAAGCAGGCAGATGGCAAGCCCCGCTGGGTACATGGCTAGATGAGATGTGAAACTTCCCCTCCCTACTCAGAGACTATTAAGTGTTTACTTTTTTATGTCTTACTATCCCCAGTGAAGGTCATCATCGACTTTTCCCTATCTCAGCGATTTCAGGATCTTTGGGGCAGAGAATAGTATGTCCCCCTAATTGCAATGCTAGGTACCCCTTTCCTATTACATTTATGGTGGTAGGCTAATCATAAAAGATCTTGAAATTTTGCTTCTTTCCTCAACAAAATTCTAGACCACTCCCTGTATTCAGATGGGGACAAACCACCTTTATGTCCACTTCTGGAATTTGACTGAGGATTGAAGGGATTCCGGATCCCTTGGTACTTAGGTGGGGTAAGAGGGTAGGAAGAGGAGAGGGAAGAGGACAGGTATTGCTTAGAGCTTTTTAATTAATCCATGCTAAGTTACTTCCCATTCAAGCAGCTGTAGAGACAGAAGAGAGTAGGGGAAGGAGAAGGAATCCAATTCATAAACATAGTTCTAATTTCAGCATCCTTAGCTCTAAGAGCCAGGAAAGAGAGAGGTTAGGTTCTTGGCATTCTCCATAGTTACTGCAGAAGTAAATGATCCCTCGTGGAATGTGAACTGTCTTAAGTTGATTTGCCTATGGGGACAACACAATGGGTTTGCTGATACCATACTTAATATTTATTATTTGACTATACTCCACACCATACTTAGCACACTACCAAACTCTCCAGAGGGCATGCCCTCACCATCTGGGAGCTTCAATTCCTAAGGAGACATGTTAGACAGTAGAATTGGCTTGTGCCAATTAAAAGCGTTTCATTTTGGACTAGGAAAAACAATGCCAAGTTGAAGCATTATGTGACACCCATTGTCCCTGTCTTAGGTCTCCTGAGGTCTGCAGACTGTCATTCTGCTGCCATCTACTGTCAGCAGTAGGAAAAGCCCAACATTTTGCTTCAGCTGTGGCTACTGGCAGCTTTACTGATTTTACAAAGAATAATGCCTTCCCTTTCCTATCAACCCTCCTAAAAAAAAATAGAGTTCTGATGGTGTCCAGTGATGTAACCATTCTAAAAACCTGTGTCTTCCAGTCTGCCATCATGTGTTAGAATACTGTCATTCGAAATGTAATCAAGCTACCAAGTGACCTTTTGTGGCATCCCCCAACCCCCAGCATCACTGAAAGGCTCTGTTGTTCTATCCATTCAATGAAGAAACCTCCTGCTTAATTTGCCAAGAGTTTTCTTAGTCATGTTCTCTGGCCCATTACAGAAAGATTATTGTTGGATGTTAGGACCTCCTCCTCTCTTCTGCCAGGCTCATTCCTTCTCTTTTTATCATGGAAGAGGAATATAGCACACCTTAATTACATTTCTAGAAAGCTTTGCAATTGAATTTTTACACAGAGTTCAGTGGCAGCAGACACCTTTACCCTACCTCTCACCTAAGATGCCTGTGGATATCTCTCAAAACTGTGTGTTGAGAAATGTAAGGTAGTCATGACTCACTTTAAGTCAAGGAAAAAAATCCTAAATTGTGTGGGGGTTTTTGTTGTTGTTGTTTTGCAGTTGTTTGTTGGACTGGGGTTCCCATATGAAGGTCCAGCTCCCCTTGAGGCTATTGCTAATGGATGTGCATTCCTGAATGTCAAGTTTAACCCACCAAAAAGCAGCAAAAACACGGACTTTTTTATAGGCAAACCAACCCTGAGAGAGGTAAGTATCTATCAAAGCATTAACCAAAAGACTGTGACTCTAGCGTAGTAGTTTAACAAACATCATCCTTAACCCCCTAATTATAGCAGGCTTCTCTAAGCAGGGGATGAGAAGTAAATGAAATTGATTAGCAAACATTTCCTGACCACATGTTATATGCAAGACATCAAATGAAGTTAGGTGTGTTAAGCTGTACAAAGAAAAATGAAGCATGTTTCTTACCTTCAAGAAGGAAGAAGTGTAGTAGGTTGGTAGCATATTTGAGAAATGACTATGAAGTGATATGAATGATATTTTTTAGTAAATCAATTATAAATGCATATTCTCCCCTTCAAAACAGTAACATTGGAAGGCTGTATTCCAATGATTCTACCAGTGCTCAAAAACATTTTTAGAATTATTCTTTTGAGAAGAGAAAGGTACTATTAGTCAGAGGGCTTTATAGTACAAGTGGCAACTAAGCTAGGCCTTCTACAAATAGAGGTAAAGTCTTATTGATGCTTTTTGATTTGACATCACAGTGCTATCTAGATATATTCCATCCCTCTGTGAACCTTTCCGTGATAAATAAATTATGAAAAATCAGTTCCAAACAAAACTAACCAATGAATTGATTGCATCTGAGTGTGTAAAACATTTCACACCCATAGTCCTCTATATCTCTACTGAAGAGTCTGCAAATGGTCATTCCAGTTAGTGCTCAATTTCTTTAGTTCATTCATTGTTTTTTTTTTCCTGTTCTCTTTATATGCATTGTTTTATTCTTTTCTGCTTACTTCACTCTGCATTAGTTGATACATGTCTTCTGTGTTTTTCTGAACCCCTTATAGTCATAATTATAGCACAATCACAATTCCATTGCATTCATGTACCATGATTTGTTTGGCCATTCCTCAATATCAACAAGTACCCATTTTGTTTCCAGTACTTTGCTACCACAAAAAAAAAATGTGCAGGGTTTTTTGGTATCCTTAATGGTATATCAAGTCATAGCTTTGAAAGTTCCTTGTTTAATTTATGATATACTGGAAAAGAAAATCAATAGATCCCCAACCTCTTCTGAAATCTAGGTCTAGTCTTGCAACTCCAGCTGCCTATTGAACATCTTGAACTAATTGTCCCTTAGACATCTTAAACTCAATCTGTTAAGTAACCTGTACAGAATAGATATTCATGGTTTCGTGTCCAGTATTGTCCTCTTCTATAATGCATATTTCGAGAATCCTGTTTTACATGGAGGGAAACAAATATTTATTAAATGCATACAGTGCGCCAAGCCCTGTACTAAGCATTTTACAAATACTGTCTCATTTGCATCTCACAACAACTATGTGAGATAGGTGCTGTTATTTCCATTTTACAATTGAGGAAATTGAGTTAGTCAATTAAGTTACTTACCTAGAATCACACAGCTAAGACACAGTAAGTGTCTTAATTAGCTGAGATGGAACTTGGGTCTTTCTGATGTCAGGCCCAATGCTCCATTTACTGTACCACGGAGCTAAGCAGTTTGTTAAGTTCATAATTTTAAAAATAAATATGTCCTTCATGGTGGCACAGTCATTCTTGACAATAGACTTTTGGAAGTGGCCGAATTGGCTTTTGGAGCCAAGCCTAGTAAATTAAGCGTGTGATCAAGCTGCTTAGTGGTGATTTAAGTAGGAAATAAGGGTGATCTCCTGGTGTGGCTCCTAAACAGTCCCTGAAATAAGTCTAAGAAAGAAATTCCTGATTGAAACAAATGACTGTACCATATATGCTGGTTTAAAAATAACTCACAGCCCTTGATGGCCATAGCTCATACATAGGAAGAATGGGGCTTTGAAAATAACTCATTAGCTCATATTCATGTAGTGTGTTAACATTTAGAAAGTACTGTTTTCATAAGAATCCTGTAAAGGATGCATGCAGTAAAAAGATTACTATTCATTATCTTTTTGAAGATGAGGAACTGATTCTCAGACATTATAATTAACTCAGAAATAATAAACAACTTCCTTAAGGTCACATGGGTAGTAAATGATGGAGATGTAACTCAGGTCATCTGACCTAAAGTGGTCTGTTCATTATATTCTGTGCTGCTTCTGTAGGTCTGAAAAGCAGCAGAGGAGAATCAGTACTAAGAATACTAGAAAAGCATGAAGGGGCCAGGCTGTGAAGGAGCTTTAAAAGTCAAAGAGGATTTTTTATTTGACGCTGGACGTAATAGAGAATCACTGGTGTTTATCAAGTTAGGGCGTAATATGATCAGTGCTGCCCTGTAGAAAGATTATGTTGGTATATGAGTAGAGGATGGATTGAAGTGGGGAGAGATTTGAGGAAAGGACACCGAACAGCAGGGCATTGCAATAGGCCAGGTGAGAGGTGATAAGGGGTGATGATATTGTCAGAGGGAGGATACAGGGGGACATATATGAGAGATGGTACAAAAGTAGAACAAGACTTGGCAGTAGATTGGATAGGTAATCTCTAGAATGACACCAAGGTTGGGAGCTTAGATAAGGGGGAGGATGGCACTGTCCTTGATAGTAATAGGGAAATTCAGAAGAGGGGAGGATGTTTGGAATGAAGGGAAGATAATGAGTTCTGATTTGGACAGTTTAAGTTTAAGATACCTTAAAGGATAGTAGTTCAAGACTTCAGGAGAGAAGTTAGAACTGAATATAAAGATCCTGGAATAATCTACAAAGAAATGATAATTGAACCCTTACAATTGGATGAAATCACTAAGTGAAATAATATAGGGGAAGAAGGGAAGAGAACCTAAGGCATGGTGTGGGGGGATCTCCTGTGGTTAGGGTACGTGATAGTTGGTCTTAATAAATGCTTGTTCCCTTTCTTGTTCTTATTCTTTTAAGTAAAGTTGAGCTAATAGCCTGGAAATTTTTCATACTTCTCCTCAATGGGTTTCTGACTTTCAGAGAATGATACAGATTAATTATGGGTTGAGATGAAACTCTTTTGTTCACTTATTAGACAAACACTGAGTTTATTAGTTGGTCTTTGATCATGGAGAACTGGGAATATATGCAGTATTGAAGGACAGATATCCTAGTTTTTAGAAAAGGGGAGTTTGCTTATTATCAGATAATGAGCTTAACTTCAAATCTTGGACAAAAATGATGAGATAGGGTTATATGATAGGAGAGTAGGGTTAATTTAGAAGTGGTTGAATATTTGGACCAAAAAATGGTCAAGAATGTTCTCTACGAACTGTATTTGATCCTATGTGGTCTCACTTTTCTTTGTTTTTTTCAGTGAGTTTGATAAAGGCATGTATAACATACTTTCACAATTTTGGTAGGAAAGGATAGCTAATAAACTGGATTAAGAAGACAATATCCAAATAAATAGATCTAGAATGGCCAGAATAGTGGACTATTGATTCTGATAAGATGAAACTGAATAAACATAAAAGAAGTAGGAGAGGGAATAAACATTTATTAAGCACCCACTAAATGCCAAGCACTGGGCTATGAGCTTTTAAAATCTTATCTCATTTGATCCTTGCAACGACCCTGGAAGGGAGGGATTTTACATTTTACAATTGAGGAAATTCAGGCAGAGATTTAAGTGACTTTAAGTTCCATGACTAGGAAAGTGTCTGGTGCTGGATTTGAACTTGAGTCTTCATGAATAATATCTAGCATTTTATATAATGCCTATGATGTGCCAGGTGCTATGTTAGGTACTTTACAAATATCTCATTTGATCCTCACAACAATCCTGGAAAGTAGGTGCTATTAATATCCTCATTATACAGATGAGGAAACAAATCTAGACAAGGGTTAAGTGATTTGCCTGAAGTCCCATAGCTAGCAAATATCTGAGGCCAGATTTGAATTTAGGTCATCCTGGTGTGAGGGCACAAAGTAAAATCATATCCTTCATCAATTCAAATTGAGGCAGGTCCTATTCACCAGCGGTTCATATGCAAAATGTCTGGGGTTTCAGGTTGATTGAAAACTGAAGAAGAGTCAATAATTTGAAATGACAGCCAAGAAAGCAAATTATATCCTAGGCTCCCTTGATAGGCATCACGTTCATGACTAGGGAGTTTATAATCCCACTGTGTTCTGCCTTGATCAGACCACACTGGAGGGCTATTTTCAGTCTGGATTCTACATTTTAGGAAAGATTTTGATAAGCTAAGGAACATCAAGGGAAGGGCAGCTAGAATGGTAAAGGACCTCAAATTTATGTTGTATCAAGATCACCTGAAGAAATTGGGTATATTAATCCTTCAGAAAAGGAGCCACAGAAGGGCCTGTGATAGCTGCCTTCAAACCTATGAGGTGCTAGCATCTGGAAAAGAGGTTAGATTGGTTTTGATTGGCTACAAAAGGCAGGAAAATCATCCTAGTAATAAAGCTTCATAAAAGGAGAATTGGCTGCCCGGGGAAGTAATAGGTCAAGGTTGGGTGACCTCTTCTCAAGTGTGATGCAGGAGGGTTTCATGTTCAGGTAGAGGTTGGACAAAATTAGTCAATAAAGATTAGACACCTACTATGTGCCAGGCACGAGGCTGCCCTCTGAGATCCTCCCCAACTCCAAAGATCTGTGATTCTGTGAGTTCTGCCTATGTTCTGGATCCTTGAGGATACAAAGAATTATAAGATATGGTCCCAGTCACCATGGAATTTACAGTCTGGTAAAATACATAAGGCTTGTATGTTGATAAATATCATAGAGGATCGGAATAGTACTTATGACTTCAATTGTGTAGGGAACTCCCAGGTGAGAAAACACCCTCTACCTCTACAACTCAGTGACTTGCCTGAGGTCACCCAGCCAGTTGGTATCAGAGGCAGTTAGAAAGATAAGTACAAAGGAAGTGGTAAGCCATTTGAGAAGGTACATGTAAAAGACCATGGGGACTCAGAGGAGGAAAAGATCACTCAGCCTTGAGAGATCAAAAGTTTTCCTCTCTTCTGTGTGACTTCAAACATTTAAATGCTTATTAGAATAGTGTAGAACATGGTACTGAGCATTGAGAGAGACAAATTAAATAATCCATGGGATTTTTTTCCTCCTTCATGGAGCTTTCTTTCAGTCTAGTTAGAGGACTTTGAAAATGGCCAGAAGTGTATCTTCTGCCACCGTTCATAGGATAGGAATAAAATAATCATTTATAGGAAGATGCAAGAGTATTCTGTTATTACTAGAGTGACTGGGGACTGGATGGATTTAGTCAGGGATGACTTCTTGGAGAAGGTGAATCCTGAGCAGATTTTGGAAAGAGGAGAGGGACACAAATAGGACTGTGGCAGGAGGCTGGTATTAATAAAGGCTTGGTAGCAAGGGCCAGTGTCTTAGGCTTGTTCCCTTGGCGCAAATAAGGGTAGTGCAAGCCTTTGGTATAGTGGGAAATGGAGAGTGGAAGACATAGCAGAGATAGGAGAATGCAATGAATTCTTTCAAGCGATATTTACATGATTGATTGATTTATATTTATATCATTTTTGTATATTTGTATGATATATTAAATATGTTTATATATTTTAATATTCATTTATATGATATTGATATTTATATGATTTTTTAAGCACTATGTAGACAAAACAGATTCTGCCTAGAAGAACAGGAAACTTAAATGTAAAGAAAGATAAGCTGGCTCGACAAATATACCTATTGTGAAGCAGCTTTGTAGGCCAAAAAAGGGTTCATAGTGAGAAGTAGTCATGAGAACTTAGTCTCCTGGGCCAAATTAAGTTTTTAATACCAAGAGGACACAACAACTATAAATTCCCTAGGTCACAGTGCCGTCACATCGTCAGCACTCATAGCTAGAAAAGCATCACCTTAGCATAATTTTTGTTCTCCGGACCAGTTCAAAAACTTTGAGGCATTTGCCTGGTGTGTTTTCTTTTTCTCTGCTTTTTACCATTACTCATATTTTGATCACACTAAAACCTTGATTTTTATTGCAAGCCTCCCTTCTGTGCCTACTTGACTCTCTAAGCTGCTGTTTAATAGACACTGGCTGATATAGGGGATGTCCAGTGATGGATGGTGTGTGGCAGGCTGTTTTATTTTCATCTGTTTGGAAGGAGGAGGGGTGCTGTTATATCTTCCATCTCACCCTGGAAGTGACATACCATTTCCTGTCTCCAAACGGGATTCATAATTTGTTCTTGTCCTTGAACTCATCCCTGTTTTATTGTTACATGAGTATTTAAAGGCTTAAAACCAGTTAGGGGGTGGGGAGGGATGGAAGGGGAGAAGAGGGCGGGATGTGAATGGAGGTTACTTTATTTGCTTGTTTGTTTTTAATACCGAGAGTATTCTGTTACTTGCACCAGTACAACTCAGTACCATAAAAGGCACAAAAAACAGTGTTTGGCACAGAAAGGGAAATATCTGGGGCATGATGATAATGTGTTTTATTCTGCTTCTTTTTCTTTTTCAGCTAACTTCTCAGCATCCTTATGCTGAAGTTTTCATTGGGCCACCACATGTCTGGACCGTGAACCCAACTGATCATCGTGAAGTAGAGAATGCAGTGAAAGCAATTTTAAATCAAAAGGTTAAAAAAAACCCCAATATTCATTTTCTCCATGTATAGCATGAACTTGAAAGTGTTGCAAGTGCTAATGTGGCAGTCATCCAAAATGCTTTGTTCTCCTAAATCAAACTTTACCATTGCACCTTACCACTAAAGTTAAAAAAAATAGGCTTAGCCTATAGAATTTGACATGGGAGTCTCCCATCTTTTCTATGAAATTAAAGAGAGTAGGCCACAATTTCACTGGGTTCTTATTCCATTAGAAAGCTCTGAAGGCAACAGATAAGAAGATGGACGTGGAACCATAGCATGTGCCTGTGATGAAGAGATAAGAAAAAGTAATCAAGGAAATACTTGAAAATCCTTTTTTTTTTAATAGCAACTCATTCTTACCTTGGTGCCATTCAAATTACAAATTGTATAACATTATATAAAGTAACTATTAGTTACTGTGCTAAATTAATATGCATAAGATAAGGTTTCCCTATTAGGACTAATTAGAAGATTGGAATTCCAATTAAGTGGGAATAATTTTTTTTTCCTGTTGAGGAAATTACACTCTGTACATCTTTTGACTTTCTACAAACTGTGTTAGGCCACTTAAGAGAATCTCTGTAAGGGCCATGTACCTGAAGTATTTCACTATAGAGCATTTGTTAACCTTTTATCAGTCTTCTGTTTCAATGCTCAGGGCATTGAATTAGTTAAGCAGTTAGATGGTACAGTGGATAGAGTGCTGGACCTGGACCTGAAGTCAGAAGACTCATCTTTCTGAGTTCAAATCTAACCTCAGACATTTACTAGCTATGTGACTCTCAGCAAGTCACTTAATCCTGTTTGCCTCAGTTTCCTCATCTGTAAAATGAGCTAGAAAAGGAAATGGCAAGCCACTCTAGTATCTTTGCCAAGAAATCCTAAATTGAGTCTCAAAGAGTCAGACATGACTGAAACAACTTAGCAACAACCACAAAGCATCCTCTGTTAATAGTTGAGCAAAAAGTGCAATTGCCCTTGCCCACTATTGCCAGACAGTCCACAGTTGGTAGAATTGGAGCCAAATTAGCATTTGAGGTTTTTCTTTTCCCAAAATATTTTCCCTCTACCTCTCATCACATTTCCCCATTTAAGAATTGCTTCCACTGATTATCGAAGGCTTTTTGGTCTTAAAGGTCCCCTGTATTAAATGTGATTACACCTGCCTGGGAATTGATAACGTAATGAAGTATTACCAGACCTACGCTGATCCCTCATTGTGGAATGCAGATAACCAGGGCTCTAGAAGGCTGTAGAATCAGAGTGCAAGCTTGAGAAGGTCTCAGAATTCTGGAAAGGATTCAAGTGAGTCCCAGAAATAGACTTTGTTTACTTCCCAAGGATCAGCCTCCTCATTTCAGCTCAGCACAGCTCAGGTTCATCCCTAGGTTAGTCAGAGAATAATAAACTTTTTCAGTTACATCAACTCTTAGAGACTATGTACTAAGTTATAGAGAGATTAAAATCTACTTTGGTCAAGGAATCACCCACACCAATGCAATCACACCACACTGACATATTGAAGAAGTTATGAGCTAATGAGATAGTGGGCATGATGTGGCAAGTAGAGAACTGGGCTTGAAACCAGAAGGATCTGGGTTCAAGCATCATCTCTGACACATCAAGGCTACCTTGGGCAAAGTACTTAATTTCTCTGACTAACTTTCTGACCAGAAGTTGCCAAAAACATGCTGACCTGCAGAGATGGAGGGGATTTCCTTACCTAGAATTCCCTCTACAGTGAAATTGGAGGGCCAGTCTTTATCACTATCAACTAATGCCATTGGGAAATAGCTGCCACTCACTGGAAAGCAAAACTTTGTAGGTATAAAGAGGTTCCTATGACAGAGAACAATGGATACAGGTGCTGGGGAAAATTCCATGAGATGGAATGTATCCCTGCAAAAGACTATGTTAACCTAGTAGAGAGGGATGTTGAGAAGGGGGGTGGGGGAGAAGAGCAGTGGGAGAGGAATGACTCTTGTGTTTGCCTGTGTTGCTCAAACATGCTGCTGCTTCTGCGAACCAGTAGTGGCCAGAAGCTTGGAAGTCCTGGTTACTGGAGAAAGACTTCCTCTCTTTAGGCCTACAGTTGAGCTAACTACATAGCCTTTTGGTCTGTTAGAGGTGATATAATTATATTTTTGTTTCACCAGAAAGATGAATCTCTTTTAGAATATTATCATTGGCATACCTAGATCCCTCTCCAAAGGAATGTACTTCATATGTTCAATGATTTCAGGAATAAATGACACTTTTTTTTTTCACTTTTTTGCTTGATTAGAAAATTTCTACAGTTAATAGCATTTAATACACCATAATGGCAGTTCATGCACTCTCATCACATTTCCTAGGCTAAGGCTTTGTCTGGGTAGGGAACCGAAGAAATATTCATCAGATTTTGTTTGTTGAAATGACTTTTGAGTTAATAAACTCCCATTTCATGGCAGTGGGCCTTTTGGGATATATTAGAGAAAAAAACTTCTCTGTATTAGAGCTTGTTTTTAGCCCATAACTAGATTTGCTGGCCACATGGAAGGTAGTTTTTATCAGTCTGTCTAACTGTAGAAAAAAAATGAGTCCTCTATTACAAAGACTTTTGTTTTAGTTCCTTTGTATGAACCTCTTGGTAGACATCTGTTGGAATGTGACACGCGTAAGCGGCTGACAGTGAAATGTGAATACAAAATCTTGAAAAGGAAAGAAAATGTAATAGTTAATATGAAGCCATCTCTGATGTGTAGAGGACATTTTAAAAGACACATAGAAATAATAGAATATCCTCAAAGTACTTTGAACTCTTCAGAGATATGTACCCTAGAAACAGTTCTGCTAGAAAATCCTTGGTTTGATCCCACAGTACTTAGAGACAATTCCTATATTCACACTACTTCCTCAAACACTACCCTGACATACAGATTAGTATTACTGATAAATATCACATGCTTCATATAGGGGGGAAAAACCACTGTATTTGGTCATGATTCATCCCTCCAACAAACACTGTACTATGACTTATGGTTATAACTTAAGGACATTTCATGGGCAGCATAACATACTGATGCCAGACCATGAAAAGTAAGGAAACTCAAGTTTAACCCAGTTTTATTGGAGCACTGTTGATAGGCCAAAAGTTATCAATATAGGGTTGGTCCAAGATTAGCCATCAGGTTGTAATGTAAAAGCTACAAGGTTGCAGGTGGAGGCAACAAAATTTGAGAGAAAAGAAAATGTAATAGTTAATGCGAAGGGCCATCAGTCCTGGATAGGTAAGACTTATTAGGGCATCTGGAGTGGGAACAACAGAGACAGGTTCTCTGATTGCTTGGTTTGGAACTTAGTTTTTGTTAAGGTTTCTGAAATGGACAAAAATCATAAGTCTTCTTTAGAACATCCTGACTGTCATGTCAAAAGCAACAATTGACAGACCTGAGCTTACTGCCCATTCAGTGGAAAAAACAGTGAGTAGTGTCCTCCCTTTACATAGAAATAATGTGTCCTATTTCAACAGATTGAACCTTACATGCCATACGAGTTCACATGTGAAGGGATGCTGCAAAGGATGAATGCTTTTATTGAAAAACAGGTAAGTTTCTTTAGAAATATCTCTTTCCATTTAGTTGTCCTGTTTCATATAACCTCAACTACATGGTTTTCAAGAAGAGGAAAGAAAATATGTTGGTGATTCTCTTGTTGCTCTAATGGCCAGAGAAAATGAATTGGATGGTTTTTTTATATAATGTCTATAGAAGATCATGCCTAGGGATAGAGTTAGGGATAGGGATAAGAATTGGGAATAGGGCTGTAACTGTACCTGCCATTTCACTGGGAGAGGGAAATTATATAGGAGGAAATTCTCCTACCACCGGAGGTCAATACCTTCTCTGCTAAGACTTCTACTCTAAGAGTTGGGATTCTTAACCATTTCTGTGGGGCATGGACCCCTTTGGCAGTCTGGTAAAGTCTATAGACCCCTTCTCAGAATTACATTTTTAACTGAATAAAATAACAGCCAGAAGATTACAAAGGAAATCAATTATACTGAAGTACAATTATCAAAATATTTATTTTTCAAAATGAGTTAACAAATCCCAGATTAAGATCTCCTGCCTTAAAGTGTTGCCTTTCTTAAAGAGGAAATGCCAGAATGGGAACATTTAAGAAAATGACAAACTTTTTTTGTTGTTTATAAAAGTAGCTAGACGATGTATCATTTTGGTTTTGGATACAGTAAGATCTGAGTTCAAATCTTGTCTCAAATACTTACTATTTGTGTTTCCTTGAGTAAGACATTTAACTGCCCTCTGCCTCAGTTTCCTTATCTGTAAAATGGGGGGAGTATTAATAACATCTACTGCCCAGGGTTGTTATGAGAATAAAATGAGATATTTGCAAAGTGCTTTTTAAACCTCAAAGTTTTTAGACTTTTAACATCATCATTATCACATAAGGACACTAGGATGAGCTCCTGAAGGAGAGTATGTGGTTAGAGGAAAAACTAGACAACATGGGCCCTGGATAATTAAGTAATTTTCCAAACTAAAAGAGGAAGGGGACAGAAATCTGATCCAGATTATTGCAAGATCACTCTCAAATCCAATGTTCCCTGTGATTATGTTAAAGACTAAAAAGATTAGAACCCCTTAGTCAGCCAAAAAGTGTTTATTAAGCACTTATAGAAAGATTGGGGTTGAGGCAAGACAGTAATTTCTGCCTAACCTAGATGGGGTCAAGTGAATATGGATTTATTTACCAAAGTCCAGAATTACAGCACTATTGTGTCGTCCTTGAAACTTGACTGAGAATTTTTTTTTAAAGACAAATAAAAGGAAATTCTATCTGACATAACAGATAGTAAACTTAAGGAATTATTACCTGAAAATATGGTGCAAGTAGAACATGGAATCTGCATTCAAAAAATGTTTAGATAACATTCTGAATGGGTTCTAAAATGGAGTTAGATCTAGCTCTAGAACGGGTTACTAAAGAAAAGTGAGCATGTCCTGGGACATATCCTTGACTTTATAATTTTTATATAAGAGGATAAGCACATCCTCATATCAGCCATTGGCAGAGACTGAATAATCATAGCTCATTTATATAGAACTTTAAGACAATGCAGGTATGATTATTTCTGTTTTTTAAATGAGAAAATTGAGATTAAGAAATTACCGTGTCTTTCCCATGATCACATAGCTAGTAAATATCTGAGACAGGATTGGAACCAAGGCATCCAATCAATGATGTTTCCACCATCCTGGGTTACCTTTCACAAACATTGGCCATTTATGGTTGTATGGAGCATTGGACTGACTTGAGATATTTCCAGTATTCTTATTTTTCTTACATTAGTGACAATGTTAAAATCACACAAAACTTTGAGATATTATTCTAGTTATTGACTCTTGATTCCTGTAGCCTAGGGACTAGAAGGAAACCACCTTTCCAATCCTTCCCCAAGTAGCCTCCTGGTAGAGATGTTAATGAACCATAATGACCCAAGTGAAACAGCAGGAGGGGAAGGGAGAAGAGCAAAAACTTTAGTTTACAAATGGGATAATTAGTCCTTGAATAATCAAAAGGAGGCCAGGGTACATTACACCTTCAATTGGAAGTTGTCCTGTTACTAGAAAAAAAGTCATGATTCTTTAAAACTGTAGAGGGATGAAGATGGAGACAGACAGAAACATGCAGACTCATGTACCCCTAGGAAAGCTTTGTACCCTGAGGAGGTGACTGGAAGATAAAGGGCTCATGTAACCTTGAGCTATAAAATCCCAGTGCAGTTTTAATTAAATTGAGCTACAGTATTGGAAGCTGTGTGCTGCATGGCATAGGTTTTACTATTAGTTCTACTTTGCTCCAAGACATATTTCAAGATTGCCTATCGTTGCTCACCCTGGTCCAGAGCAAATTGTAATTAACAACACTGGTCAGGCATGAGAATGCAGCTGGGCAGGATAGACCAAATGCCACCCAAACCTTATAAGCCCAGGTGAATGACCAGTGGGAAAGAAGTTTTGTCACTAGAACAACATCTAGTTTCACCTTTTTTTCTCCCTTATTGTACTTGATTTAAATTGAATCCTGTTTTAAAATCAGTTTTCTGGTCTCTTTCCCAAGAACTAAGGGAGTTAGTGCCATGGTGAAAATCCCTCTAATCCAAGTTCTGTGACCTTCTAAGCTGAATTATTATACTTCTAATCAATGTTTTAATATTCCCTCTATTAAGAAAAAAGCCAGCTATTTCCTTAATGTCAAATAGTGTGGCAAGCCTGTGTAATGGAATAATTAATAATAAAGATTTTTTTTATTAATATATTTACAATTCCTTGATTTATAATTTATATCTTTAAAGTAATTTTTGTGGTCATTACCAGCATTAATTGGCAGTGAATTATTTGAAATTCTATTTAATAGCATCTTAGGGAGTGACTAGGTGGCACAGCGAATAGAGCATTAGCCCTGGAGTCAGAAGGACCTGAGTTCAAATCTGGCCTCAGACACTTAACACTTACTAGCCATGTGACCTTGGGCAAGTCACTTAACCCCAATTGCCCTGCCTTCCCCCCCTCCAAAAAGAAAAAAAATAGCACCTTAGTGGCTTGAAAGAGTTAATAAAGTGATCAAAGTTGCCAACCTTACAGCTGACCTAAACAGAAAAAGACTTTCACTGAGAACCATTGATGAGCAATATACTAGTGTAGGCATAAGAACAAGCCTATTAAATGAATCTGGTCCTTTTCTTGTTGTCTGGTGGGTGGAGAAGGAGAGAGAAAGGTTTGGGTAATGTTAAAGATTTAACAAATCATTGGACTTTATCAACCTAATCAGACTTGTAGGAGTAACAATGATGATGATACACATTTATATAGTTTTTTTTAACAATTAGGAATCACTATCCACAAAATAAACTTTTGAGATAAATGGTACAAGTATTATTAACCCCATTTCACCAAAGAATAAACCAAGGGTCTGAGGGCAAAATGATATGGCCCCTGGTCACCTACCTAGCACGTGTCAGATGAAATGACTTCCAAATGTATGCCTTGGCTCAGTTGTTACAGCATGGTACCGATACAAAGCTACGGGTATAATCCCCACAGCAGTCATTTGCCAGCTCTGATCCTCGAATGGTGATGGTACCCAGACCCTGACTTGTCATCTCAGCATACCATGGATGACAAGGGGGAACCGACAAGAACATAGATGAAAGAACACAAACCCTTCCCACTGCTGGAAAGGAATTGAGAGGGTTGTGACTTATTGACAGTTGCCAACAGTGTCACAGCACACTGTGAATTGTGTGTAAATTGCTAACTCAGATTTATCTTGTAACCCTTGTTACTGTGAAATTTGCATTATTCTTAGGTTTGACTAACTGCTCACAGAGGTCATTTGTTTTGGAATTTGCTTCTCCTGTGACTTATAATTATTAAATAGTTCATTGATTAATAAGTACCTCTCATCAGAATCACTGAATAGAACTCAAGAGATGAGAAAGTTCCCTCTTGGTATAAATTGAGTAACTAGCTGAAATAGCAGAAGGTAGGAACTTAGCATCACGTGTTCCAAATGGACTCTAGCTCTATTGCATAGGTTCAGAGACCATTAATATTGGCAAAAAGTTTAAAGATGACCTTCTCCAATCTTCTGATTTTCTAGATAAGGAACCTGGAGGTCTAGAAAGGCCAGAATCTGATATGAAAGCTGATTCTGAGTAGGACCTGGAACCACAGTTAAATAGAACCCCTCATTTAAAAAAAAAGAAAAATAGCTATTCCATGAAGCCCTAGAACATCAAAGGCATTGATTCCATATCTTATGTCACAAGGGCATTTTGGTTTTATTCCTTTTCAACTGGTGACAAATGATGTTGGGTAGGGGATAGTTCCACTTTACAGTGAGAAAAACCAGAACATGGCGAAAAGCGTACAATCTGCTAGAGCCAGTCCTTGAACCCAGATCTGCTGCTCCTCAGCCTCAGGCTCTCACCATTGCCTCATTCCTGTAATGTTAAAGTGAAACCTTCACTTTTAATAGCCTTTCTCCAAGGAATCTTGTGCTCCACAAGTAAAGCAGCTTTCCTTCGTATGGTCTCTATTTTCTAAGAGGCCTTCAGACCGGCAGGGGAAATCATTCAGAAGACCATGGCCCCATTTTTACTTTTTCTAATCAAACTTGAAGAAAGATAGATGATGCCATGGGGATGGTCACCACATCTTCCAGCATGCCTTCAAAGGGGGAAGAGGGCAGAACTGTTCCATTTCATTGAGCTGCTGATACATAATTCAAAGAATGATCCATGATTCATTAACATTAATTAGGTGGAGGGGTGTCCATCAGTTTGGGAATGGCTGAACAAATTATGGTATAAGACTATAACTGTCTACTATTGTAACATAAGAAATGACAAAAGGGATAGTTTCAGAAAAACTTGGAAAGATAAGGATGAACTGCTGCAGAATGAAGTGAACAAAAACAAGAGAGCAATTTATACTGTAACAACATTGTAAAAAACTAACAACTTTGAAAGACCTGAAAACTCATATTAACACAATGATCAACCATGACTCCAGAGGACCGATGATGAAACATGCTTCCCACCTCGTGGGAATTTGTTCTGTTTGACTACGAATATTTATTACAAGGATTTTTTTATTTTTAATTTTTGCAGGATGATGAGAGGCAGGAATAAGAGAAAATAAATGCTCATTAATTTTTTTAATTTACTTTAAAAAAACAGTAGGTAGATCATCTTGCAGTTTAAGTCTAGGGACATTTCCTTTTGTTCTGGAATTAGGAGACAGTAACAGGCTCCTATGCTTGAAGCAGATATAAGATTCCTAATAGTGCCTCCTACTATGGTTACTCCATAAAGATTAGTTGCAAAGCCTGTGTTAGTATATCCCTAGCAGGGAGCAGTGAAGTGTTAACTCTTCTCTCCATTGCCTTTCCTAAACAAAAGCAGAATTTTTCTCCCCACCCTCACTTATTTTCATGTTTTCCTTCTTTCTACTCCCACAGTGTAGGTTGTAGATAAGGGGCTAGAGGGCCTGAGATCTGTCTGGCCTCATCCCCAAAGAGGCACTGAGGTACCATTCTCACCTACATTCTCCCTTCATCTGTGATATTTAAAGAGATAAACTCCATGATTTATCTGCAAGACTGAGTGCTTACACTCAGCAGTTTTCATTCAGGGTGGCCTGACAGGTACAGTCCTAATCTCCTTCATGCAGACTAAGAGGCTAACAAATAGAGAAGGAAGATGTGGCCTTGCCTTTGCTGTCAAAGATAGGTAACATGATTCTTTAGTGGAATCTATTATAGCTTTTGGTTAGTGATTGGATTTTAAGTGCCTTCATTGTAATAAACAAATCTGTTGAAGTTACTAAATCATCTACTTTCAGAGGAATGTAAGGCAGATAGGTGGTACAGATGATAGACTGCTGGGCCTGGAGTCAGAAGGACAAACCTGGCCTAAGACACTTATTAACTGTGTGACCCTGGGCAAGTCATTTAACCCTGTTAGCTTCAGTTTCCTCATCTGTACAATAAGCTGGAGAAGGAAATGGCAAACCACTCTAGTATCTTTGCAGAGAAAACCCCAAATGGGGTCACAAAGAGTCAACTGAACAACAGTCAGAGTTGTTTCATTATCCAGATAACCTTCAGTAGAGCAATTTGCCCTTTCTGGGTTGCGTTCTTGAAGGGATTGTCTCATCTACATTTTTTGTGTTTCTTTTAGTACAAATCAACATTTAATAAATGCTTATTGATTGATTGACTTCTTCCTTCTTTCCCTCAGCCAATGTTTATTAAACTCTAACTGTGTAAGTCACTATCCTAGGTGCTGAGAGAGCTACAAAAGTAAATAAGATTCAGTCTCTGCCTTGAAGTAGCTTTCATTCTAATAAGGGAGATGACATGTGTGTTTATAAAATAAAATAGAATGTTGTTAAATGCAGAAGACAAGTGCCGAGAGTTCTAAGGAGGAAAAGACCATTTCTGACTATCCCAGAAAAGGTGACATTTGAGCTGAGCCTTAAATCATTGCTTAATTGTTGTTATAGGATTTCTGTCATGGGCAAGTTATGTGGCCACCACTTAGTGCTCTGCAGGTGAAACTCTCTGAACCTGGGAAATCATGCAAACAAGTCTGCCAAGAAAACCAGCTCATCTGTGAGCCATCTTTCTTCCAACACCTCAACAAGGACAAGGATGTGCTGAAGTAAGTGCCGAGCACAGGAGCTAGGCTCTGACTATGGATGGGAATGACGTGCCAGCTGCCTATCTAGCTAAGCCCACCAGTTTGGTTATTTATCTTTTGAACGAATATCTCCTTTCATGTCCAGGTTCAGTTTAGAGTTGTGAGTACCTTCTGATTCCTAGTTCTGTACTGTTGAGCAAAGAAGGAGAGTGGGAGGGAACTGTATGATTTCTACCACCACCCCAAAGATAACTACTTATTATTGTTTTCTGTGATGAAGTCATATACCATTCTTATGGAGCTTAGTGACAGTCTCTGCTTTGTGATTGTTTTTATTTGTCTTGCAAGAGGTCAAGATCATGGGCATTGTTTTCAATTTGATAATGCTTTTGAATCTGAACTATGGGAGCCAATATAGATGAGGATTCATGAATGCAAAACAGAAGACGATGCTTTTGCCTGCAGTAGACTTCCAAATAACTATCAGATCAGAATAGAGGAAATGACAAGAAGATGTCACCAACCAAAAAGTTCAGGGAACTCAGACTTTAAGGAAAGGAAAAGAGGAGTTCAGAAAATATTCCTCCATCCGTTTCTGACTTCTATCCACATGCCCACCTCCCTTGCACATATGTTTATTCCATTATTGTGGTTTCTGCTGAACTGATGTGATTCTAGGTGTTAGCTAAGCCTTGTGTTTCCTCTAGCTCAAGAGCATATCTGTACTCAGATCTCTGTATTTAGTAGGCACTTAGTAAATGTTTGCTGAATGAATGAATGACTATATGTCACACTTGGAACCTCTAGTGGGATTGCTTCTACTCTGTGATGCATTCCTCCCCCCAGTATCAAAACTCTATCTCTGGGGTCTAACTCATCTCTCCCTAGATACAAGGATTGCTTAGCCAGGAAGACTTTTTTTTGCTATTTTTATCATTAATAAGACTTTCTCTCTGCTAGAAAAATTGCCTATAAATAATAAAACATTGTGATTATAATTACAGATCTCCAGTCCACATTGTCTGTCATCGCACAGCACTTAGGAGGAAATTTAAATAATCAAGTAAAGTGAAGACTCATAGTTTCTGTTTTTCATTCCTATCTTATTTCTATCATTTGTCCTATAAATCTCATGGTACTCTAGTGTTAGAACACTTTTTTTTCTTGTTTTGTTTTTTAAAGGAAGAATGTAAAGCATCTTCACCTCCAGGAAAGGTCTTTTGAGCAGAGATTTGGGTGATGCTGTTTTTCCCTTTCTTTGCATAATGGAGCCAAGACTAAAAACCTATTTTCTGTTTTGACCAAAAGAAAAAAAAAACGATGAATCAGAAGAAATCATTTCAATCCCATACCCCTGTTCTTTGGGCCAAGATTGATGAATTATGTATGTTGAGAGTTTATTTGATATTCCCTGGGGGTTAGGGCATGTTAGGCATATTAGGCAATGATAATGTAATAATGAGGATGCCAGACACCACTTCTGTCATTATAAAATCCCTGAAATGACCAACCTTTGACTCCCTTTCAGTGTGTCTCTTGAGTCAAGTTAGATCATCCAAGCACATTTATTGAGTACTAGAGGGTATGGGACCTGTGCTAGGCACTATACTAAGAATGATCGAAGCCAGGCACTGTTTCTTCCCTTTCAGAGTCTAAGTAAATGTCGACATAGGCAGACAGGCAGGCAGGCAGGAACATACTTCACAGAAAACAAATGAAAGACAGTCAACAAACATATGTATAAATCATGAATTTTCTCCTTTACTTAGAGTTAATTAAATTCCCCAAATATTTGTTAAGTACCAACTGCATACAGAACACTGCATCTGGTGCTAAGGGAATATAAAGATAAATGAGAAGCTCCTGCACCCAAAGAGCTGATAGGGAGCTCAGACATATCAATAACTATAATGCAAAGTATAATTCTGTAAATGTACAAAGAGATGTATGCCATTGTTGGTAATCCAGAGAAAAGAGAGAAGGGGGGAGGAAAGGGGAATTAGAGAATTCCATGGAAGAGCTGAGGCCCTGAGGCACAGAATTTCAGTAATTAGAGATGTACAAAGAGGGAATAGGCATAAGGAGCAGTATAAGCATAGGATATATGCAGGGGAAAAGTGTTAAGATCATTAGACTGTAAGTTCCTCCATTAGACCGATAGCCTCTTGAGGACAGGGGCTGTCTTTTGCCTTATTTTATGTTTGTATCCCCAGAGCTTAGCACAGAGCCTGGCACATTGCAGGCGCTTATTCATGTTTACCGATTGATTGATTGATATCAAACTGTGGAGAGTGTAGTTTGGGGGCAGATGGCAGAGAGTCTTAAGAGTTTGGAATTTCTCTAACATGCAGAGGAAAACAACTGAGTGTTTTTAAACAAAGTAACATGCTCCGCCAATGTGTACCAGGAAGATTCGGCCAAAATCTGTCATCAAGTATGTATTAAGCTCTGTTATGTATGTGTCAGGCGTTGTACATGGTGCTGCAAACAGATACAAAGAATAAGATGATCCCTCTTTGCAATGAGCTTACATTATCGTGGAAAGACAAGTGTATATGAAGAGTGCAAATATAAAGCTAATAAGTGCAAATGCATGCAAAGCAAGTAAATACAAGATGATTTAGAAGAGAACATGTGTAGGATGACTAGGAGAGGTGAGGGATTGGTCCCTCCCAGTTAGAAATACAGTGAATTAGTCTGGGTGAGAAGTAAGGAAGATCTGAATTGAGTTGGTTGGTTGTAGTGGGAATGGAGAGGGGAGGGCTACAAAAGAAGCAGCTGAGTTAAAAAACAGCAGGACTTGGCAGTTTATTGAAATGTCACAGATAAAAAAAGAAGCAGAAGTCCCAAATTGGTTCTATGTTTCAACCATAAGTTCAAGGTAGGACTTTTAAAATCTAGGTCTCCTAGCTCCTAATGTAGTGGGCTTTCCACTGTGCCATGTTACTGTCTTTCCTTGGTCTACTGCTATGTAACATGTGGAAAACATGTACAAAAGGCTACCAGCTATGATCTGGGTGGGTGGGAATTTTCAGTTGGTTCACATGCCAGTAAAACTGAAAGAATGTAGACTTCTACCTCTCACTCTGTCTTCCCCACTTCGCTCTGTGTCTTCCTCCCTTCTCCTTGCCTTCCTTTCTCTTCCCTCCTCCCTCTCTCCTCCCTCTGTCTCTCTTGGTCTGTCTCTGTCTCTCTGTCTCTGTCTGTCTCTCTGTCTGTCTCTCTCTCCCCCTACTTCTCCATTCTAACTGACTCCCTGTCCTGTCTCCCTCCCTCCAAGCTTTGTAGCCCCATTCTACTCTGTTTCTTCTCTTGAGACGGACTATAGGGACATCTACCTTTCAGTGCCAGGAGCACCATAAGGGAAAACACCTCAAAAGTTCCTATCTCCCCAGTTGACTGTACTCCTTTTTCTGGCTCTTCTTGCCTTTTCATCTTATCCACAAGTGTTTCTACCTGAGGAGAGCAGCCCCCTTTTACCCACTTCTATAATTCTCCTAAATCAGCAAAGAGGAAAGCAAGAGAAAGGGACAGAAACATCCCAGCATAGGAATATTTGTCTTAGTCTCCCAGAGGGTCTGTTATTATTGAAATTCAGGGACCAATACCCAACTTCGTAACCAGCAGACTCAGTGATAGGAGGGATCTGGTGGTAGGCAAGCCAGCTGGGCTGGGACTGTGTGGATGGGACCAACAAACCCCCAGCCCTGCTTCTGTGTTTGCTAAAAGATTGAAATGAATGCTAATGTTTGTAATAAAGCTGTTTTAAATTAATTCTCTGTCCAAATGAGCCCTTTTCAAATAACTTATTCATGCATTGGTAAGTGCTGATAGTGTTGTTGTACCAAGTTATCTACAGATTCTTTTGAAGACTTCCTCTGAATATAGGTAATCTCGGCACATCCATATTCATAGGCAATTATTTCTTATAAACTGCCTCCTTTCTTTTTGGCTTTTTCTTCTCTGAATTGGTTCCAGGCACCTTTGGCACCCCAGGCATTCCTTACATCCTTTCCTGGTTCAGATATAAGCCATTTTCAAATCCTTAAGGTCTCCTTTTCCTCCAGGGCAACCGAACCCTGCCACTGTGGACCACTGCACAATATAATATAATAGAATCTTTAATTCAGCGCTGGGAGGGACCTAAGAAGTCGTTTAGTTCAACCTCGTCATTTTACAAATGAAAAAACTTGAGGCCCAGGGAGGATATGCGACTTGCCCATATTCACATAGACATTAAGTGTCAGAGGCAGAATTTGAATTCATATCCTCAAATTCTAAACCTATTAGCATGGTTGTTTTGTTTTGTTTTAGTGCAACCTGCTGCCTCCAAATACATAGTGACTAATGAATCTAATAATCCCAATGCTATTATCCATCCTATAATGACAAGTCCCTCACTACTTTCCATGAGTACAGGCACCATAGGTGTTTCATTTCTGTCTTTCAGCATACTTATTATTTCATGTACTCAAGACAGTTTTCTAGGCACTTCAGGGGAACAAAGAAGTATTAAATCAGAGTCTCTGATATGAGAAACGTAAACTTTCTCTTCTTTTATTATTTCTTCCTGGTGTCTTGCCTATGCAGACCCTCACATAGGTACTTAATTCTTCTTTCTTCCAAATAATTCAATGTGGGAGATGAGGGAATCCCCAGTAAGTCTTACTACAGGTCAGTAAACAAGTTTTTTTTTCCTCTTCTAAGCACGTAAAAACTAATAGGATATACAGGCACAGAAAAAGGACCATGGAATTAAGGCCTTTTTTTTTTCAAAATGATGAGGCTTCCTGGATTAAAGGTTAAGAGAAGGAGAAATGTCATTTAAGGTGTGTACAGACATTATGTTGACCACCTGTCAATGGATACCTTCAAAGACTCAAATTCTAAAGTCTTTGGAGCCTCGGCTTTATTTTTTAAGTCTTTCTCTTTAAATGATGGGGAACCATTACTAGCTTAGTTATTGCTAACCTAGCTTTATTTTAGCACCTTGGATTATCTCTCTTCTTCATGCTTCACTTCAACATGGAAGACCCTCAGAGCTCGTCTTAGGCTTAATGACCCAGATGAAGTCCAGTTGGTTCTGCTCTAAAGCGTGTTTCAAAAGAGTGAATTTCTTCCAATGCGATTGATGGATTGGGGAACATTTTGAGCATAACACAAATTTTGAGTTTGCTTCTGCATTGATTTCTTTTGCAAGAAACAGCATGAATACTGAAAACTGTCACTTTACAATAACTCAAATGCTGTAATCTTTCTGACACACACTTCCACAAGCAAGCTTCAGGTTTTTTTCAAGGTACAACACCATTCTTCTTGTGTATCTGCTGGTGTAGCAGGAGCTGTGGACAGAGAAGGGCTGGTCCACACCACTCCCTTTCTCCTTGCCCTCAGTCTCAGGCCAGGAGTTATATAGGCTATACAACTTGCTTGTTTATCCTGAGGTGCTTGCTGAACGTAGTATTTTTGTATTTTTAACCATTTAACTTGTAAAAAATCATGCTGCCATGTTTATTAGATTCTCATCTTTTTTTTTGCATGTGTCACTGACAAAATTTTTGAGTGTTATGCCCCTAACTCCATATCCTTCATAAGCTCTGCAGCTTTTATTGCATGATTTTGCATAGTTCAGTTCTATTTAGGATCAGATAGGTTTTGTTATAACAGAACTGTTTGTAATTTGAGGTCCAACCAATGAACAAGGTTTACAGTGCTGACAAATCCCTGCTATTTCCTCACTTGCCATAAATTTCCTCATCTGTAAAATAAAGGTGGGGGTCTAGATGGGTAGGTCTATTATGCCTCATAGCTCTACATCTTACTTTCCTTTCACATTCCATGGAAAAAGACAAAAAGGTCAGCAACTCCATTAGGTCAGGCATATGCCAGTTTCCTTGTGGGGTAGCTCAACGCTAGTCTAGAACAACCAGTGTTCAAAAAGTTATTGGGACATAAGACTCTTGAGAACATTATCTTGTCAAAAAATTTCTCTGCATTAGTTACCTTCTAATCTAAGAGTTCCTTACTTTTGATCTTTAAAGCAGCTTTTCAACTAATATCCAGCCTGGTCCTATTCAGTACCAGTCATTATTGAAAATTTGATTGCTGTGGTAGAAAGAATCAAGGAGCGTTGAATTGTGGTCCTGGTTCTACCACTAAGTAGCAATGTGACTGGGAAAATCATTCATACTTTGGGTCTTGGTTTTCTTATGTATAAAATGAGGGGACTGGACAGTCCCCAAGGTCCCTTCTTGCAATGCCAGCATTCTGTGACATGTACAAATCAGGAATATGTGAGAATAGGAGCATTTCTGCCATACTGGCAGGATGATATATTTAAGTTATTGTGAAGGAAGTGAGGCTTGAGCAGAATTTGGAAGGAGAGGCATATAATTTAGCGGAGACAAATAGGAAAGACACAGCAAGGAGGGAAATGTGGCCTGAAAAAGCGTAGCAGGAATCAGCAAGAGGGAGTCTGCTTGGAATGTATGGACTTCATGAAGAAGGAAGTGATGAAGGCATATGGGGAAGTGATTGGTGGAGTCCTATGAAGTCCATGAAGTTTCTATTTTAGGATGGAAAGTCATTTGAAGACAATCCAAACTGGTCCAGTGTGATTGTGGAAGGAGGCAATCATTTCTGTGCATTACACAATAAACTGAAGAGAATAGAGCCTAGAACAGTGGTTCTCAATCTTCCTAATGCCGTGACCCTTTAATACTCGCATGTGGCAGACCCACCTGGAGACAGATAGAGGAGCAGTGTCTCGGTTCCTAAGACCATTGGAAATATGTGTTTCCCGATGGTCTTAGGTAACCCCTGTGACCCCTGTGAAAGGGTCATTTGACCCCCAAAGGGGTCGCGACCCACAGGTTGAGAGCCGCTGGTCTAGAGGCTTAGAAGGAGGTAGGTGTTGAAGTCTAGGTTCAGATGTGATCATGGGGACTCAAACTAAAACTTAATTATAGGAATAGAGAAGAAATGTATAGACCATAGAAATTATTTGGAGGAAGAAGCAACAAAGGACTGCCTCATTAGATGTAGAGTTTCCCAATACTGGAGAACTTCAAAGTCTGGATAGATGCCTAGGATATTCTCAGTGGATTCATGTTGCAGCTATGGATTGAAATAGATGGTTCCTGAGGTTTCTTCAAACTCTGATATTCTATGATTTGTTTAAATTTTCCAATGATAGTATAATGGCATATTGGTTACTCTAAGTCTTTGAAGACTATGTCAAGACAGAGGTAGTATGGCATGATGGATAGGGAGCTGGTTTCTGAGCCAGAAAGACTGAATTAAAGTTTTGCCATTGACACATTCTGGCTGTGTGACCCTAGGTGAGTCACTTAGCCTCTCAGAGTTCTTGGCAACTCTCTAAGGCCCAGGGTCTGCAAACTCAGAGCCAAATCCAGTCCACCCTCTGTTTTTGTATGGCCTACAAGTTGAGAGCACCATTCTTAGCTTGAGGCTATAAAAAAACAGATGATGGGGCCAGTTTTAATCCTCAGGGCCCTAATTTGCCAAGCTGGCTCTCACACTATAAATGTTCAGAAAAAGTGCTATCCTGTACTGGTAGAGAAGGTTTCCTCATTCAGGGAGTTGCCTATGCCAGCAATATCACATTTCCTATCTGAGTCCCTGTCCTTGGGTCAACAGAACATAAGGTCTGACACTCCCTATCAAGCCAGAAAGATTTCAAATATAGTTCCAATGATAGACCATAGATCTCCTCGTCCTAGGAGAGCCTGGCTAAATAGAGAAAAGATCATCAATAGTTCAGCCAAATGATGATAGATTTTCAGTCGTGGCAGCTCTAAGAGGCATCCTTTGGAGAAGGGAATCCGCCCACTGACGAGATCACAGGCTATTGAAGTATGGGAATAGCTATTAAATGACAAGGGGCTAAGTCAGCTAACCCATCTCAACTAAGTGCCTTAGAGTATACTCTGCACTAGTGGCTATGAGGCATACATAAGAAGTATAAGAAATGTCCTGTGACAAGTTGTATGACTTTGGGCAGTAAGGTTTAGTGGAAGGAATACTGGATTTGACTTTGATACCTACTGCCAAGTCATTTAATAAGCTAATACCAGTAAAACCATTTAACCATCCCTATTCTCAAGGAACTTCCATTCTAATGGGGGAGGGGTGTGTGTGTGTATGCATATATACATACCTTTATGTGGACATATATGTGTGTGTGTATGTGCATATACATCTGTGTGTATATATGTGTGTATAAGATATACATGTGTGGGCATGCACACACTTTCATTTATGCCAAATAAATATAAATAAGAAAAAATACAAATCAGTTTAAGGCAGATACATACAGTGTAGTTAGGGAGGGAGGACACTAGCAATTGATATTAAGAAAGGTTTCATATAGAAAGTGCTTTAACCTGAAGGAATCTTGAGGAAGTGAGAGCCAAGGTAAGAAAGAGTTCTGGACTTTGGTTCCCTGACCCATGAAGTGAGATGAACTAAGATTCTTCTCAGTGTTCACATTCCTAAAGTCTATGACACCTGCCCTCAAGGAGTTTGGAATTTAGTAGGGAAGACTAATGCTAATGAAACAGCGTAAAACAATATGGCCAGTCATACATAATTAAATGCTAACCAATGTCATACAGACTATAAATGTATGGGAATTCAGAAGAATGTGAGATCAGTGAAGACTCAAGCAGCTTTTGTTGCATGATTGATTGAATGAATGAATGAAAGAATAGAAAGGCCTTAAAAAGAATAAGTAAATGTTAGAAAAACATGGAAAGACTTGCATGGAATCATGAAGAGCAAAATGAGCAGAACCAAGAAGACATGGCATATAGTAACAGCAGTATTGTTTTAAGAACAACTTTGAGCAAGTAAGTCATTTTGACTATTATAAATCCCCAAATTAGCTGTAAGGATATGTGAAGAAAGACACTATCTGCATCCAGAGAAAGAATCGATAAAAAGAAGTATGTATAGAATGGTTTTACACATTTACACACACACACGCACATGTGCACACATACACTCACATTTACTTGTGTCTAATGGTAGCCATCTAGGGGGAGGGAAAAAATGTACATGATAACTTTACTATATATTTAAATGGAATGAATGGCAGGTTTATACGTAATAGAAAAAAAAAAAGAAAAATAAGATTTGTATAAGCAGAGTAAAGAAGTGGTATTCTTCATAAAGGAAACAATGTGAATGAAGGCATATTCATGGGACAGTGAAGCCAAAATGATCTCCAGCCACTAGACTTCACTCTTCCTGGCACAGGTTCCCAGCAGTTGATATGAGAGCCAGTCTCATCTCATGCTTGGAAATTACCAAGAAGTACAGGAGACAAGTTCGTGTGATTTGGGTCTCTTCCTGTATTGCAGGGTAGGAAGCAGGTGGTCTAACCAGATGTTTGAGAGTGACTCTTTTGTTTTTCTAAGGTCAGTTAAAGGTAGCCTAAATGCCAGTTGTCTCAAAAAAAGCCCCAGTTCCAGGAAAATAGCCTCTGCCCTACAGGAATTTCTGATTATGATGCTTAGGGGAGAAAAAAGGGTGTATTAAGAGGCTACAGGGAAAAGACTGTATATACCCAGGGGGAAAATGTGCATGTGTGAACATGCTTCAGCATTTGAGAGTGTATGTAATCATGTATGTACATGTATGTAGCAGGCAGTGGAAAGGCAGCAATTCTAGTGGAAGTTCAGTATGCTTGGGCCCTGGATGTATCTCTAATTGACTCTCTGGGTGTCTTGGGTGAAGTAATTTAACCTCTCTGTACCTCAGCTGCCTCATCTGTAAAGCTGGAGTGATAATTTAGGTGCTCTGTTAAACCATAAAGTCCTTAGGAAGGACTGTATATATACATATATATACATATATATATATA
>CM053582.1:249307268-249341709 GCA_028627135.1 Pseudochirops cupreus
CTCAGACACTTACTAGCTGTATGACCCTGGGCAAGTCACTTAACCCAATTTGCCTCTGTTTCTTCATCTGTAAAATGAGTTGGAGAAGAAAATGGCAAACCACTCCAGTATCTCTGCCAAGAAAACCTCAAATGGGGTCATGAGTAGTTGGACATGACTGAAACAACAACAAAAATAATAAGTACCTACTATGTGCCAACCACTGCCCTTCTGGACAGTGTTCAGAAAGGGTTACAAAAGTTAGATCAAAAAAATGCTCCTTATTCTCAAGGAGTTCATAGCCTTCTAAGAAAATGAGACCCACAAACATGTGAACACACATAGATGGGATCAATGCATAATCTTTTCACAAGTTCATTTGCAAGTTATAAAATGAAATACTACAGGAAGAACAAGGGAAAAAGTAATTTCCAACCCTGGAAATCAGGGAGGGCTTCTTGGAGGAGGTAGGTAGCATTTTAGAATTAGGCTTTAGAGGAAAGGCAGGAATTTGAGAGGTACAAAGCCAAAGGGAGCACATTTGAAGTTTCAGGAGCAGTTTGAGCAAAGACTTGGTAGGCTGATAGCAAAGTGAATGATTGCAGGATAGATGTCATTTGTGGTTAAACCAAAATTATTCTTGCCCCTCTGGATTTCAAATAAATGAAGTTTTACAGTATTTCATATATTCTGTGGAAGAATAGTATATTCTTTCTTGCTCTCTAGGTTCTCTCTGGTAGTAAGACAAGCCAAAATGTCTTCAAGCCAAAGTATTTCTTATTGGGTATTTCATAATGTCCAGCATAAAGCTACCAAATGGCAATCGATAATGATGTCAAAAATGTTGAATTTCATTTATAGTCAATATTTTAGTTAAGTTCTGTTGACTTTGGTAAGCTCTGTGGCCAGGCCCCTCACCAGACCATAGGATTTAGGGTTTAAAAGTTGCTTCCAGATCACCTGAGCCAGCCTCCTCTTTTTCACAAATGAAAAGCCTGAGGGCCAATGAGGTTAAGTCACACAGGGTGTAAGCAGCTGACCTAGTACTTGAGCCCAGGTTCTCTGGCTTCATATCTAATACTCTGACTTCATCAACAATCCAACAAAGCAATCCAGGAACAGTTTCCAGGGAACAGTTTGATTTCCAGGACATTTAGTGGCTTGATCTAAACTCCCTGTCTCCCTGTCCTTTCCTTTATAGGTACGAGGTGGTATGCCACACCATAGAACTGGCCAATGACATCCTGGTGCCCTCGTATGACGACAAGAAAAAACATTGTGTGTTTCAAGGTGATCTTTTGCTGTTCAGCTGCGCGGGAGCCCACCCCAAGCACAAGAGAATATGCCCTTGCAGGGACTATATCAAGGGCCAAGTAGCTCTCTGTCAAGACTGCCTATAGCAGCAAACATCCCAGGCCCCATCTGATTCAACTGGGAAGAAAGCTAGCTGGGGGCAGGGAGGGATGGGTTGGTCCAAGGACTGCCCCAGCTGCCAGAACTCTTTGGTCTTTTAGTCTAGATGTTGATTTTGCTACCGGTGGAATTAAAACAACAAAATGGAGTTCTAAATGGCAACAAAACAGAGAGACAGAGAGAGAGAGACAGTGCAATGGACTGACTTCCTCACGGTTGGGATTTTTAAAAAAAAACTTCAGTGAGCAACTGTGGTGAGACTCTTCCAAAACCATCCAGCTGCTCTTGAGTAAAAATAAATGAAGTTCCATGCTTCATTTAAAAAAAAAAGTTAAGACAACCATGAAGACTCATGTGTGGGAAAAATTCCTAAATCCATTAACTTATTTATTTGTGGGAGGGATAGGGAGGGTCAGGGAAGAAAGGGAAGGAATTAATGCATTTTTTTCCTTCTGCTGTCCATCTTCTACTTTCACTAAATAGCATTCCAGCATAGTTTGAGGTGGTGGAGGAAGGGCAGGAAGTGCCAAGAATTTGATGTACAGCTGTGGTCAGGGAATTAGATTGAGGGGCACACTGAGAAGGTTCCCAAAGAGTGACAAATTATAGAACAGACAGAAGGCTTTGCTGTTTAAAACCAAATGGTACACTCCAAGGCATCAGTCAGTTTACCTGGATATCTCTTCAGCAAAGGTGAGAGGGATAGTTCAGGCAGCTTAGAAAGACATTAGTTTTATGATTGGGAATAGCAGTGCTTGGGGAGTGCCCCAAGAGCCTAGAGCTCAAACCCATCATGTGGTGCAATTTTACAAGAGAAAGCTCTCTCTTCCCCTTCAACTCCAGTAATCTACATAAAACAATACAGGGAATCGATGTTGTATGAATAATATTGTTAGCTTTCCAGATTGTTGTACTTTCCCTTAACCTAAATTTTATTGGAAGGAATGGGAGGTGAGAAGGAAAGATGAAACAAAAAAACCCACCCTGACTTAACGGCCTTTAACTTTGAGTGAAGTAGTTGATGTGAAACCATATGGGCAGGAGTGATGTTGTGCCATGGAGAAAGAATTTGCTCATTCCTCTCTGACCAGAGCATATTCTTAAGATTTCAGATTGAATGATATGTTTCCTTAGGGTCTAGTACAGAGGTCAGGGAGGTGAGAAAGACAAGACAGGCTTCTTGAATAGAATAAATGATTATAAATTATTCTATCTAAATCTTCACTTTTTGGGGTTCTCAAGTGGCAGCATTTCATTTTGGTTTTGTGGGTCAAGCAAAGGTCTTTGTGGATGCTTATTGAAAAACCAAGAGAAGAGGGCAAGTGTATAGAACAAAGATAATTTTGCCTGTAGGTACCCAGGAGGGCATCACCCCCTTTAGCCCTAGGAATCCCATGACCCAATAATTCATTCTGCTCAGCCCTATACCACAATGTTGGATATTTTGATTAGCTGATCAGTTTCATAAAAAGTCCAACATCTCTGAATGGGGGTCAGGAAGGGAAGGTAGTCCCTGGTTCTCTCCTTATCTGAATTAATTTATGGTCCCACAGAGTTCTGTGTCTTTTGGCGAGGGGTGTTGCTGTTGACTTTGTGTCACCTGATAGGAAGACGAACAAATTGAAATGTATTCTATCAAAAGAGAATGGACCCTGGGAAGATCTCTCATCAAATGTTCCTTTCCTGTGTCTCATCTCTCATTGGGATTCTAAGAATTTTAAACAAGAAAGTGGCTTTTCTTTGTGACTAGTTCAGTGGGAAGAAACAGATGGGACTCTCCTTGCCACTCAGATTTGAGAAATACCCAGGTCACTCTGGGAGCACTTGGCTTCTGTACAGTTGATGCCCACAGCTGTAGTTTGTAGAATTGGTAGAGACAAGACAGGGGAGGAGCGCTTGTTAATGAGACTTTGTGTCTGGAAAGTTTGATGTCTCCCTGCCTTTGTGACCCCATTCCTTCTCCTAAATTATACCTAATGTATGACCTCAGCTCTGCATGGGTTGCCAAAGACCCAGAGTTAGAGTTTGAATTGATTTCTTCACTGTCTCTTCTCCACACACCCTAACCTCACCAACCCTGGTCATTCATGGGCAGTGATGTTGCAGGGTTAGTCACAGATGAGAAATCCCTGTCATAAGCATTTAATGTAAGGGTATATCAAATAAGTAGCAGCTTACTTGTGATGTGAGATTTTGCTGAGGATGCTGCTTCTGGGGGCCATATGTAGTGAGGGCTACACCAAGTTTAAGAGGGATCCTGTTCAAATCCCTTGGCAGTTAGGTTATGCAGCGAGGCACACCCCTGCACCACTTCCTTGCAACATTTCAGACACCCGTCACCTTTCTCCATGGGAACACAGAGAAAAGCAGCATTCTACCAACCTGCTGCCTGCACTGTGTGGAGAGTCCAGAGGGAGCCAGCTGTTTTCCCATCCCGTAGACGAGCTGACACTGCCATCTTGTGAGTACTATGTTACCAGAGCCCGGAGCCGCCGGTGCTGCTCTGAGGCCAGCAGAGGGAGCCCCTGACTTCTCAGCTCTTGCTGACAGGAGACAAAGGCTGGCTTTCCCAGCACTCTGCTCGTTTCCCCCATGTTGGAGGAGAGAGCTAGTGGAAACTGACAAAGAGAGGCTTCTCTCTGAAAGGAGAAGAGGCGTGCTTCCTTTGCAGGCCTCCTTTCTGGGTCCCCTAGGACACAGTTGCAGCTCCTTAATGCCATTTTGCTCCAATAGAGCCTGCCTGTCAGACAGCCAAGAGAAGCCGCTGCTGCTTTGAAAATTCTGAGATTAAATAGTTCCACTTCCTTTTGTTCCCCAAACCACACACTGGATATAGGCCTAAGAGGAGATTTCTCGCCTTATATTTTTGTTACCCTGCAAGTTGTTATAATGAAAAGTACTAGTCTTAGAGTCTGAAGAGGCCCAGGTTTGCTTTGTGACCTTAGGAAAGTCACTTAAACTTCTCTGTAAAATCGGCATCACAATACTTGAACTACCTACCTCACAGGGTTGTTGTGAGGACTAGCTTTGTAAACCTTACTGGGAGTCATGGTGTCACAGTCAATCTGGCGGTTGCCCAGGGCATTTTTCCCCGACTCTGGGCATGAGATTTGGACCTATGCCTCTTTCATCAGGACCAAGGTCCAAAGACGCAACTGGAATCAGCTGAGTTTCAAGAGTGTTCATATCTGGTCACTTGGCTGTTGAAGGAGGTAGATGACAGCTTTCTATTCCCTCTCCCACCTTCCCCTGGGAAAGGCAAAGGCAAAGACTTATGTCATACGTTATAGGTCAAATCCTTGGGAGGGAGAATCAGGAGGGCCCTGGTCACACAGGCCCCTCGTCCTTTTGGCCAGGGAGTTTTCAGATCCCTGCCCCTAACTTTTTTGTCTGTGCCAACTGCAGGCCTAGATGGAATCCTAAGCAAATCTGTAGTCATTGACAATGTGTGGGGGGGGGGAGGGGGCGGGATGCAAACCCCTAAGCATAACCAATGTTATCCTAAGCTGTAAGCATAGCTCTCCTAGACTTTCCTTTCTGATTTTGTACCTTTTTGTTCTGAGTGACTTCTGATTTTTTTCATTGTGATCCTAAGAGCTTAGAAAATTTAAGGAAAAAATTAACATAATTTATTAAAGATGGTTAACAGAAAAAGCTTACCTTTGAAAGGTAAAGTGGAGAAATAGACACTGTTTTTAAATGCCAATAAAAACCTCATTTATTTCATATATGCAACTTGATTTGCACATTTATGAAGAGGCTTTCTGCATTTTTACTTAGGTTTTTTGTTGCTGCTGCTGCCCATAACTTGTTCCTTTCTCGAACATGGCCTCGTGCTTAGAAACTTCAGATTCTGTTTCCTAGGCTATATTTATTGTTTAAATCATGTGCCTTTTCATTTTTCTTTGGGGTTATATGTTGGGAGCCAGATGCTGTTTGAAGGAGTATAACAGAACACCAGTTCTGCCACATGAGTCTCCTTGTTCTAAATGTAGATGTGTGTAGCATGTGTTCTCCAAAATGCCCTTTCTGTCCCCATGAATGTACAAACCAGGAAAAAAAAAATGACATATGGGAAAAAAATGATTATCATCATTCTTTCCAAAGATCCATTCTCTGTGGCCTCCCCTTGATCAAAAATCTTCATCAGGAGGGCCATGAGTGAAAAAGTGGAGTTTATACCCAATTCTCAGTCTCATAGTGGGAGGACATAACAGGGGCATTCACTCAGCCCTTCAGGTGATCAAAGAATGACCCTTATAAAATGGCTACCATGAGTAGATTGGCATTAAAGAAGAACATCAGATCCACTAAGATTTTCAAAATTTGTCTCTAGGATATTACTTTGTTGGCTACATGAGAGTGAAAAGGGAGAATAACTAGGTAGGGAGGGGGCTTATTATTTAAGTATTTATAAGAACTAAGGAGATAGAGATTCTTTTTTTTTCCCCCTAACTGGATGCAGAGATTTTCTCAACATTTCAGTGAGTCCCAGATCAAGTTTAGGAGAATAGTAAAGAGTTAAGGGTCTAACTGAAAATGTTTACAATTATATGCTCTTTAGTCAAGACCAATTCAAGTCATTCTCCTGGGGACAGCTATTTCCAAAGGCCTGGCTGATTTTTCTCCACATTTACCCTGCCTCACAATACTAGGTTGTGTCTAAACCTGGGAGAGAAAGTCTTTTGCTTTCCCCATGAATAAAGGAGTTTGTTTTCATGAAAAATACTTAATTGTTAGAAAATTGTTTATTTTGTTAACGACAGGCTTCATTGTGTGTGTTTCTGTCCTAAGCCTGGATTATTTTATTTATTAATTAAAAGCATATTTAAATTCATTTAACAGCTTTCTTCAAGCCCCATCCAGCCTTATATGGCTATAAAGCATCTTCATTGGAAGAGACAGGCAAATGGGAATAGATTCGCATGTAATTTGAGAAGATAGCAATTTCCCACAGCTGAAGGAAACTGTCTGATTCGTGTTGGCACCAAGAGAAATGGAAAACCAGATTTTTAGTGGCCAAAAGGCCATGCTCTCTCTGTCGTTCTTTCCAAAAAGCTATATAGGACCAAGTGATTCCTTAACATTTCAGGTCCTTCCACAACATAAAATACAGCAAAAGTAAATACACTCCATATACGGTGATCTCAAAGTTTCTAAATGAAAATACTAGTAAGGATTATCCATCTAGACTACCCTAAGTACTTGGCCCTGCGAATCTAAATTCTAATTCATGGGTTTCTAATACTTTGTGACCTGAAACATGTTGGTTCACTTGAAATATGTAGCATATTAGCCCTAAATGAAACAAAATTTAGGGATGGGTCTCTCTTATAACTGGACCCTCTTCCATAAGTATCTTCAGAAGCATTCATTTAGTTTTTGTTAATTTAATCTTTAAAGTGTCCTCTGCCTTGTAGAAGTTATATACCGAATGAAAAGCACCTTTTCAAACAATATTGATTTAGTTTTCCCCTCTGAATTTCAAATAAATGAGACTTTATTATATTTCAGATACTCAATATAGAGAGAATTTCTTTCTCCCTACTTTCTAGGGTAACTTGCTGCCCCCTGCTGGATGGGGGGAATCCATAAGTACCCACTGTGAGCAGTCATGTTATCACCCCAATTAGACTCTAGGTTGTTAGTCATCTCATGATCTTTGCACCAAACTTAAAGGAATAAAGTTTTGTTTGTAGTTGCTCAAGTTCTAAGGAGGCTGAATTCTAGAATTTGCCCTTAAAGCTGATGTGAACATAATGTTGGATGTTACCTCTCCAAAGTATAATTCCCAAAGAAGTCAAGACCTGGACAAGGTTATTAACATTCTTTTTAAATAAAATGAGTTGTTATGGAAATGCCGGTTAATTTTTTTCCTCCCTGGTTTCTAGACTTTTCCTTACAAGTCTGCTTGCTAATTCCCTTGAAGGAATATCACAGATTTAAAAAGCTATTTCTTTCCTATGCTCCACCTCATATGGTTGTAATTAAAAGATATAGGAACACCAACTAATCCATTGACATAAAAACCTTGACTGCATCTTCAACTGAATGGACATTTTTGTACTTTTTTCTCCTTTTGTGGATACAAAAAAAGGAAGATGTCATAGAATGTAACACCTTGCCACCCACCTCCATTCCAATTACTTGAATTTATGCAGTTAGGGCAATGGATCTCTACCCACTGAATGGGGAGTTGTAGGCAAGTGAACAATTTCTAGAGACCAAAAGGGGAGCCATATTTTTAGAAGGATTTCAGGAAATTAATGTCTAGCATTGCCAACTTTACCTTTGTAAATGGTGCTTTTAGAGGAATGGGGGAGAGGAGAAAGATATGGAAGCCAAAAATATTATGGGCAGAGGTTTGTAATTGAGGCATAATGGAGGGCCCTCAGGCTAAAGGCAGTCTAGCTAGATAAAATTCTGCCACACATCTCCATGTACCTCAAAGTCAATTGGTATCAGTCATAGAGAGCAAACTACAGGACAGCTGGAATCTGTGAAATTTGGGGGTTTGTTTTTGTTTTTAACCAGTCTGCCCAGATATTAAGAGCAATGGGTTTGTGAAAGGTAAATCTGATGCCAAAGGATGTAATGTCCCTTCCACTATAGTTTGAATTCATAACCTTGATATTTTTAAGCTTAGTTTAAATATGCAGACTGGTGTGTTCCACTATACTCTTCAAGCAGCTCACAGCTCACCAAATACTGGTTGCAACTATTTCCTATTGTTCAGTTCCTGAGGTTTAATAGTCCGGGATTCTAAAAATAAGGTGTAAATGTCTGAATGTACTTTACTGGCATAGAAAATGATGCTTGTTTTTCACTGTTGTAGAGAAAACTAGGGAGAACTTTATTTTTCAATAAACTTTTTCTTGTGTGACTGGCGGGACTCATTTTTGGTTTGGAGGGGAAATCCAGGATACACATACAGCACTCACTTGAATTCTCTCTGGTTGCTCAAAATACAATCCATTAAAACTAATTGTTGATGCCATGACCAGGGAGTGGTTCAAGAGGAAGTGGGGACAACCAAAACTTTAGTGATTTAAAATGATCATGGGGATGGGAGTCCTCTTTATTGTTCCTCACACCAACTTCAGACCATATGTCCCTGTATGCTCTGTCTCCACGTGTATCAAAAAAGGGAACTAGGGAACTAGCTTCATTTTATGATGTGAATCTTCTGTAATAATGCCCTGATAAAACCAGCTAGTAAAATAGCACAGGAAAGGCCAAATTCATACACATGCATTTCATTGAAGCATTTAGTTTTCCTGCACAAACTATCCTGAAAAACAAACAAGCCTGGTATCTTAAGATGAGAGCCTGTGTATTAACCTAGTTCTTCTCTGAAGTCAAGTACCATGACCAAAGGAAATAAAATGCCAAATAGTAGACAATATATAAATGTTTCTTCCCTTTCCCTCTAAGATGTAAATAATTATTTCTATTACCTACCTTTGGGTTGAGGAAAGTAACTTTGTAAAGAATAGAAGCTTTCATTTGTGTCCTGTTTTAATAAATCAGAGCTAGAGAGAAGTTCCAGAGCCTTTTTGCCTCTGATTTGTTTTGGAGGTAGTGGAGACAAAACTGGGAAAATCTTGAGTGGTCCATGGAGTTTGGAGTATGTCCTTTTAGGGCATCGGATTCATTCTTGGACCAAATATCCTCAGACCAAATAAACCTAGACAGTTGATGGTACCATTGAACCTTGATGCAAGAAACTGAGGCAAAGAGACAGCTGAAGCCGGTACATAGTGCTCCCCATGGCTTTAGGGGCCCCTTCTGACTAGATGTGTATGATACCATGAGACCAGGGGTAGATTGATAACCCAACATCTTCATTTTAGAGGTAAAGAAACTGGAAGCCTAGAGTTGGAGAAAATAAAGCCTTGAACACTACACCTTCTCACCCCACCTTTACAAGAGGCAGTGCTTGTAGATTGGCTCCACACCAAATAACACACGTCTGTGGTAGAGCAGGACAAGCATCATACCTGACATTGGAGGAGATGAATTCAAGGCCCAGTTAAAGTTGCTAAGTGAAGGAGGTTTGACCAGATGATCTCTAAAAATTTCTTCCAGTTCTAAATGTGTGATTCTATGAATTTGAAGTCTTGAGAGAGTTGGAAAGATCTTTAAAAGTCATCTACCCTAACCTTTCACATAGTCATGGAGGCCTTGTATCACAAGGTGGCTGTGAAAAGGGTGTGTGGTATGGCACATAGTGCAAACCTTTGAGGCAGGATTTGAGGTGTTGTTTCCTGACTCTGATGCTAGTTGTGTAATCGTGGGCTAGTCACCGAGCCTCAGTTTCCTAGTTGATAAAATCAGATGGACAGGCAATATGGCATATTATGTGGAGTGCCAACCATGAACCTGTTATCTTTCTGACTCCAAATTCTACCTCTGACATATAATGGCTATGTGACCACAGGCAAGTCAGAACCTCTTGGGGTCTAAGACTTAAGTTACAGACCAGCTGTTGATCTGCACCTGGGGAGAAAGATTCATAACACACCAAAATGAAGATAATTCTTGTACTTTCTCCTTCTCAGGGCTGTGGTGAGATAAGGACTTTGTAAACCTTAAAGCTCAACATTAACGCCACTTTCTATTTTTGAATAGCAGTAATTGTTAAGAAGTTCTTTTTTATATACTGAACCAAAAACTGCCTCCCTGAATAAGTCCCTGTTGTTTTTTTCCTGAGGCCAAGGAAAATTGAGTCTAATCTCTCCTAAACAATCTTTTAAGTATTTGCAGACATCTATCATTTCTCTCACCTCCCCACACCAGGGTAGCTAAGTAGTTCAGCAGATAGAGCACTGGACTTGGAATCAGGAAGACCATCTTCCCAAGTTCAAATCCAGCCTCAGACACTTACTAGGTGTGTGAGCCTGGGCAAGTCACTTAACCCTGTTTGCTTCAGTTTCTTCATCTGTAAAATGAACTGGAGAAGGGAATGGCAAACCACCCCAGTATCTTTGCCACAAATCCCTAAATGAGGTCACAACTGAACAATAACCCACACCATTCCTCCCACATCTTTTTACTTCTAAACCAAATAGCCCAAATTCTTTTACTTCTTCCAGATCCTTCTCTACTCTTGTTCTCTGTTCAGACCCTAGTTTACCAATATTCCCCTTTAAATGTTATTCCCAGAACCAAACATCCTATTCTGGACAGGCAGACAAGGGCAGACTTCAGTGTGACAATACCCATTTATCTGTGAGGGCAGTCTAAGGTTACATTTGCTTTTTTGACAGCTAAATCATACTGACTGAGTGAAACAAACCCTGAATTTGAATTCAGAGGACCTTGGTTCAAATGCCAACTTTGCTAATGTTACCTTGGGCTTCTAATGCTCCAGGTTCCAGGTTCTTTACCTCTAAAATGGAGATGTTGGGTTGTTCATCTATCCAATGGTCTAAAGATATACTGCTAGGACCACAGAATTTAAGCATTAGAAGGGATCTCAGCAACCATTTACTTAATCCTAGAAGGATCTGCTCTTTTCATCCCATTGTACTGTTCCTGCTCCCTACTCTAAATATTTGACAGAAAACTTACTGCTAGAGGCAGTGAGGTGGCACAGTGAAAAGAGCACTAGAACTGGAATTAAGAAGACCTGATTTCACATATGGCCCCTGATAATTACTAGTTATGTGACCCTGGGCAAGTCACTAACTTTTGCCTCAGTTCCCTCAATTATAAAATTGGGAATTTAATAGCACCTACCTCACAGAGTTGTTTTGAAAAGCAAATGAGATTGTGCTAGATACGCAGTAGGCACTTAATCAATGCACGTTCCATACCCCCACACACATACCTCCTCACCACCAATAACCTAGAACACATAAGTATTAGAGACTAAGGGATTACATACAGGAGGATCTACTTATTTTCCTCATATTCTGTAGTCACTATCTAGAAAGGCAATGTAGGTAAAAGGCCAGATTTGGTGTCAGGAGGATCTGGGTTCAGGTTCTGTAATTATTATTACCTGTAATTATGTGATACATGCTACCTGTGTGACCCATGGCAAATCATAATCTCTTGGTGGTTCTAAGGAACTTTAAAACAAAGCTGCAGAGGTATTCTTCATCTGCACTGGTGGATGGAATATTTAACACAGCAATGAAATCATAGACCAAAAAACTCCCACAACTAAGAAAAGCATCATCCAGGGAAAATAACGGCCTCACACTTGCAGAGTGAAAAATACTTCGAAATATTATCTCCCCATACCATATAAAATAGATATTTTTATTGATCATACACCATTACTTTAGAGAAGCAACAGTGTTAGAGGTATAGAACGCCTTGTGTTGGATGAACATTTTTACAGCGGAGTCTAATCTAACAAATTGCACAAACTGAAAACGTCCTGCTCTTTAGAGAAGAGTGTATCATCACTAACACACCATCATATACCATTTTTAATAGGGCATATAGATATATGCATATAGATTATATATATAATTTTTATTTTTTACAAATAAAAGACTTCAGTTTTTACTTCTCAAAAAATGGATCCATTTTAATAGTTACTTTCAAGTTCTGAAGGTCACTGAAAAGGGACATGTGCTTGGTTGGTCCATGCAAAGCTCTTATACGTGTCACTAAGTACTTTAAAAATAGAGTAGTTTCTTTTAAACTAATTGGTTAAGATTTAAGATTAGCAAAACAGTATGAAACCAATTAAATACATTGTTAGAAATTAGAGGGCCATACTTGAATGTCACTGAAGGGATGACTGGGTAGGAGAAAGCTATGGGTCCCCTTAGCCTCACTGACTGGAAACAGAGCTCCCAGTGTCACAATGTAAAACTCTTTCAGAATGGGCCTCAATTACTAAGTAGAGGTCTTATCCTACCCATGAGAAGATTTTCACTCTAGAGCACAAAAAAGTGTCCACTAGTTAGGGCTAGAAAATTAAGACCTCATCTCTCCCTCCTATACATGATTCAGTGATGCACTTTAATAGGGAAAGGGAGACTGTGGTACTGAGGGATGAGCAGTGCACAGACTTATCTGTTTTTATGGATCTACTTCCCATTAGAACAAACTTTACAAAGGAAAATTCCCCCAAAAGAAATTGGATGTTCAATTAAATAATGTTGGCACCATTTGCCTGTACTTTTGAGAGTCCTCATGCTACTGATGCAGGGTAGGGGACAGCTGGCTCTGCCCCCACCAGGTACCTTCATTCAAACATTTCATAATGGCGGGTCTGCCTCACTCGAGGCACCATGTCGATGAGTAATCTGAAAGATAAAACCAAAATAAGGTCACTTCAATACCTCACCAGTCTGGCTACCATTTGAACATAAATCCTGCCTCAGACAATACCAGCTACTAGTGTTACCCTGGGCAAGTCTTTGCCTCAGTTTCCCTCATCTATCAAATGGGGACAATATAGCACCTACCTCCCATCGTTGTCAGGTGGATCGAATGAGATAATGTTTGTAAAGTGTTCTGAAAATTTTAATTGCCCTATAAATGCTTCATCATCATCAACAGCATCATAATATTCCACTGAACCACTGGTAAAACCCTGAAGTTTTAAAATCAATCTGACTTTTTAAAAAATGGCTATTAGAAATGGTTAATTCAAATTGGAAGTACAACTTTGAATGACAGACTCAAAGCTATTATAAAATAGTATGAGTTTTCTTCTACCTCATTAGATACAATGACTAAAATTATTCCCAGTTAGGTACTTAGTGAGAGATGACTGTACTCTTATAGACTACGAGGGGACCAAGCATCATATTTACTCATTGCTAGAGTAAACAATTTGAAATATGTATTCAGTATCTTACCACGATGTACTTAAGCACACTAGAGCTACTATGGAATACATGCTCTCCTTATGGCCTGAAAGTTAACACACATTCCTAAGCCCCTGAATTAATACTGGAAGATATAAAGCAGCACTATTAAGCTCTTAAATTTACTTATATATCCCTGGATATAGAGTGGGAGAGTGGTTGGGGGGAAGAGGATGATGGAGAAGTATTCTTAAAGAACAAGTGAAAAATAAGAACACAAATTTAACTCACTTGACTCCATAGGCAAATATGGTCAGGCCAATCAGTACTCCTATGCTCCCATCCAGGTACCAGACAGATGCATTGTGCTTGAACACTTCTGCACTGAGAAGAATGGAGAACCCCATCACTCCACCTACAAGTGAGTTGAAGCCTGAAAATAAGAAGTGTAATGTTCAAAGAAAGAACACCCAACCTCAGAAGACATGATCTGAGTCATCATACAAGAGAACCCATGTACTGAAGCTTTGGACAGCTTCCTTGGGCAGTTGCCTCAAAGAGTAAACATCCTGAGTAAATGACCAAATTTTCCAGGGCCTCAGGCCCTTAAGGGTTTCACATGAAGACAGAAGTGCCATAGAAAGTTGGAAATGGAAGAATCTTTAGACAAGATCTAATCCAACCCCTTATTTAATAGATAGAGGCCCAAAGAACAGAAGAACCTTCTTTAGTTAGAATTGGGACTAAAGCCTAAGTGTCCTAATTCCCAGTCCAGTGTAGTCTTACAAATAAGATCATGTTGTATAACTTAATAATCCTCATTATTTCTTCATGAGGAAGAGAAACAGGGGTTGAATTGAGTTTTTAAAAAATTATATTAAGCACCCACTTTGTACAAGGGTGTAGGAACCCCAGGTAACTTTCCATAATTAAGTTAAAAAGTTGTCACTCTGCCTCGGGGAGGGAATTTCCACATCAGGAGTTCCTTGGGGCAATGAAATCCTAGACCCTCATGACCTCACCTACAGAAAAGTACAATGCACTGTGCTATGTATGTGTCAGGGGATGCAAAGATAAAATTGTCCCAGGCCACAAGCCTAGAAGTTTGATGGCTTCCTTGGGCAGAGAAATGGAGGCACATCAGAATCTGTGGTAGTCACTGAGAAAGTAGTGCAATAGGGATTTTGCTGGGTGATAGAGCCATGAGGATTTCTTTCACTTGCCCATGAATAGCTCTCAAGGTGGTCTTGGAAAGCAATTCCAGGATGTTACCTGCTCAGCAGCTCAGTAGCTAGTCTATGTATAAAGGAAAATATTCCCTACAGTTAACCTCTCATGAGCTGCTACTCTCAGCATTTCTGGATAGGTCCGGATAGATGAGCCAACTTGCCAGGTCTTTTCCAGAAGCTACTTCAGTTAAACCAAGGTACTTATTAATTGGATAAAGGTACATGTTATTCTACCAGGCAATAATGTATCACAGTAGTAGACTTGTACAAAGACCTGAGTTCAAAATCTGCCTTAGATACCAACTAGCTATTTCATCCTGGACAAGTCACTTACCATCTCTCAGTCTCAAGTTTCATCATCAGTAAAATGCAGATAATATTGGCACCTACCTCATAGAGATATTTTGAGGATCAAATAAGATAACACATGTAGAGCACTTTATAAAGCTTAAGACACTTTACAAATGCTAGCAATGATGATGACAATGATGTGGGGTCTATCCTCAGCTACCTTTTTAAAAAAAGTATACAGGTTCACTGGTTACGACGTACACTGGAAAATGTCATGTAACTAAGAGTTGGTATTATTAGGCAGAATCAGGAGTTTGGTGGGACTCTTATGAGTTAATGAATGTAAAGCACTTTGAAAACCTTAAAGTGCTACATAAATATATTTATTGCTGTTGTTGTTACTAGCTTAAGATTATGGGACCTCCAGGCTGGTGATGATGTAATTCTCTGAGCCTTCTAACACCCTCCTGGTAAACTCGAGCAATACAGGAGTATACTAGCAAATGCTTAGCCATCAGGGCAGGAGTGGGGAATGAACGACACACAGTTTTAAGTTATTAACATTTTCTTAAGTCTAGATAATCTGCAAAACAATAAATCAAGCCATTTGTAGCAGTTGCCACTTTTTAAGGTATAAATGCTCACACTGAAAATTTTAAAATCAAGCAGGTTAGAGCTGGCTCCAGCACACTTTTGCATAGAATCTGGATGAGGAAGGGGGCCATAAGGGATTGAGTCTAGTGCTTGAATTTTATGGATGAGGAAACTAAGACCCAGAGATGTGAAGTAACTTGCCCAAGGTCAACCAGATAATATGGGGGTATTTCCAGAATTTGAACTCAAATCATTTAAAAGCAACACAGTGTGTTCAAAAGGGAGCTGCAGTAGGAATCAGGATACCTTAGCTTTAAGTCACAATTCTTCCACTAATAAACTCTGCATGAACTCTGGCAAGCTGGGTCATCTATCCAGATTTCAGTTTCCCCACCTATCAAATAGAAGGGTTGGATGAGATTATTTCTAGTTTTAATGTTCTACTGTCCTCTGAAGAGAGGTTTAAACAGCAAGGCAGGACGTGGCTTGAGGGGAGGGATGTGGGCACAGAAAGATCTAGGTAAGTCCTCCAACCCATCCACTCACACTGTTCAAGTGGCAAGACAGTGCCCACACCCCCACAGAATAAGCCTGATGTGCTATACTGCTTCAATAGATCTATAATGAGTAAACATGGCAGCTCTAAGTCTTAACCAATCCTAATCTTCCTTCTTTTTAATGTTTTGCTCCCACCATACATTTTGACTCCTTCTTCCTCCTCGGTCTGGAGCACCAGGCCCTAGCACAACACCTCTCCAAAGTCAGTTCTTCAGTATTCACTGAAGACGTTGGCACTTGCCAATAGCAGACTAAGGTTCAGGTTCAGGCATTAAGGTGGGGACTGGTAGATAAGAAAGGCTGTAGGTCCTTCAGATGTTACCATCTGTTTAACTCTAAGCACCAAGCGATTATTGCCTAGAATATGTAACACTGATGTCCCCAGAATTTGGCTCTTACTCTCTTGCAGTCCCTTGAATTCCATAGGATTTCTAAATAATGCAATCAGGACAAACACCACACAAAAAAGAGGTTTTGCTGTTCCAGGTCTTTGCAAGTTTATTGAAAACTTAGGTCATCTGCTCCAAATTTCTCATGTCTTTGTTCACCTTGAGTGAAAATTTGATGATGTGACTGCTTTGTGCTTATAAAAAAATGTCATCTCTGCCTAGGAGTTGACCTGAGACCAGAGCTCTTTCCTTTAAAGCTCAATAGAATCATCACCAGCACTATCCATCACAAAAAAGGAACTTATTTTAAGTCATCATTGTGTGTTCTCCTCTGATCATGATTAAAATGAATTTTTCCCAGGTGAGAGAAATTGGACCCTCGATTTCTCTCTGTAGTATGTTACATCAAGAAGGATGTATGCTATAATAGAAAAGGCACTGGATTAAGTACCAGAAGGGATCTGGGTTTTCATCTCTACTCAGATCTATACTAGTTCTGTGACCTTGGACAAATATTTCACCTCTCCAAGCCTCATTACCCCGTTAGTGAAATGAGGATAATAATACTCTAAGGATATTCCAGGCAACAAAGTTGTGCAAACCTTATTGCACTAATGAATTATTCATACAGAATAGTTTTTCACTTCAAATAGTATTTAAGATTAGCTCATTATCTTGGAAAATAGAGATTCTACCAACTGGAGATTCCTTCAGATATGAAGACCCACATAACCTCTGAGGAGTTGGCCCATTTGCATCTATATACTCATTCCTTTAATCTTACTGAGATCAAGCTTCAGTGACTGAAAGTTATTTTTTTTCATTGTTGTTTGTTTACTTGTGGATTTTGGGAGGGAGAGGAGTTGAAAAGAAGAAAGAAGAAAAATATGCTAACGTAAGCTTTATTCATACTTCCAAGTAATTCTCCTTTTCTTAGCCCCTCTACCCCAGCTCCTTCCTTGCCATCTTTATTATGAGCACTCATGGGAGACTTGTGGCTCCCTTAGGTCAATGCTCAATGCTTGTTTCAAGAGAATGAACTAGCTTTGGGACTTTGGTCAAATTATCTCACCTCTCTGAGATTCAATTTTCCCATATTTAAAAGGAGGGTATTGGACTGGATTATTTCTAAAACTTTTTAGCATTATCATTTTACTTATTCTGTGAGTCTGAGAAGGGAAGGCCATAGCACCATGTTTTTTCATAATATGACCACTAGATGTCCACTCAGCTCCATGAAGTCACAGAGCTAGTTCACATATATTGGTGGTTATTCATTAAAACACGCTAAGACCTCCTGCCATTCACCCAAGCTCAATGTCCTATGTTTTTTCCCCAAAGGCACAAGGTATAGGAGTGCATGGTGAAAATACTGGTGCCACAGATGTTTATTCCCTTATAGGCCGGAATGGTTCTCTGTTATCCATGGATTCATTTAAACAATTCTGGGGAACAACTTGCATTTTCCAACATTTCTCCTAGTGATACTCTATGGTTTCAAGTCTTAATACTATGATCTCAAAATATCATAATTACAGGTAACGCCAGGGGCTACAAAAAGGTACTTGGGTGGACACAAATGATAACTTGCATTTAATAAGTAGACTTAAGAAAGACTTCGCTAAGGATACACATACCTGGAAAATGAGGTAATCCTGTTATGTAGCTACATTAAAAGATGGTCAATGAATAACTGGATTGACACATGGCAATAACAAAAAAGTTCATATTTTACGTAGTGGTTTAAAGTTTTCACTGTGCTTTATTTCAAACTCAAATAGAACCAGGGGCCACTAATCTACACATAAGAAGCCCTGTATGCGGTATGTCACTTAGTTTTGTTGTCTGTTTTATTGTATTTTTATTTTATTTTATTGAATATTTCCCAATAACATTTCAATCTGTTTCAGCCACGCTCAGGAGTATCTCTAGATGCAGCAGGTTTGACATCTCTGTTTTATATAATAATAATTATGATTATGATTAATAACCAGTTCCCAGGGCTGGGGACTACTAATTAACAACAGTAATTGCCAGCATGTATACAGCACTTATAGGTTTGAAAAGCTCTTAATATACATTAGTTCATTTGATCCTCACAATTCTTTATGGTAGCTGATATTACTTTTTTTTTTTTTTGCAGGGGGGGAAGGCAAGGCAATTGGGTTTAAGTGACTTGCCCAAGGTCACAAAGCCCAAGGTCACAAGGACACACAAATTAAGTGTCAAGTGTCTGAGGCTGTATTTGAGCTCAGGTCCTGACTCCAGGACTAGTGCTCTATTCACTGTGCCACCTAGCTGCCCCGGTAGGTGATATTATTATCCCCATTTGGCATATAAGGAAACTGAATCTAAGAGAGATTAGGTGGCCATAACCACATGATAGTAAGGGCCAGAGACAATATTTGTACCCGGGTTTCTCCTGATTCCAAATCCAGGGTTCTTTATAGTGTCTATACTAAACTGTCCAAGGAACCTGATGAAGATCTCTACCTCTACTAGAGGTCGGCCTTTTATGAAGGATATATAGAGAGGTATGATTAAGAATCACACAAGATGAGAAAGTGAGCATAACTTTTACCTGAGGAAGGACCAAACCCCCTCTTCTGCTCACCTCCACCCCATCCCTCTAAGTATCTTCATACCACTTCTTAATATGAGTTCCAAATTTAATCATCCACTGGAGGAAACAGGATTTCTTTTGATTCTTCCAAACATGAAGGTTCACCACCAAAACAAATATAATGGCTATTCATACCTTTCAACATTTTCAAGATTTTCAAACTATCTATCATCAGGAATGATGTCATAAAACAGAACAACTGAACAGAGAGTCCATTCACAGTCTTCTTTCCAAAAAAATAAGATCCTCAGTAGCAGCCTTCCTACCTCACATCCCACTCAGTAGAGAATCATAGATTTAGTCCTAGAAGGGACCACCAGCTCAGAGCTCATCTGGTCCCATAGCCTCACTTTATACATAAAGAAACTGAGGCCCAAAGAGTTTCAGTGATTGACTGATTGCCCAAGGTCACACAAGGAGGAAGTAGCAGAGCCAGGGTTCAAATCCAATACTCCTTTTACTCCAGTTCAATAGATCTATAATTTATCGAAGTTGATAAGGAGATATTATAACCAGGCCTTCTGATAGGGGGGGAATGTTTTTCAGGGATTTCTAAGAAATCCTTGGGGGTGGCTAGGTGGTGCTGTGAATAGAGCACTGGCCCTGGAGTCAGGAGGACCTGAGTTCAAATCTGGCTTCAGACACATAACACTAACTAGCCGTGTGACCTTGGGCAAGTCACTTAACCCCAATTGCCTTCCCCCCAAAAACAATCCTTGAAGGGTTCTTTTAGTCTGAAATGAATTCCCCATACTCAAGTAATCTCGGTAGTGTGGATTATAATATTGTTATGCTGACTTTGCAGCAGGTAGGACAGTAAGGGGACCCACAAAAGGCAGGAGTTTGAGATACAGATTATAAAGCCATAAAGTCAGGTATCAATTATGCTAACTAGATGTGTAAAGGTGGGATTAGGGAGGAGTTAAAGAGTGATCAGTGCTTAAAGGGACATGCACTTTTTACATCAACTGCACAAGCGTATTGCCCATAATTCACTGGGAGAAAGCCCAGGGGGGTGGGGCTACCAGGAGGCATGGTTTTTGCCTTAAAATGTCACTAGGTCAATTTTTGGTCAGGGCTGACTGAGAGGTGTCCAGTCTGTTACCCATCAATGTCCTGTTTGACAAGATAGATGTTGGGAAACTAGACTAATTAGAGACCCAGAGTGTACCTAAAGGTGAAGAGTTATCTTACTGATAGTTCATTGAAAGATTCATAGTTGCAGCTGGCCACTAGAACAAAGGAGATATACATTTCTCTAAACTAAAAGGTTTGTTTTATAAAATGCTTTAGTGAAGGATTCATAGGTATAGCTTGTTATTATGCCAAGCAGAGATAAAGCAGTTCATTAATTGCAGCTAGGCAGAGTGCTCACTCAGGGGAGAGGCAGAGTTAACCCTTTATGGCTGGGGAAGTGTGATTTTTACAACTTAATTGCACAGGCTTTTACAAACATAGGTAGCCAAAAACAAGTGAGATTTTTACAAATTGAAGTTAAAACTGAATGTTACAAAGGCACCCCAGCACCCCATCATGTCCACAGCAAAGCCTAGTTGGTCTGCTGGGAACTGAACAGAGTTGTAGTTTTAATGCAATCTGCGATCCACTTCCTTTTGTGGAGGAGTTCATCCCATTCACATTCATAATTATGATAACTATTTCCCTCCAGGCTATTTTTTCCCTTGTTTATCCCCCTCTTTCTCTTACCTCCTACCCCTTCCCTCCTCACAACTGCTTTACTCCTAAGCAGTGCCTTCCCCAATCTGTCCTCCCTTTTATCAGTTCTCCCTCCCCCTTCTATGATCTTTTTACTTTTTACTTCCTCATAGGCTAAGAGAGATTTCTATAAACAACTGAGTGTGGATGTTATTCCCTCTTTAAGCCAATTTTGATGAAAGTAAGGTTTGAGCTTTGCCAATCCCACCCCCTATTTCCCCTCCATTATAATAACTCTTTCATACTTTTTTATGTGAGATAATTTGCCCCATTCAATCCCCCCACCCTGCCTTCTTCCAGTGGAATTTTCTTTTTTGCCCATTTATTTTGGTTTTTTTGGGGGGGGGGTATCATCCTCCACCTTATTTCCATGTCCTCTGAATATACCCCTTCTAATTACTCTCATAGTAATAAAATTGTTGAGTTACAAATATTATGCTGCCATATAGAAATGTAAACAGTTTAACCTTATTGAATTTCTTATATTTTCTCTTTTTGTTTCTTTTTTGCTTTTTTATGTTTCCTTTGAGTCTTGTATTTAGAAGTCAAATTTTTTTTCAGCTCTGCTCTTTTACTTAGGAATGCTTGAAAGCTATTTCATTAAATATCTATTTTTTCCTCTGAAAGATTATATTCAGTTTTGCTGGGTAGGTGATTCTTGGTTGTAATCCTAACTCCTTTTCCTTCTGGTATATCATATTCCAAACCCTCTGGATCTATAATGTGCAAGCTGCCAAATCCTGTGTTATCCTGATTATAATTCCACAATGTTTGAACTGTTTCCTTTTTGGCTGCTTATAATGCATTCTTCTTGATCTGTGAGCTCAGGAATTTGGCTATGATGTTTCTGGTAGTTTTCATTTGGGGATCTCTTTCAGGTGGTGATAAGCAGGTTCTTTCAATTTCTATTTTGTCCTCTGATTCTAATATATTGGGGCAGTTTTCTTTGACAATTTCTTGAAAGATTTCCGGGCTCTTTTTTTTTTTTTAATCATGGCTTTCTGGTAATCCAATAATCCTTATATTATCTCTCCAGGATCTGTTTTCTAGGTCAGTTGTTTTTTCAATGATAAATTTCACATATTCTTCTTTTTTTAAACTTTTTAAAATTTTGTTTTATCATATCTTGATGTCTCATAGAGTCATTAGCTTCCACTTGCTCAATTCTAATTTTTAAGAAATTATTCTCTTCAGTGAGCTTTTGTACTTGCTTTTCCACTTGGCCAATTCTATTTTTTTACGAAGTTATTTTCCTTGGAAAGTTTTTGTATATCTTTTGATATGCTATCCACTTGTTTTTCATGATTCTTTTGCATTATTAACACTTCTGTTTCCCAATTTTTCTTCTCCTTCTTTAATTTGCTCTTTAAAATCCTTTTTCATTCTTCCAGGAATTCTTTTTGGGCCTGAGACCAAATTAGATTTTTCTTTGAGGCATCAGATGTGTCATTTTGACACTATTGTCTTCCTCTAAGTTTATGTCTTGATCCTCCCTGTCACCATAGTAACTTCCTATAGTCAAGTTCTTTGTTTGTTTGCTTGTTGCTTATTTTTTTCCTTCTTTTTGGGGGACTTGGTATTTTTATATGAGAACTGGGCTCTGGTTCTGCACTATTCCAAGTTTTTTATTCTGGAGCTCAGGGTCTTACTGCTTGCTTTCACTGGAGGGTAGGTTTTCCTCCTGGTTTGTACTAGGCAGGGGACCTCCCTGTTGGCCTCCCCTACTGGCCATGTCCCAGGAGTGGGGCCTTACTACTTGGCTAATATGGTAACAGAATCTTTCCAGTGACTGGCCCTGGAGGAGGGATCTTGTTTCCTGGTCTGACCCAGGGGTGGGGCCCTACTGCTGGATTCCTATAGAAACAAGGTCTCTTTGCTGGCAGGCCCCAGTGGCAGGATATCACTGTTGGCCAGCCCTGGGATGGGGCTTCACCACTGGTCAGCAGCAGGGTCAAAACCTGACTGGTGGCTTGTGCTGGGGCTGGGGTCATTGGGATGGGGCCACTGGGATGGGGCCTTGCTGTACTGCACAGATTCCTCACCTGCCTGGGGGCTCTTGGTTTGCAGGAAGGCAAAGCTTCCCTAGTGGAATTCCCCAGATTCTGAGCCTTGCTGTAGGCCCCTTGCTGTGAGGCAGGCTGCTGCTGCTGCTGCTGTTGCTCTTAGAACTCCCATCCCACTGAGACAGACCTTCAGACCTTTCTTGCTGGGCTGGTAAGATGCTTCCCTGCTCCCTGATAAATTCTGAGGTGTTTTTTTCTAGCTCTTTGGAGGGGAATTTGGGAGGATTTCAGAGGGTTCCTTCTTCACTCCATCATATTCACACCAGAAATTTTCTGTTAGTCCTAGAAAGCTGCATTTTCTACTGACTTGAGGGATGCTAACAATCTCCTTTCAGCTGGAGGTTTCTTACCACTCATTAGCACCTTCCCAGGGTGGGTCAGGGCAGTTCAAGTAATCAGTTCTGTCTCTTTTTGACAACTTTGGCCAAAGATTTGTTGGGAATTTAAAAAACTAACATAAAAATACACTGATTCCAGAAAAGTGGGGTATGTGTCTGCACGTGCATATCTAGAAGTTGGGGAACACTATTCAACTCAGTGAAAGCTATAATTGTGCAGAAATGTTTAATAGTTCTAAGTATAAATAAAGTACCTAATCATAGACTTGCTTCAATGACTATCTATTGAAATTAGTATATTAATAGTAAGCAAATAAACTAGTGCTTGGAAGTTTTGGGAAACAGTTTTTAGTGAGCTAAATACTACTCCTACAATCCTGTCTACAATTAATTTATTTAGCAATATTTTTCCTTCTTAGACTACAGGGATGAACTTTAACCTAATCCAGAGACACCATCTGTGGATCCAATTAATAAGGCTTTTGCTGCCTAGAGTTAGCTGAGGAAGGCTGTTGATGATGCTCAGTTTCTCAATTACCCAGTCTCTCCTGTACAGAAAGGCCCACACTTCCCTCTTCAGTCTGTTTTTTTAGTAAGCTGAGGGGGAGGCTCTCCCCATATGAAGCCAGCTAGGTAAGGAAGGTGTGAGCCAATTCACCCACTACAAGCTGGGCTTTCAGAACGTACCCCCTCAAGATTAAGTGGATGCTCCCTGCAGGAGAAACAGTTTGCTGACCTAAGAAGTCAAATTCCTTCTCTGAGAGAAAATGCTTGGCTCAGCCTGACATAATGAAGAGGCCCATGCCTCTGTCACATCAGGGAGCAAATGAGCAGAAAGCAGCAACCAGGTGATAAGGAAGACAAACCCCAGGGGTCCTGCTTGCTATTTGCAAAGCTCAGAGGGAAATGAACACTGCCTAGTAGAGAAATCCCAAATCTTAGCAGCCTGGAGGATTGTACTCATCCCCATACCACCAGGGCTCCAATTCCCTCCCCCTTCCCCCCTCTCACACACAAAGGAATCATAAAGCTGAAACAGGGGTAATTATAGTTTGGCTCCTAATTCTGATCAACGAATGAACAAGTTCCAGGTCCCAAACAATACAATTAGCAGAAGGATGTAATTACAGAGACAAATTTCCCTGCCACTTCTGCTTGGTAGGGGTCTGAAGCAAAATAGTCATTGTAAGGCCACAAAGCGGAAAATGAGAAGAAAACAAGCAGCAACCGCAGGAGGCAAATTGTGGCTGTTCTGGCCTGGCTCTGGGTCCCAGTGTCCCTTCTGCTTCTTTTCCTCGTTGTTCTTTGAAATCATTCACATGACATTTCTGACAAATACCAGAACAAGACCCACAAATATTGCCAGTATGGTCTCTTTGTAGCAGGGGTTCTTAACCTTTTTGTGTGTCATGGACCCCATTAATTGTCTGGTGAAACTTAGGGACCCCTCTTCAGAATAATGTTATTAAATGCATAAAATAAAATACATAGGATTACAAGGAAATCATTTATATTGAAATAAAGATTTTTTATGTATATATACATACATGCATATATAATATATGGTATATATAAATATACATCATATATATTATATATACATATATATTACATATATATATTAACATATATATCCTTCCCTTCCCCCCCTCCTGCCCCATCCAAGTTCATAGACCTTTATTCTGGAGGCATCCACATTACCTGGAGTTCTTAGCCCTGTCTTATAGAATCATAGATAATCTGAACTGGAAAAGGCCTCAGACATCACAGTCTTCAACCCCTTGCCTACAGTGTGACTACATCTCTCAGTCTCTCTTGGGACAGTCCCAGCAATAGGATTATTGCCTTTGGAGGCAATAATTTTCCATTTTCAGATAGCTCTAATCATCAGACAGTTCTTCATCATATTGAGCCTAAATCCACCTCTTTAACTAGTTTGATCCTAATTTGGTCCTCAAGAGCCACATAGGAAGAGTCTGGTCCCTCTTCTATATGGCACAGCCCTTCAAATATTTGAAAACAGCAATAACATCATCATCCCATTGCTGGCAAACACCAAGTTTGCTCCAGTCTAAACATTCCCTATTCCTTCAGTAATCCTCCTGTGACATCTGGAATCCCCCTCACCATCAGCCCAACTCTTCTGGATGGGTTCAGGCTTGCCAATGACCTTCCTAAAATATGGCACCCAGATTGATGCCAGATAAAGACTGGCCAGCACCAAGTTTAATCAATGGAGCTATTGTCTTCTTCACTCTGAACTTCTCTCACTGCAGCCTAAGCCTGCAGTACTTTCTCTGGCTGTCAGATCACACTACTGACTTGGATCAAATTTGCAATCCAAGTTGATTTAAAATTAATTGCTGCCTATTTGGGTCTTCCCAGTGATTTTTGTTTGTTTGTTTGTTTTGGTTTTGCCTTTCAAGTTAAGTGCAAAACTTTACAATCAATCCTATATTGTTCATTTTGGCCCCAGACCTTTTTGAAACCTGCCTCACAGCTTTGTCAGTCAGCCAATAGCAATGAGAAGAGCTGTGGAGCCACAGAAATGGAGGCAGAGGTTTGCAAGAGGAGCTTTAACTGAGAGAGCAGAGAGCCTGTTGTTAAATTTTCAGTGATGACCTCTGAAGTTCCCTCCAGGTCTAAATCTCTGATACTAAAATCTTATGCTACTAAGCACTTGATCTGTGTTGTGTGCTGTATTGATCCTGAATCAATGAATAAATGTATGAAAAAGTATTTGTTAAGCTCTTACTGTGTGCAAAGCAGTATGCTAAGTGCAAGGGACACAAAGAGAAAAGCAAGATAGTACCTAGCCTCATGGAACTCACATTCTAATAGGAGACAAACATACAGGAGACGTTAGCTGCAAATCAGATGGAAAGATCTTCTAGTGGTCCTTAGGGTGAAGTTACAAGGCACATTCATCTTTTTAAATGTTGTTTGGTCATTTCAGTATTGCTTGACTCTTTGTGACCCCATCTGGGGTTTTCTTGGCAGAGACACTGGAGTGGTTTGCCGTTTCTTTCTCCAGCTCATTTGACAGATGAGGAAACTGAGGCAAACAGGGTTAAGTGGCATTTTCATTAATTAAGCCATATCACTTCCTGATATTGAACCATTTGATAGCATTAAGGACTTGGGTGGCAAGGACTTTCTTTTCTCTGGTCTTTAATAGCTGTGGCTACTGATAAGGTAAGGCCTCCAAGACCTTCAGAGGCAGTGGCTAGGTTATGTCTCCAGAAGGCTGCTTCCCTGGAAAATGGCTGTGGGAACTAGACTGAAAGTCAGGCAGGTGGTCAGGGTTGGGTGAGGAGAATACTACTTTTTCTCAAGACTCTTGCCTGTTGGTTATCTTTCATTGGTAGGTGTTAGTGATGGCCAGGATGATAGTACTCTTGTCCAAAAGGAATGCCTCATGAGCAATAATAGATGCCTTCATATATAAACTGGGTTTAGTGACAAAATCCAATAAAACCTACAACAGAGTTAATCTGACATATTTGGGGGTACAAAATTGTTATTGAACCTTATGCTAATTAAGAAGCACTGCTAAGCCTTCATATGATTATTTACTTTTATTTTCACCTAGTCAAACCAAGATTTTCTGAGATCAACTAAGGGAGATGACGAGAGGAAAGAGAAGTTGATAGGGGAAACTAGAGAAAGTCAGAAAGCACTCTGAGACCTCTGTAAAGACTTCTGGATCCACAATGCAAGGGCAGGGTCCAGTTGAAATGACCTCCCCCCTTCTCCAGCAAGGGATATCCAGATACCCAAAGGTGTTCAGGAAGCCAGCACCTCACAGGTGTCCTCAACCCTTGTATGTTAAGAGTTGGCACAGAGCTGATTTAGAGATTCAATTGTTGAAATTATAAACCCTTGCTTGAAGAAAGATCAGATAAGTTGAGTCTCCTCCACATACTGCTAGAAATTCTGGAAAATAGGGATTCATTGGGTTTAAAAAACAAACATCCTTAGGAGAAATAAAGGTTTGTTGGGGATGAGGGAGGAAAAGAGAACTTGGTAAGAATTTTCCAACGGAGTAATTTCATCAGATTGTATACATCTAATCTAGAGGTTGGAAGAAAAGCTCTAAGGGACTGGGAATTTGGATTAGGTGTGGTAGATGTAGGTAAAAGGAGGGAGGGAGTACTTTTGGAACAATAAGAAATCTCGAACAACTGAGGAGTGGGGAGGGGGGAATCATATGAACCATATAAGCACAGAAAGAGAAGTGGGAATGACAGATCAATGAAAATGCAAGCAATTGAAGTTATATACATAAATTTCAGAATTTGGTGAAGTTTTATAGCAGATTCACTGATAGTACAGTTAGATGTGGGACTGATTGAATGATTAGACATAAAGGATTATAATTAAATAATCAGTGTCAAAGGTAGCTAGGTGACTTGGTGAATAGATTGTTGGAACTAGTGTTGGGAAGACCCAAGTCCAAATCTTGCCTCAGAAATGTATTAGCTGTGTGACCCTGGACAAATCACTTAACCTCTGTCTGCTTTGCTTTCCCCAACTATGAAATGGAAATAATAGCACTTGCTTGTCAGAGTTTTCAAGAGAATAAAATGAATAAAGTGCTTTGCAAATCTTGAAGTGCTATATAAGTGCTATTGTGATTAATATTCTACTCAACCTGAAGAAAGCCTCTAGTCCAGCAGTTCTCAACCTGTGGGTTATGTTCAATCTATCTGCATAGCAGATAGATTCATAACAGCAGCAAAATTACAGTTATCAAGTAGCAATGAAACTAATTTTATGGTTGGGGGTGACCACAACATGAGGAACTGTGTTAAAGGGTCACGGCATTAGGAAGGTTGGGGACCACTGTGAGTCCAGTCAGTTGTCATAGAGTTCTATTTTTAGCTCGAGACCAGTCAACATTTGTGTTCGTGACTGATGAAGGTAGAAGAGCATCCTTGTGAAATTATTAGATGATGTGAAAGTGGGAAGGATAGCTAACATAGCAGGAATAGAATTTAGGTATAAAAAAAATCTTGGCAGGCTAGAAGAACAGCTCAAATCCAATAAGATGAACAGTTCAAATTTCCATAGCACTTCAGGTTTACACAGTATTGAAGGAGGATTGCATAGAGAGAGGCATTGTGTACAGAATGAGAGAGATGATATTCACAGTGTACTCTGCCTATTCAAACAACAGCTGTATTAAGTTTAGTTCTGGGGGCTACAAGTTTTAAAATATATTGATGAAATCATTTGAAGGAACTAAGGGAATAGCTTAAAGAAAAGGTTGCGGTGGGAGGTGAGGAAGGAAGGGAAGTTATGCTGGTATTTCAAGTACTTGAAGGGTTGTAATGTTGAAGAAGGGCAGTTAGGTGACGCAGTGGATAGAGTACTGGGCCTGGAGTCAAGGAAGACTCCTCTTACTGAGTTCAAATTTGACCTCAGGCACCTACTAGCTGTGTGACCCTGGGCACATCACTAAACCCTGTTTGCCTCAGTTTCCTCAGCCATAAAATGAGCTGGGGAAGGAAATGGCAAAACACTCCACTATCTTTGCCAAGAATACCACAAATGGAGTCACAAAGAGTCACATATGAAAAAGAGTGGCAGTGGGGTGACTTGTTCTGCTTAGCCCCAGAGGAGAGAAGTAGGAACAATGGACAAAAATGATACAACAGGCAGATTATGCTCATAATTAGGAAAACTACCTGACAAGTAGAATTGACCAAAAGTAGGATAGTATTAAAGGTTTACTGTTGGAATGATTCAAAATCTGGCTTGATGACCACTTTTCAGAGATTCTCTGGAAGGAATTCCTATTCAGGCATAGGTCAAACTAAGGGACATCTTCCTCCCAGCTCTGAGACTTAATGATATAGTAAAATTCCCCAGATGAAGTACTGCAAGGGAGGTACCTGGTTTTTTGCTGTGAATCTAATCAACTTTTAAATCCTATAAATGAGGATCTCTCCTAAGTTTAAATTTTCACATATCATGTTGTCTTAAAGAAAGCACTTTGCCAGTGGAAAGCATTTGTAAATACTAGCTGCTGCTGTTGTTTACATATGTTATATTAATACTCACTATGACCAAAGGGGACGTAAAGATAGTGAATGGAGTGCCGGACTTTGAGTTGGTATAACCTGGGTTCAAGCCCTTCTCTCACACAAACTAGCTGTGATATAACGGAAAAGTCACTTACCTGCTATATTACACTCCTCTACCCTAACAAAGTCACATTTCCTTTATGCACTTATTAATATAAAAATACAAATGTGCATCCATAATGAGGTCTGCCTTACCAAGTAATGGCACTGATTTTCTTTAAAACAAGTCTACTCAAACTTAGGATATGAGTCACTTATTCTAGTGTTTATACGTAGGCTTTAATTGATTCTGAAACCTTCTCTAAGAACTATCTTCAGAGCCAATTGACAAGCCATGCAAGAGAATCATCTCCTTACTTTCTAGCCACATGAGAGGGATCTAGACTCAGAGGCAGGAAGTCCTGTATTTCATTACAGTCACCGATGGCCTCAAAAAAAATAAAATAAAAGATATGTGGCCCTGTGGCTATGGCAGTCACTGGACCTGAGTCTCAGCTGCCTAGCTATAAAACAAGAGCATTGAATTCTGTGGTCTCTCAAGATCCATGTAAACCTACGATCCCCACACCATCTTCCGATCTCATTCTGGATCCTTCACCTAATTCATCAGGCTTGGCTCTGAATGATTTCAGAGGATTAAAAAAAAAATTCAAACCCCACTCCACTACCTAGAATGTAAGATTTCTCAGCCCCACCCTCTACTTCCCCTTCCACTTGGACTAAGAAGGTCTATTCCAGGGGTGGGGAACCTGCAGCCTCAAGGCCACATGTGGTCCTCTAGGTCCTCAAGTGTGGACCTTTGACTGAATTAAAATAAATCTGATTTGTTCTGTGGCCTAACTCCAAGGTTACAGAGGGAAAGCCACTTTTAATGTGTCCACCCAGGGTAAGTCCTTTGAAGGAGATAGATATCACATTTGAATGGCTAAATTCTAAAATATTTGTTTAAAAAGAAAACCACTTTCATACCCTTATAGGAATACCTCATATGCCTGTAAAACTTGTCAGCTTTACACAGACCCAAGGCCTTAATTAACAACATCAGGCCCAGAAGGCTCAGGAGGACTGGAGGTGCCAGCTGTGAAACCCAAATGAGAAATCCCCACATACCAGCACTTGTGAAAACTGAATGTGCTATCTTTTACAGATGCCTGACAATAGCCTTAACGAAGGCAGAGGAACAGACTTCAGAGGAAGAAATTAGTTCCCTGAATAGTCAGATAGATAATCTCTAAGGTTACTTCCCTGTTCTAAGTCCTGTGAAAGTAAAAGCAAGCAGAACCCCCAATTAAATTGGCTAACCTGATTCTAGTGAGGGAGAGGAGAGAAAAAAGGAAAAAGAATTTCACATACAGAAGAGAAAATTCAAGCAAGTGGTGAAAACCTGACGCAACATCCCCTATAAATAATAATATTGTTTTGATCTTTCTGTTATAAGAACCCAATATATATTATATTCTTGGCTTTAAAAAAGAAAGAAATAGATGTCATTTATGCCCCGAGGAGAGGCGTTCTTTCAGGGAGCGACCCAGCTTTCTCTGGGCTCTTTTCCATGTTTCTCCTTGATAAATGCAGTGCACAAAAGAAATAGTACATACATCAAACAAGATGCCTGGAAAGAATGCATAGGAGCAGTCACTACATTAACTATTAAACAATAGCATTTAAAGTCGTGTTTGGCCTTATTTTTTCTCTGTCACTTTTTACCCTAAATGCCCAACACAGGAGTTTCCTGCTAACTGACCCAGAGAAGAATTCAAAGGACAATATAGCCCCCTCAGCAGACCTCAAAAACATTTTCTAGAAGTTTTGTGTGGTGGGAAGAACATTGGACCTGATTCTTGCTACTTGCTGGTTGTATGACCTTTACCAAAGTCCCAGCCTCTAAGAATCACAGTTTCTTGAGCTCTAGATAAAATTACTATCCAATCTCATAAGTATCATTGGGAAAAATCAAATGAAATCATGTATCAAAGAGCTTTGTGACAGCCAATCATTATATAAGTGTAAATTATTATTTCATGAGCAGGGCTGAGATGTGCCCCACAGCTCTAAGATCCATCCCAAGACAGAGGTAAAAACACTTTGTTCAGATCTTAGTGCCTGAATCAGCCGGTTGTAGCATAGTCCATTAGTCACTACCAGAAATTACATAATTCTTCTTTGTGCATTCTTTGTGTTAGAGGTATGCTTGGGGACCACCAATATATTTGGTCCATCGCCCCCACACAGATGAAATTTGAGAATGTCAGTTTAAATGATCAAAATATCCTTTAAAGGCAGCCCTTTATAAGCACCCAAACTCACAAGGCTTCAAAACTTTGTTTATACAGAAAAGGGTATAGAAAGTACTCTCTTCTGAATCCAGGGAGGTAGTCAAGAGATCCCCATCTACTACCCCCAGGGACTTACAGTATTACCCTGGGTGGGCTCCCTGCCCTTCCACAGTGGTGCTCTGTGTTTCCTTGATTTTCCTCCAGCAACTCTGCTCCTATTTTTTCTTAACCCCTCTGCTGCCTTTGCTTTCATTCCAGGTAAGGGCCATGGTTCCTTATCACTGCTAGTGTCATCTTCAGCTTTATTTCCCTGATGCTTTGTGGTTTAGATATCTTGCCTAAGGCTGGACTAATTGCCTCCTTTCTTAGAAAAGAAAAGCTGGATCTCGGAGGAGAAGGGACAGATTATTGAATCCTCAGCAGATAGCATTATAGCTCTTCATTATCTCCAAGGTATCAAGTCCCTTTAGCCTGTTAAAGAATTGGAAACAGAGTAGAATCCCATTTGATTGGGGAGTTGTTAAATAAGTTATGCTACAGAAATATAATGGACTATTACTGTGCTGGAAAGAAATAACAAAAGGAAAATAAATAGAGAAGCATGGGTAAAGTTAGATGAACTGATGCAAAGTGAACTGAGCAGAATGAAGAAAACAAAATAGACGATGATTACAGCAATGTAAATGGAAACAAGGACCAACTGGTCAAGAGTGAATGTTGCAGAATTACAAAGAACAAGCATGGCCTCAAAAAAATAAAATAAAAGATATGAGAAGACAACCCCACCCAACTCCTTGGCAAGGTGGAAAGTCCACAGATGTGGTGCATTGCACATATTATCAATTTTTTTTTAATGTATTGGTCAGTTTTCATCTTTTTTACTTTAAAAATATCTTTTGTTATATGGGCTGGCTCTCTGGGAAGGGACCGGGGAAAGATACTGGCAGAAATTTTGGTGGTGTAAAAAAAGAATTAAATAAATTTTTCTAGGGAAAAAAAACCACTTCTGCCATTTTATAAAGCCTTACCTTTCACTCAAAGTAACTTTTCAAGTACAGATGGAAATGGCTATTTCTTAGGCCATTAAAATAGTTTTGCTTTTCACTCTGGCTCAGGGCAATTTCGGAACTGATTATGTCACTGTCTGTATGTTGTGTCAGCTCCTCCTACTGAACAGAATCTGCTCAGTATATGACAAGTACCTTTAGCCAGAATTGCTTTATTTTTATCTTTGTATCCAAAAGATCTGCACAAATTAGGTAGTTCATAAAAATTTTTGTAAAGCTAATTTGAAAGCAGTTGAAGTTAAGAAAAGTATTTCTACCCTTTGCATTGTTCTCTCCAACTCTCATCTTCTGCTGAGGCAGTTCAAACAGGTTTTATACCCAGGAATATGTCTTCAAAGACTTCCAACATGGAAGGGAGGAAAGTGGAATCGGCAGCACCAGCCCCTGCTCCCAGAGACACCCTCCAGACTCAGGAGGAGATAAGAAACCCCTCTGTCCTTTCCTTTGCCTCTTTTTGTATCACCAGCACTTAGCACAGTGACTGGCACACAGTTGGTAGTTAATAAATGTTTAATGATTGATTAAGGTCCTGGTCAGCTCTAAATCTCTGACCTCATGATTATTTGAAAATAGGAAGACCAGTGGAAAGTAGAAGCAGGTTGAAGTCAAATTCTGGAGGCAGTACCCAGAGACAGGATCCACGTGTCTGTACTGGTTGCAGAGATCTTACATAGAGCTTCTGGTTTCTCCCAGATGATGGATCCAACATAGGACTAGGTGCATGGTAAAAGCTCCAGTAAGTACTTCCTGATTGATTGTTATTGAAGCACCATACTCAAACAGCATTAAGTACAAGACTCTCAGTCAGCAGATCCTGTCCTGGATCCAGACCTGCCTGAGTAAGAAATCCCTGTGGTCACTGCTTGAAAGCCTTGGGTCAGGCTGCCAAATACATACACCAGTGCATTAGCACTTCTTAAAAGCAGAGAGGTGAAGAAGGCTCCATCTAACAGCAGTGATAAGCTGATGCCTTTGTGTGCTTGGAATATGAAAAAGTCCTGCTCTGTGGGAAAATTGCTTCCCTGGTACAGGGAAAAGTAACACAAATGCCAAAGGTGCTAGAATAGTCAGAGTGGGGGGTTGGCCACACACACATGGCTTACTTGCTGAAGACATCACACAGGCTGATCACTATTACAATATTATATTTCCTGTCCACTGTGAGAGCCAATGCTGCCACTTTAATAGAATGCAAGCCCCTTGAGGACAGAGACTGCTTCTCTAACGTGGATATAGAATCTCTCCTACTAGGTCATTCTCTTTAACCTCTCATATTACTTAATACTATGATCTAGACACACTAAGAAATTAAATGTACAGCACCATATATTTATGTGTGTGTATATATATATGTGTGTATACGTAGATATAGCTGTAGATGTATATACATACATACATACATACATACATTAATTAAGCACCTATTAGGGTAGCTAGATGGTGCAGTAGATAGAGCATTGGGCCATAAGTCAGGAAGATCTGAGTTCAAATCCACCCTCAGACACTTACTAGTTGTGTGACCTTGAGCAAGTCATGTAACCCTGTTTGCCTCCTTTTTCCTTGTTTTTTTTGTTTATTTGTTTGTTTTGGAGGGGGGAAGGCAGGGCAATTGGGGTTAAGTGACTTGCCCAAGGTCACACAGCTAGTAAGTGTTAAGTGTCTGAGACCACATTTGAACTCAGTACTTCCTGACTCCAGGGCCGGTGCTCCATTCACTGCTCCACCTAGCTGCCCCTACCTTTTTCCTTATCCGTAAAATGAGCTGGAGAAGGAAATGCCAAACCACTCCAGTATCTTTGCCAAGAAAACCCAAATCCTCATGTTGTCACGCACTACACTAAATGCTAGGGATACAAAAAGAGGCAAAAAAGAGGAAGGTAAAAGGTTAAGAGTCAACCTTACTCTCACGGAATTTGGCTTAGGGAAGGAATGACATAAACTCTAAACTGGGCATCTTACCACACAGAAGAGTAGGGGGATGGGGGATGAGAGGTGGGGTGATGGAGGGGAGGGCAGAGTGGGGGGGAGGGATGATGAAT
>CM053582.1:249342209-249360578 GCA_028627135.1 Pseudochirops cupreus
TTTCAATGATCAATATGCTTCATTGGTGCTTTTTAACAAAATGCTATAGTCATTTTCTGATATGTATACCCTTCCCCAATCCCAGAAGGACCTGCCCTTGTAACAAAGAAAAACAGTTAAACAAAACCGGCTTACATTGTATTATATTATATTATATTATTTTATATTATATTATATTATATTATATTATATTATATTATATTACATTATATTATATTATATTACATTATATTATATTACATTATATTATGTTACATTACATTACATTACATTATATTATATTATGTTATATTGTATTATATTGCATTATATTGTATTATATTAAAATATGGAACATCTGCCCCCTTTAGTTGACTCCAACCCCTACTGAGTGTGTTTCCTCAATTTTTCTGGAACCATTTACTGACCAGTCTATTTAATCTAAATTTACTGCCTGTTAACGGTGATTTCATTCATACTCTATTAGTCATTGTGTATGGCGCCCTTTTGGTTCTAATTTCTTCATTCAGCATCAGTTCATAGAAGTATTTCCAAGGTTCTCTGAATTCTTCATATTCATCATTTCCTAAAGTAGAATAATATTCCATTACATGCGTATGCCACAGTTTGTAGAAGCAATCTCCAAGGGATGGGAAATCTGTTGTCAAGGATTTTTTTTTGCATAGAAAGTGTTGCGATGAGTTTGAATAGATAGATCTTCTTTTGTTTTTGTTTTTGTTTTTATCTACTTTTTTACAATATGCCCATGGATTCCATCATCTCTATGCAGGTACCTCCCAAATCTCTCCCCTGAACTCTAGTCTATACTGCAGTACCAATGCTAGCTGCTTGCTAAGACTTCTCCACTTGGATATCTATAGGCATCTTGAACTCAAATCATTACATTGTCCCCAAAGCCCATTTTGCCACCGAATTTTTCGGTATCTGTTAAGGGAATTATTATCCCTCCTGTTACTCAAGTTCACAAGCTCAGAGTTATTCTTGTTACTTGCTTTTCCCTCAACCCCATATCTCACTAGTTGCCATGGCTTGCTATCTCTCCAGCATCCCTCCCATCCTGTCCCTTTCTCTTCTCTCACACAGCCTCCATTCCCATTCAGAACCTCATCACCTCTCACTTCAACAATATCATAATTTTCCTAATTCCTCTCCCTTCTTCCATTCTCCTCCTCTAGCTAATCTGGGCAGCTAGATGACTCAATGGATAGAGAGATGGATCTAAACCAGGAAGACTTAAATTCAAATCCTGCCTATCCTGCCTCAGCCATTTACTTACCAGGTAGAAAAGTCATTTAAGTTTTCTTAACCTCACTCTCTTCATCTGTAAAATGGAGACAATAACAGCACCTACCTCCCAGGGTTGTTGTGAAGATGAAATGAGGTAACATGTGTAAAGTGCTTTACAGACCTTAAAGTGCTAGAGAAACATACCTAGCGGGATGGATATCTAACTATCCTTCCTTTATATAGCTGCCAAAATGACATCCCTTAAGGTCTACTTCTGACTCTGTCATTCCTTTATTCAAACTATCTTTAGTGACTCCTAATTGCTTCCAGGAAAAAATACAAAATCCTCAACTTCGCATTTAAAACCCATCCTAATCTGACTCTCGCCTGCATTTCCAGTCTTATTTTATTGTTCTCCTTTTCATTCACCCTCCATTGCAGTCAAACTAATCTATTTCCTGTTTCCCATACACAACGTTCCTTCTCCCACTACGAGGCCCTTGCACGTAGCCCCCAGTTGGGCCCCATACCCCTTCCTTTCCTCTCTCGGCCTCTTCTAATCCCTGGCTGACATCAAAACACAGCTCAGGTGTCACCTCCTACATTATTCCTTTCCCAATTACTCCAATTACTCCCAAATTATTCCAATTACTTTTATCATTACAGAAATCACTTCATATCACTTTATATAGATTTTGTATTTTCTTATTTCTGTACATGCCATATCCCACCTTGTCCCACCCATAGAAGGTAAACTCCTTGAGGACAGGGACTTCTTTGTTGTTGTTGTTAGTGTTTTCATTTCATAGCCCAAGCATCTTGCACATAGCAGAGGCTTAATAAAGGCTTGGGGAGTTGAGTTGAGCACAAATAAAAGCCAAAAAAGAATCAGATACAAATAGGAAAAAAAGAAATCCCACTTTGTCCAATTTTTTCTATATATCTAAAAGGTAGTAATTACTGATGATACTATTAATGTAAACTATAATCATATTAATAGTAATTTACATTTAAATAGTGTTTTAAGGTTTTTATAAAAAATTTCCTCACGATATTGTGACATAGGTAACCTAAGTGTTATCATATCCATTTTACATGTAAGGAAAGTGGAACTTAGAGAAGTTAATTAACCTATCCAACTAACCTACATGGCTTGTAAGTAGTAGGATAGGTAGGTGATACAGTGGGGAGAATACAGGACTTAGAATCAGGAACACCTGAATTCAAATCTTGCCTCAGAAATTTCCTAGCTGTGTGACCCTGGGCAAGTCAATAAAGGCATTAAATAAATACTGATCAAAGTTAACCTCTTTCAGCCTCATAATGGGGATAATAACAACATGTAAGTCACATTGCTGTTGTGAAGATCAAATGAGATAACATATATACCATATTTTGCAAAACTTAAAGTGCTACATAAATGTGAGCTGGGTTCTTCTGATTCCAAGTCTGGTACTTTTTTTCATAGCACCCCTGTACCCCATTTCCTGCCCACTCCAAAGACAAAACACAGAAATGCCTGCTTTGTTTTGAGGTTTCAGAGGAAGAACATGGGCCACTCGTCTCCTTGGTGAGTATCGATCTTAATTGGCTAGAGGGAAAAGTCCTAACAAAGCTGGGAAGAAGGTATGTTTTAGACTCTGGAAAGGGATTTCTTTTTTGCTTGGAGCAACACAGGGGAAAGTCAACCATATGGGAAGACCTTTGCGCTTTATGATTAATAGGCTAAGGGCCCAGAGACACAGTGCTAAGAGACAGAGTTGAACACTTATAATTCATAAAGGGAATATTAATGTTCTAGAGGGAATAGAAGTATCTTTTTCTTTAGGGGTCATCTAACCAAGTATATCAGAAAGAATAAGGGGATACAAAGCTCACAGTGCTCAAATACAACCCATTCACATTCTCCATACGTAAGAGGCTCAGCTAGACCACTGATTTTATACATTAATACAAAGATCACTGGGTAAGTTGGTCCTACTTACCATCCGTTATCAGAGCCCTGCTTGTCAGAACCTTTCCCAACATAAATTTTAACACAGCTAAGACACTGCATAGGATCCCACTTAAAATGGAAACACTGAACAGGAAATCATCCTGAAAAAGAAAATTGAAGATTTTAGCAAATCACTTGCTACTATATCATAAACGAAATTAGCTAAAACAAGAAATTTTTATCCTGAAAGAGCACAAGTAGGTCAATAAAAACACTCTTAGTTACCCAATTCAGTTCAATCAATTCACTGAACAATAATTAAGTGATTACTATGAACTGGCAAGGGGACATACAAAGTTTAGATGAGCTAAAGCCTCTGAATTTATGAGGTTTGCAGTCAATATAGGAAGATGCTACACAAATAGCTATTATATCTAACAAATTGTTTGTATATAAAAATTACTAAAGTTCTTATTGTATGAGAACAGTGGAGGAGGGTGGGGGAGCCAATAGAAAAGACAAACATGTATTTATTATACTTTCCAATGCAATTCAACACACATAAATGCATGCACATACACATATATACTCCAAAACAGATGCTGTCTTGATATTTTTCCAAGCTAAGTCACTTAACCTTTCTGAGCTTTGGTCAGCTAACGTTACAAATTGCAGACAGGTTGTGATCCATCCTTGAAGTACTGATGCAAGATTAAAGTGAGTTGAACACACACTGATTGATGGTTAGTGGGAGGTGTCAGGACAATAGGAGCAAATCAGCCGCTTGCTAAACACTGTCCGTGGATAAATAATTCACCAAACAGATAGTTGAGAATTTGGGTTCCTCAGAGGTACACAATAGCCCCAGAGTCACAAAGTGCCTATACAGCTATATACACCAAGAGGTTAAATTTAGATGGAAGTACTACATTACCTAAATTTCCACTGAATTTACAATGCAGCTGAGCTTGAATATAGCCTTTAAGTTGAGTAAAAAAAAAAAAGGTTCTAAAAATAAAATGTGCTACTGACATTATCTCAACACTTAGAATAAACTTTTATCTTATCATGAAAAGCAATGAGTCACTCTTATGCAACACCAATAACCTTCCCCTGACATTGGAACCCAACTGGGGCAAATCAGGCCCCAAGGTCCATGTAAACGTTGGCATCAGGACTTCCATGTATATTTATTATTGATTCTCTTTTTTTTCAAATTAACAAAAATTAAGAAAATAACTAGGGTCTTGACAGTCATTGATTGACTGAAACAGGAAGCTTTGTTATGTCTCTAGCAAAGGAAAGAGATTCTGTAAACAATTTGTCAGCAGAAATCACAATTATAATTGAGGAAAGAGAAAGGAGTTCATAAATGAGAAGAGGAAGAAAGAAAGGAAAGGAAAAAGAAAGAAATGATGGGGAGTAACCTGGTCCAAACAAGGGAACTTTAAAACTTTGACACTACTTAAAGTTTCAAGTCCTCCAAACGTCTGTTTCAACAAAGCAGAGGATGGACTACTATTTGGAATTTCCCACAATGATATGTGGATAAAAATAAAAAAAGAAATGAGACATTTACGGATTTGTTCAGTCATTCCTCTAATTGTGGTATAGTAATATAATGGATAGCATTGTGTCACAAAAATATAATAACAGATAAAAACATTTAATAAGTATGTGCAAAGCAAACACAAATTAAAAAAAAAACAGACCCTACCCGCAAAGGGCTTACACTATAGGGAGACAACACCTTGAAAGGAGATGAAAAGTAGGAGGTGGGGAAGGTAAGAGACAGATTAGAGGAGAGTATGGCTGATCTTGGCATTTCTTCAAATGGAGATTCAGGACAGGAACTTGCTAACTGGAGGAGGGGGCCACAGGAGTGAAGTATCTCTAGCCTGAGAAGACAGTTGGAGTAAAAATGATAAAGTTGAGCGTCAGGAGCACATCCAGATTAGAAATGAACAACAGAGACCTTTGAGATGACTTACATAAACTCATCCACAGTTAAGAAAACAGAACCAAATATAATATATACAATACCTACCATAACATAAAGAAAAGCAATATTAAAATGAACATAATGACAAATCTTGATGCCAGAGGATTGACAAAACATTTGCTTCTTTTGAGAGAAAGGCAATGGAAGATGGATGAGGAATGCTGCATACACTTGTCAGACACAATTACTGAGTCGTTTTGTTTAGCTTGCCATTTCTTTTGTTATGGGAAGGGGGGCTGATGGGAAGTGGTATTAGGAAGTGATAGTGCTGCAAAAAAAAATCATCAATACAACATTTTAGAAAAGAGAGACAGTCCCTCAACCTGGGGAGTGGGAAAAGGGAAGACAGACAGCAAGTACATGGACCTACTTGAGAACAATTAAAAATTAACCTAGAGCAAGGTCAATATAGAATGAATACAAATTAAGCACTATGGCACTGGAGCCTTTGGGAGCCTTGACCAGTCACTTTATTACTTGGTTAAATGCCATCATGACTCAAAGAGAGAAATATGAACAGTTTTCTGACGTGCTGCATCCCCAAGGCACTATACACAACTCCTTATTTAGAAAATCATAGTTTTTATATTCACAAGAATGTGTGAGACTAAGCCTATGTTTCCAACTTTTTATGCTCTTCGTGGTGTCTCATATTTTGTTGCCTTTTCTGGCCAATAGCTATACATTGGATTGCTGTCTCAAAGAATAGTCCACAGTGACTCCACTATCTTTCTCTATTATAAATGATAGTTTGGAAACCTTGAATCATTATTGCCTGGTCCATAAAAATGAACATGCTTAGCTTAGAGATAGAAGAAGATCTAGACATGTTAAATGCATTCCAGTCTGCTCTAAACAGTCATCAGTTTGTTGTAATAGATCATAACTACTGATATATATTCTCAGTCATTGGCAAGGTTAGCCCTAGGCAAACCATGAGGTTGGAGGTCAATTTATGGAATTAATTTCCTCTATGAGAAATACGGGCTTAAATGCAGAAAGGTTCAAGAAAAATTAAGATTAATGGGTAATTAATTCATTAAAGGGTATTCCAGGGACTTAAGGGATGTCTGTTACATACTTGTCACCTTACAAGCTGACATCATGAAGATTATGTGTAGTTCGTAATCACTTAGACATGCTAGTGATGGTCACTGAAAATTAACATGAGTTCAACAAGAACAAGTCACTTGAGACTAACTTCATTTCCTTTGCTTGTTTGTTTATTTTCTTTGAAAGGTTACTAGACTAAATAGGTCAGAGAAATCATCCAGTCATGACTACCTGGATTCCAGCAAGGATTTTGACACAGCCTTTCACAATATCCCTGTGGAAAAGCTGGAGAGAGGTGAGATGAATGATAGCAAAATTAACTGGATTCAGAACTGGTTGAATGATTAATTCCTTAACTAGCATGATTTGGATCTGCTATCAGTTTAATCTCTAGATGCCTATACTGAGGCTCCCCTCTTGGTTCTGTTCTTTTCTACATTTTTTTCCCATTGACTTTAGGACATAGATTGTATGTTTATCAAAATATTCAGATGACATAGAGATAGAAGGGCTATCATAGTTAATACAATGAATCTAGATCCAAAAAATTAATTAATTAATTAACAGATTAGAATATTGAGTGAATCATCTAATAGGAACAAAAAGGCAGAATCAACTTAATAAGAACAAATTTGACAAGTATAGAGGAAACAGGAAGAAAACAAAAATTTATTAGGCATCTACTATGTGCCAATTGGAAAGTAGGGTTATTATCTCCATTTTACTGTTGAAAAAAACTGAGGCTGACAAAGGTTGAGTAACTTTCCAAGGTCACAGAGCTAGTAAGTATCTGAGGCCAAATTTGAACTCAGTTCTTCATGACTGCAGACCCAGAACTCCATCCACAGCACCACCTAGCTGTCTACTCAATTGGGTATCTTACCCTACAGGAAAGTTCCTTTAGAGGAAAGAGATAAGGGGGGATGATAGGAGAGAGGGCAAATTGGGTGAAAGGGTAGTTAGAAGCACACACTTTTGAAAAGGGACAGGGTCAAAGTAGAAAATAGAATAAGTGGGGCACAGGATAGGATGGAGGGAAATATAGTTAATCTTTCATGATATACCTACTATGGAAACGTTTTGTGTAACTACACATGTTCAACCTATATTGAACTGCTTATCTTCCCAGTGGGGGTGGGTGAGGAGGGAAGAAGGGAAAGAATCCGGAAATCAAAGTTTTAAAAACAAATGTTTAAAAAAATTGTTTTTTACATGCAACTGGGAAATAAGATATACAGGCACTAGGGTATAGAAATCCATCTTGCCCTACTAGAAAGTTAGAGGAGGGAAGGGGGAGGATATAAGAGAGAGCAGATTGGGTGGAAGGGTATTCAGTAGGCTCATTATTTTCGGGTGGGGGTAGGGGAAAGACAGGGAGAAGATTTGCAACTCGAAATCTTGTGGAAATGAATGTTGAAAACTAAAAATAAACAAATAAAAGACTGAAAAAAAATTAAATTGCACAAGCGAAAGATCAGAAAACTGTAACCAGATAGCAGTTCATACAAATGTAGTTGTAGATCTTAGTGGACAACAAACTTAAAATAAATCATCATACATTATAAAAATTATAATTTACTTTTTCCACAGCAATCTTTTGAGGTAGGTAGTACAAATATTACCTACATTTTACATGAGGAAACTGAGGTTCAGAGTAGGTAAATGGTTTATCCACAGTCACAAAACTAGAATGTTTCAGAGCTGAAATTCAATTCCAGGTTTCCTGAGCCAATGTCAAAACTGTTTTCCACTACATCAAACTAATGCTAAGTCTGAAGCTCAGACTGGGTCAACAACCTGAAGCACATCCAAAGATATGCGTAACACATACCATTACGATGAAGACACTAGTAACCATGACAACACAGCAAATAGTCCTGATTCTTATAAGAGTCATGAATATTTACCTGGAAAAGAGGTGGCTTATCACACATCATAACTATTTTTAAATGCTTGAAGGCTGTGCTGGGGAAGAGAGATTAGTCTTACGGTACTTGGCCCAAGAGGGAAGACCTAGAAACCAAAGAGTTACATTATCATAGCTACATCGTCATAAAATGTAGTGCCTTTTTTATTTCAGCTGAAGCATAATAGCTTCTGCTCAAGTGCCTTATTTTAACTCTGTGTTTAACTTGCTATTTGAAATGTGTTTCTTGTAAACAGCATATAGTTGGATTCTGGTTTCTAATCCATTCTCATACCCTCTATCATTTTGTGGGTGAGTTCATCCCATTCATATTCACAGTTATGATTGCTAACTGTGAATTCCCCTCTAACTCTCTATATTTATCCTTCCCTTTTTTTAAATTCTGTCCCTTTCTTAAGAGTCTGTTTTGTTTTTAACCAATGCCTCCCTTAGTCAATCCTCTTCCTTACCCTCCTCCTCTTTCTCTTAGCCCTTTTGCCTCTTCCTTCCCTGTTGGGTAAGATGAATTTTTATACTCAACTGTGTGTATACATCCTCACCTTTAACCAGTTCATATGAGACTGAGATTCAAATGTTCCCTGCTTTCCTCCATTTTTCCCTTTAGTGTATAAATGCTTTTTCAAGCACCTCATTTATATGAAATAAGTTTCCCCATTCTTCCAACTCAGAATTCAGTTTGGTGTGTTTTTAGATCATTGTGGAAGAGGTTTTAAGGAAGCTGAGGCAAAGTTACTAACTTTTCATTCTACCATTTTAACCCCATCCCCCATAAAATGTAGGATCCAGACATGAACACAATATACCAGGCATGGTTCTGACCAGTGCAGATTACACTGACTCTTGTGGCAACTATATAATATCGTTGGTTCACTTTGAGCTTTTGGACCATTATAATAAAGCTCAAATCTTGTTTTTTTAAGTGAACCATTGACCACCAACGACACCCTACATCTTATATTTGATTTTTTTAACTCACATTTAAGATTTCATATATCCCTTTACAAATTAATGTTATTAGATTTGGCCCAATGTTCTAGTCTATTGAGATCATTTTGTATCTTACATGTTAGCCATCATAGCCATCTTTGTGTTACTGACAAATTTAATATAATGGGGAGTTAAATTTTGGCTGACTATAAGGGAAAACTTCCTCAGAATTAGAGCCATCCAAATAAGACAAAAGATAATGAACTCCCTATCACTAGAAGTATTCTATCAAAAATTGGAAGAAAAAAAATACTTGTTGGGGATAGTATAGAGGGAATTCAAGTATCAGGTATACATTGGACCAATAAGATGCCCTCCAGATTTAAGAGTCTATGATCCTGTCATCACTGTCAAAGAAAGAATTCCAGGCCTTTCTCATCCCCTACAAAGCATTGTGCTATGTGCTGTGAGAGATTCAAATATAATTGAGATTATAAACTACATGAAATTCCATCACATACATAGTTTACAATCCAGGAGAAATTAACACTTTGATTCATTAGTCACATTGACATAAAAGAAACCTTGTCAAATTATAAGGAACCATTTCCACAAATCATGGGACAAAGAATTTTCTGACCTAGGTAATACCCAAATCCCTCTCCCTGTGTTCTCCCATCAGAGGATCTTTCTCCCATCAAATACTGGAGCAATGACTGGCCTTTCATCAGAAGATCAAAGGTTGTGTCAATTATGGCACCTGAATTTAAGCTGCTGACCTCATGGCTGAAGGGCACTCATCTACTCCCATGGTGCCAAAAGAGAGCCCATCCAGAATCTCCTCAGAGATTTATTCCTCTAAAATAACTGAGGACCTTGGCCCTAAGCAAAGTTGTGGCAGTATCAAAAGTCGGCTTTCCTAGATAGTCATTTTTATGTCTTTCCATGTCAGAAAATAAATGTGACAACTTGCTGCTAGGCTCATGTAACACACAGCTGGACCCATTCACACAGAGATACGAAAATCTATTATTAGTATGAGCATAATGTCAAAGAGATATCTCAAGTCAACCAGTGCAATAAGTTAATAAAGAATCTACTTCAAAAAAGTCAAGTATCCAAATTACATTTATTCAGTTGCATTCCACACATAGCTATTTGCCACCTACTATGTGTAAAACATTGTACTGACTGATGTAGATCCCAAGATGATACACAGAACCCACACCTTCAAAGCATATACCATCTAGTGTAAGAGAAGAAAGGGAAAAATGATAGTACACATTAGTACCATAAAACTACAAGAGAAAGATCCAGTTAGGGTTTGTGAGACAATGAAGAGGGGAAATGCACCTCCTTTGGGGGGAAATCTAATCATTTACCTTCTCCTAACTCTAACCAATCCTTCATATTTGAGGGCAGGAAAGCTTACTAATGAATGTACTGTTCTAATTACATCATAATTCTTCTCCCAGCCAACCCTTCAGTGACTTCCTGAGTGAAGAGCAGAAGGGCAATTGGTGTCATTCCTAAAATGTGGTAACTAGAGCTGAACAACACAGGGCAGACAATTTACTTTTTTGGTGGCCATGTGATACTATTGCTTCATATTAAGCTCAAAACCCTCCAGATCTTTAAAAATGAACTTTTGATTATCTATACTACACTGCCTCTTATGTTTGTGAAGTTGAGTTTTTGAACCTAAATTTAGGATTTCATATTTATCCCTCAAAAAAATTAATATCATATCCAGGATAGAATGTCCCCCTGTTGGTTTCTCCATCTTTTGAAGGATGAAATTATGACATAAAGTTAAAAATTATTAGCTCCTCTGATTTTGTCAGGCAAAGAGACAGAGAGAGAGAAAAAGACACCAAAAGACAAGAGACAGAGACAGAGAGACAGAGAATTTTTCTGTTCTGCTCCTGTTGATCTCATCAAAATGCTCTCCCTATCTTTTCTCTCTCCTTTCTATGCCATTTTCCCTTCTCCTGGTGCCTGAATTTCTTCATAGGAGCAATTTTTTAAAGAGCAATACCCCTTAGCCTTCCAGAGCCTTATCACTATCAAATTATCAATACCAAATCTTACAGAGAGCTATGAGGTCAAATTCACCTTTTGTGTTAGCATCTCTAGTTGATATATACTTTGATCATTTGTGTATGGACATCCCTAGTCAAGTGATTTATTTCTGTTTTCTCCCTTGGATTATTTTCCCCAAGAATTTCTAAAGTTTTTATTCTTCTTCCTACAGTGTAAGTACTCTAAGATCACTAGTTGGTGGGGTGAATAGATGAAGACAGTATTCTTCCTTCCTTTTTACAGTTCTTATTTTAAAAGCTCTTTGGTTGGATTTTTTAAGACTAAGTAAATACATTCTTATCAGTTCATGTTAAATTTGTGCTATCCCTGGCCAGAAACCTATCATTTCTATATTTTAATGCATAGTCTAGAAATCCAAATCCTCTTCTCAGATACAATTTTCACAAGTTCTTAACTTTGTAAATGAACCTCTTTCTTCTGAGACCTCTGCTTTCAGTTAGCAGCAGTGATTAAAACACCACCTGTGATGTCAGCTCAGCTCTACCACTTCTTATCCAAGATTACATAATCTTTAGAAATGTTCTTAAAATTCCTATTAGACCATGAGCTCCTTTGGAGCGAGGACATTTTGACATTTTTTATGTCTCCATTGTACTCCACAGTGCCTGCCATGTAGTAGGTGCATAATAAATGTTTGTTGAGGGGCAGCTAGGTGGTGCACTGGCCCTGGAGTCAAGAGGACCTGAGTTCAGATTTGATCTCAGACACTTAACATTTACTAGCAGTGTGACCTTGAGCAAGTTACTTAACCCCAACTGCCCTGTCTTCCCTCCTCCAAAAAGCAACAAAACAAAACAAAACAAAACAAAAAAATGCTTGTTGACTTCTTGAAGTATTATCTGTGTCCTTGTGAGTCACCAGAAATAGGAAATAGTGAGTTTTGATAAGTATTGACAATTTTCCCATCACATCCTGGATCTGTGCCATGGGAAGTCAGATTACTAGTATCAGATTAACAAAGATATTACTAAGTGATCTTCAGTCAGGAGTCACCCATGACTACTGTGCATCTCTTCTTTCTTTGACCTTAACTAGGTGAACTACCCTCAGTTATCTCATAGTGGGTTATTCCTTGGAGGACAGGGCAGAGTTTCCTCAATGTATCCAGCTCCTTCACTGTGTAGACTAGCCTTATTACAGCTTCTTAGCTATAAGTGTTCAGTAGTCCTTCTCTTTCTCTTCTGCATCAAATTCTTTATACCTCTAACCTCCAGACACAAGTCAATGTTTCCTTCTGACATCTTTAGATTTTTTCTTTTTTGTTTTCACAAAAGGGGTATTCCATTTTTAAGCAATTCTTCACTTTTTTTGTTAATATGGAGAGTAGAGAACCTTTACCTTTTCTACATGGAGACCAGCATGAGCTTGGTGAAGAGATAATAATTACTTGACTGTGACAGAAAGACAAAGCTAGCTCACAATACAAGGGGTCCCCACAATATTTTCCTCTTTCTATACTTTCCGGGAATACTGATTTTTGTGTCAAATTCCAATCAGTATTATTCCATTTAGTATTATTCTATAGGGATAGTGATTATTTCTATTATACTTGTCTGTTTAGTCAGTCTAGTCAACTAATGTTAGCACATATTTTACATATCTTATTTTTAGGGATTATTAGATAAGGCTAGACAAATTCTTTCTTATATTAGGCCCCAGAACTTTAAACTACAGGTTATAAGTTCACTTGCTTAATCACAGGAAACCAGCTGGAGGACCTCCAACCTTTTATGCCTGATGAGTAACTGACCAAGTCTAGGCATGACTAAAACATCCTAATAATATAAAAAGTCCCCCCCCCCAGCATCTTCTTAATTTTTCTTATTTTAATATTTTTATTTAAAGTTTTGAGTTCCAAATTCTGTTCCTCCCCCTCTCCCTCTCTCTCTCCCTTTCCTTGGTAAGTAGTCAGATATAGGTTATACATGTACCATTATATAAAACATTTCCATATTAATAATTTTGTACAAGAAGACTCAAAAGGAAAAAATGAAAATGAAAAATAGCATGCTTCAATCTGTATTCAAACAATATCAATTCTTTCTCTGGAAGCAGATACTATGCTTCATCATTAGTCCTTTGGGATTATTTTAGATCATTATATTTCTGAAAACAACTAAGTCATTCACAATTTTCCATCAAACGATATTGCTATTACAGTGTACAATGTTCTCCTGGTTCTGACCACTTTATTATGCATCAGTTCATGTAAGTCTTTACAGATTTTTCTGAAATTGTCCTGCTTGTCAGTTCTTATACAATCATATTCCGTAGCTTGTTTAGCTGTTCACCAATTGATGGGCATCCCTTTGATTTCCCATTCTTAGTCACCACAAAAAAAAAAAAAGAGCTGCTATAAATATTTTTGTACAAATAGGTCCTTCCTCCCCTTATTGGATGTCTTTGGGATATAGACCTAGCAGTGGTATTGCTGGATCAAAGGGTATGCAAAGTTTCATAGCCCTTTGGACATAGTTCCAAATTGCTCTCCAGAATAGTTGGATCAGTTCACAACTCCACTGACAGTGCATTAGTGTCCCAGTTTCCTCACCTTCTCCAACATCCAACATTTTCCTTTTTTGTCACATTAGGCAATCTAATAGATGTGAGGTGGTACCATAGAGTTTTTTCATTTGCATTTCTCTGATCAATAGTGATTTAAAGCATTTTTTCATATGACTATAGATAACATTATATTTGTGTCTGAAAAGGAATTTGGTAGGACTCCACCTATTTTTCCAAGTAGTTTATATAGTATTGGAATTAATTGTTCTTTAAATGTCTGATAGAATTAACTTGTGAATCCATTTGGTCCTGGGGATTTTTTCTTAAGAAGTTCATTGTGGGGGGGATGGCTAGGTAGTGCAGTGAATAGAACACCAGCCCTGAAGTCAGGAGGCCTTGAGTTCAAATCCATCCTCAGACACTTAACACTTACTGGCTATGTGACCTTGGGCAAGTCACTTAACCCCAATTGCCCTGCCTTCCCCCACTAAAAAGGAGGAAAAAAATCCAAAACCAAAAATGAATAAATAAATAAAGTCAAATAGAACCTATTAAAATAAAAAAAACTTTTTTAAACAAGTTCATTGATGGATTGTTTAATTTCTTTTTCTATGATTGTTAAGTATTTTATTTCTTCGGTTAATCTGGGTAATTTATATTTTTTTAGATATTCACCCATTTCATTTACAATGTCAAATTTATTGGCATATAATTGGGCAAAATAACTCCCAACAATTGTCTTGATTTCCTCGTCATTGATGGTGAATTCACCCTACCATTTTTGATACTTGTAATTTGTTTTCCTTCTTTTTTTTTAATCAAATTAACCAATGGTTTACCTATTTATTATTTTTTTCATAAAACTAGCTTCTAGGTTTATTTATTAGTTCAATGGGGTTTTTTAGTTTCAGTTTTATTAATATCTCCTTTGAGTTTCAGGATTTCCAAATTGGTGTTTAATTGGGCATTTTTAATTTGTTCTTTTCCTAATTTTTTTAGTTGCATGCCCAATTCATTGATCTGCTTTTTCTCTATTTCATTGATGAAAGCAATTTATACATCTATATAAATTTTCCTCTAAGTACCACTTTGACTGCATCCCATAAATTTTGGTATGTTGTCTCATTGTTGTTATTTTCTTTAATGAAATTATCAATTATTTCTATGATTTGTTCTTTGACCCACTTGTTCTTTAGGTCTGGATAATTTAATTTCCAATTAATTTTTAATCTCTCTTTCTTTTGCACATTATTCAATGTATTTTTAATTGCATTATGATCTGAAAAGGATGTATTTACTTTTTCTGCTTTTCTGGGTTCTTGGTTGTAATCCTATCTCTTTTGCCTTTGTGTATCACATTCCAAGTCCTTTGGTTCTTTAACATGAAAGCTGCCAATTCCTATGTAATCCTGACTGTAGCTCCATGATATTTGAATTGTTCTTTTTGGCTGCTTGCAGTACTTTTCCCTTTTCTGTGAACTCTGAATTTGTCTATGGTATTACTGAGAATTTTCAGTTTGAGATCTCTTTCAGGCAGTGATTGGTAGATTCTTTCAATTTCTACTTTACCCTCTGGTTCTAATATATTAGGGCAGTTTTCTTTGATAATTTCTTTCTTCCTTTTTTTTGGAGGGGGGGAAATAAGACAATTGGGGTTAAGTGACTTGCCCAAGGCCACACAGCTAGTAAGTGTGTCAGGTATCTGAGACTGGATTTGAACTTAGGTCCTCCTGACTCCAGGGGCTGGTGCTCTATTCACTGTGCCACCTAGCTGCCCCTCCTCGATAAATTCTTGAAAGATGTGGTCCAGGCCTTTTTTTTTGGTCATGGTCTTCAGGTGGTTCAATAATTCTTTTTTTAATTTTTTTTTTGCTTTTTGGAGGGGGAAGGCCGGGCAATTGGGGTTAAGTGACTTGCTCAAGGTCACACTGCTAGTAAATGTTAAGTGTCTGAGGTCAGATTTGAACTCAGATCCTCCTGACTCCAGGGCCAGTGCTCTATTCACTGCACCACCTAGCTGCCCCTAGTTCAATAATTCTTATATTATTTCTATTGTATTTATTTTCTAGGGCAGCTTTTTTCTTCCAGTGAGCAATTTCATATTTTCCTCTATTTTTTAAAATTTAAAATTTTGTTTTATCATATCTTGATGTCTCATATAGTCATTAGCTTTCAATCACTCAATTCTAATTTTTAAGAATTTCTTTAGTGAGCTTTTGTGCTTCCTTTTCCATTTGGCCAATTCTATTTTTTTAGAGAGTTATTTTCCTCAATAAACTTTTTTTATATCTTTCCCATGTTATTGACCTTTTCTTCCCATAATTCTTTTGCATTATTCTCATTTCTTTTCCCATTTTTTCTTCTATTTCTCTGATTTGCTTTTTTAAATCCTTTTAAAACTCTTCCAGGAATTTTTTGGGTTCTGAGGTCAAATTACATTTTTCTTTGAGGCTTTGCATGTGGTTATCTTGACAGTATTGTCCTCTTCTAAGTTTATGCCTTGATCTTCCCTGTCACCACAGCAACTTTTTATAGTCAAGCCATTTTTTTGTTTTTTGTTTTTTTGCTAAATTTTACCTTATTTTTTGTGAGTTACTGTTTTCTGTTTATTTTGGGTTCTGGTCCTGCCCTGTCCCAAGCTTTGTATGCTACGGCACAGGGTCTTACTGCCAGCTTTCTCTGGACTTCAGAACTTGGCTGCTTGCTTTCACTGGCTTGTACTGCTTGGGGGGGGGAGATCTCCCTGTTGGCCTCCTCTGGGTGTGGGGTTTAGCTACTGGCCCGCCCCAGGGCTAGGATCTTTCTGCTGGGTTGCTATAATAACAGTCTTTCTGGTAGCTGGCCCTCGAGGAAGGATCTTGTTGCTCATGGGAGGGGGAAGAGACAGGCTGGGTTGCTATGGAAATAGGATCACACTGCTGGCCAGCCCCAGGGTGGGGCTTTACTATTGGTCAGCAGTGGAATCAAGGCCTGGTTGGTGGCTTGTGCTATGGGTGAGGTTGCTGGTGTGGTCACTTGCTGAGTTGCTCAGACTGCTTACTTGCTTAAGGGGCTGCTGGTTTGCAGGAGGACAGGGCCTCCTTGGTGGATTGCCCCGGGCTTGGACCTTTCCTGCTTTGAGGCTGGCTGCTGCTGCTGCTGCTCTTGAATTTCATTCCCCCCATACACAGTGAGACAGACCTTTCCTGCTGTGTTGGTAACACACTTCCCTTCTCCTCAATCAATTCTGGGACAGTTTTTAGTTGTTTGGAGTGGAATTTTACGGGGCTTCAGAAGGCTCTTTCCTCATTCCTCCACCTTGCCCCCCCCCCAGCTTCTTTTTGTTCCTGGATCTTTAATCCCTCTGTTATTGCCTAATTTTGGGAAGTGGCCATGAGCACTTGGCCAGGGGATAACCTTTGCCTTCCCTATCAACCCTGCCAATTTTTTAGCCCGCATAAATGCTTTCTACCAACCCTCATCATCCTTAGACTGAACTGCAGGTTCCCTTGGAGGGTCAAGACATAGGTCTGTCAACCAATGAGATTCTTTATTTTACTCTGCATAATTTGTATCATTTTAGAGGGCATTTTACATCATGAGGAATATCTGTGGTCCTATTCATTAAAGGGGGCCAGGTCCCTTTAATTAATTGCCATGGGCATGGAGTTCTGCCTTAGTTGCTTTTATTTCAGATTTGGGGCCCATTTTTTTACATCTGTGGAATCATTTAATTCTCAAAATCATGTGAACTATCATTACATATATTTGATAGATGACATAAAAAAGACAGGAAATTTGAATGATTAGAATTCTTAAGGCCATTTTTCCAGGAACAAAATCAGGAACAACTTATCTCGTGGTAATTTACCTATTGACCTAGTGTTTTTTACTCATTCTAACTAGAATGTAAGCTTCTTCAGGTAAAGGAAGGACAATTATTTCAGTCATGATATATACTACAGTACAGATGACATGTGTTCAATGAATAACAAAAGACAGGGGCACAATAAATTCTATTCAAAAAAATATGCTACTTGCCCCAAAAGACAAGAGGTAGGGGTGGCTAGGTGGTATAATGAATAGAGCACTGGCCCTGGAGTCAGGAGATCCTGAGTTCAAATCTGGTCTGAGACATTTGACATACTGATTAGCTGTGTGACTTTGGGCAAGTCACTTAACCCTAATTACCTTGTCTTCTCCCTCCAGAAGAAAAAAAAGACAAAAGGTAATGTTTTCTACTGTGAAAGTTGAGAAATTAAACCCTTTCCCAAGGAACAATACTCAACATTATCAGAAGCAAGAGATTATTCCGATAAAAAGATTATACTTATAAGGCAAAGGGATTGGAGAGATACTATAAACAAAAAAACTGGCCCTGTGTGCTCCTGTGGCCCCAAAATCAACAAAATGCTGGACATTGTCAATAAAGAGCTTGACAACAATACATAAGACACTGTCTTACCCTTAATCTTTGAAAAAAAAATCAAGCATGATTCATTCAATCCAGGATATGATACACCATTTTAGAAGCAATACCTCAAATTGGCTATAATGGAACCAAAGGTTGTCCAGAGAATGGCAACCAAAGTGTTGGATGTAGTGTGGAGGATATGGAGGGAAAAAGCCTAAAAAGAACTGATGCTCCTTCCTGGAAAGATGAAGGCCACGTGATCAAAAATTACAAAGTCTTAAATGTAGATATACTTT
>CM053582.1:249361078-249412809 GCA_028627135.1 Pseudochirops cupreus
TTTTCCCCCTGAACTAGGTAAATGATATTTGATCGATTAAAGTAAGATTGTTAACCCATTTTGAGTTGCTTTCCTTTAGAAAAGCAGATCTAAGAACCTGTGCTAGTAGCCGCCCTAGGTATGCTAGGGTGCTTGCCGATACAGGAGGATGATGAACAGGTTGGACTACAGAATCAGGATCTAAAAAACTCCTCAAAAGCAAGAACTATTGGCCAATTCTAATAAGGTGCAAACAAAACTGAAATCAATGCAAATACACACTTGGGTTCAAAAAATCAAATGCACAAATATAGCATGGGGGAAGATGTGGCTAAACAACCATCCATTTTAATTTTTTAATTTTAATTCAAATTGTTTAATTTGATGGACTAACAAGTTTAACATGGGCCACAGTGTAGTATGGAAGCCAGAAAAGTCAATCAGACTTTAGGCAGTGTTAATAAAAGTACAGTGACCTAGCAGGGAGAATATAGTCCTACTTGTAACCTGTCTGAATCAGAATACAGTGTGAACTTAATGTTCAGTTCTGGATTGCACATTTTGGGAAGGAAACTGATAAGCTGGAGCATAACCCGAGGTGGGTGACCAAGATGATGAAGGTATGGTCTAGAAATCATTGCATAATAGGATAGATCTGAAGAAAACATTGGAAAAAAACATGATCACCAGCTAACATTTAAGGCTTAATAAGTGGAAGAGTAATTCAACTTTTTTTTTTGTTTGACCTAAAATCACAAAAATCAGAAATCATGAAAAAAATGTAGAAATTGAAGAAAGGCAACGAAAGGAAAAACTTCTTTCTATTTCACATTGTCCAAAAGTGTCATGGGCTTCTTTAACAGATAGTGAGCTCCCCATCAGGAGAGATATTAAATCAGAAGCTAGAACAGTGGTTCTCAACCTGTGGGTTATGTTCAATTTGTAACAATGAAAATATATCCTGCATATCAGATATTTACATTACGATTCATAACAGTAGCAAAATTACAGTTAGGAAGTAGCAACGAAATTAATTTTATGGTTGGGGGTCACCACAACATGAGGAACTGTATTAAAGGGTCATAGCATTAGGAAGGTTGAGAACCACTGAGCTGGAGAATGACTTGCTTTAGTGGGCATTCCAACTCAATCATGGGGCAAACTGGATGACCCTGAGATTCTTTAAATTATATGTGATGTAACAGAGTTCTGGATTGAGAGTTAAGAAATCTCAGTTCCAGTCATGGCTTTGTCACTAATTTGCTTTATGGCATTTTCTTCCCAAGGTCTCAGTATCTTCTTTAAAATGAATTAGTCTAGGTGCTAGAGAATAGTCAGACCACTCCAAGCCCTGCTAAGTAGCCAGGTAGCTCAGTGGATAGAGCTCTGAGACCTGGAGCTCAGAAAGACCTGAGTTCAGATGTGGCCTCAGACACTTACTGGTTGTGTGGCCCTGGACAAGTCACTTAACTAGTATTTTCCTCAGTTTCCTCATCTGTAAAAAGGAGATAATAATAGCACCTACATCCCAGGGCTGTTATGAAAATAAAATGAGATTATATTTGTAAACTAGTTTATAAACTTTAATATATTACATAAATCTACCTATTATATTATTATTTAAAGCACTCCTATACAGTCTGAATGCAGATCGAAGCATACTATTTTCACTTTTTGTTTTTTCTTTCTCATGGTTTTTTTCCTTTTGTCCTGTTTCTTCATTTGCAGCATGAATAATGTCGAAATATGTTCAACATGATCTCACATATATAACTTGTATCAGATTGCTTGCTGTCTTGAGGAGCGGGGAAGGGAGGGAGGGAGGAAGGGAGAAAAATTTGGAACTCAAAATCTTATTAAAAATGAATGTTGAAAACTATCTTTACATGTAATTGGAAAAAATAAAATACTATTTACCAATAAATAAATGAAGCATTCCTAAAGCAATATAGACCTCCTTTTTAGAAGATAGCAGAGACGAGGACCAGGAAAAAGGTTAGAAAGTTTTGGAAGTGGCACGGCTTGTGGAGAAGGTGGCAAGCTGAATCCAAACTTCACAGAACAAATCCTGTTAATAAAAGGATTTATTCGGTAAAACTTAGGCTCAGTCAAAAGGTTGCACCTAAGTACCTAGAAGGCCATATGTGGTCTTGAAGCCTCAGGTTCCCCACCCCTGAACTAGAGCTCCCCCTTCACCCTTCCAGACTTTCATAGCATGCTCCTAAAAGTTCATACATTCAAGGATGGCTATCTGAGTTAAATGAGTAATTCTCAACAACCAAGGGCCCCTGGTCTATTCACCATTCAAAAAAAAAAAACCTAGCTATCAATTAAGGTTAGCCCAAGCTTGATCTGCCAGTTCCTTACTTTGTGATGCTGAATTCTACACCTGTGACTTCTTCCCAACCCACACCTCCTATTCACAATGAATACCATCACACAGTAGGTAAATTCTTGACAAGAAGTGAAGAAATTCAACTTTGCTAAACCAAATCCTATTTTTCCTTCTGATTTATAACATGATTTGTAGGATAGTTAATCTTCATTTCTGTTTATTTTCAATCAACAATAGTTTTTTTAACATATGCATTTTAGATTTCTCTGGCCCTTTCAGACTCACTGTAAATCTTTTTTCTCCATGCCACCTTCCAGCAAACCCTTTTTTATAAAAATCAAGTGAACCTTTTGTAGACAGTACAGTATAGTAGAAATAATGCTGAGTTTGGAGACAGAGATCCTGGGTTCAAAACTCAAAACTACCATGGGCCTTGGGTCCTCTATCTGTAGGGGAAGGGGATAGGACAAGATGCCCTCTTGTACTATATCCTCCAGGAGTGGAAAACCTTTCACCTTGAGGACACATGTGGCCCTCTAGGTCCTCAAGTGTGACCTTTGACCGAATCCAAACTCCATAGGACTTTTATTAAAAGGATTTGTGCTGTGGAGTTTGGATTCAGTCAAAGGGCCACACTTGAGGACCTAGAGGACCACAAGTGGCCTCAAAGCCACCAGTTTCCCTCCCCTGTAGACCTAGCCATTTTTGTATAAAGTATTACACTATTTTCTATATCTTTAAGTTTCTATATTTGAGAATCAGTTTTCCTTAAAGCAGGACACACCTGTAGTCCTAATTCCCACTCAACATGAATGGCAGCTACTAATTTTACCAACAGACACTCCACTGCATAAAATCTAAGCTCACAAAGACCTCTGTCATTGACATGCATGGTCTATACCCAACACATGCCTTTTTTGCAAGATGTGTGACAGCAAGCAGAGGAAATATGGAAGCTGGCTTGCTTATGTCTGCAAAAAGGCGTCCTTTGCCATACTAATAAGGACAAATTTCCAACTGCCCTGACACTACATGTGTTATACTATTACCCAGGGAAATGCAAGTGCTGTTTGAATAATACATGGGTATCGATTTACAGACCCAGGTGAAATTAAAACAGTCACTCTCTTTGCTGTATCATTTAGTCTCTCCAGCCGATGAGGAAAGCCTGCTGATGGAGAGGCCACTGCTCCAAAGAGCAGCCTACAATTTTTTTCCCCTGATTATTAAATTATATTGATGGATTGCTGTGGAATCACATTCAATAACTTTTTTTTAATTGAGTTTCCATTGTCAAGGGTCAAGGAGGGTTAAGGATCAGTGTTTACCAAATCAGGTGAGGAAGGTAGGAGGGCTCAACTGCCAATCATGACTATGTCACATGATAAAGCCTGCAGATGGTCATGGGAGACATGATCCCTGGTGCTCCTAGGCTGGTTTACAGATCTGACAGCTCCAAAACTGTGAGTTGCCTTTAAAGAACAGAATGACAATCACCAAGAGGCTGGAGGTCACAGTAGGTCACTGGATGCTGTTAAAGTTAGGGAAGCAAAAGCAGCTGACAAGCTTTCATGTCCTTGGAGGACAAAGAGGATGTTTTGAAGTGTTTTTCTAACATATTCAGAGACTAGGACTGGCTTCTGTCAAAGAATGCACCAAATCAAACACAAAGGATGCACCAAGTCAGATACCCATATTCTGACATGCAAATGACATTGGGGGTGGGGAAAAGCAGAACTTCAAGAAAATGGGACAATTCATAAAGGGAAGCCAAAATGTTACCGTTTAATCTAAATGGTAAGAAATCTCCCTTTGATGCTTATTGATTATTGTCCCAGAAGGCAGCACACAGACATAGCTTGCTGCCCAACCGACCCCTATAATTCTGGGAGACTGCAAAAGTCACAAAACACCTGCCAGAAATTGATTAGCTTGAGCCTATTGGTTCAAGGGGATATTTGTAGGGGGTTATTAGAGAACTTTAAGGCCCCACAAAGCAGCATTTATATAGAACATGTTCCTCAGCTGAACTCTTCTAAACATTCAGGAGGTACCCACTTGCCCATTATTTCACCCTGAAAACCGTGTAAGCAAGAGAGCAAGTTAGAATTGGAACAAAGGGGCTGGCTCCTTTCAACTGCCTCCATTTTCTTTAATATTTAATTTTTCATATTTCTTTAATGGCTAGAGGGCAAGAAGACTTTTCCTTTCATTTTTCCTCAGGCTCAGGAGTTTAAACATGGGCTTCTGAAAGAGAATATCACTAAAAACAGCAATGTTACCAAAGGCAAAATTATGCTTGGCTGACATGATGCCTCTAAAAATTTAGGAGAAGCAGTAGCTGAGTACTGAGCTTGGGTTTTCAGTCTGTTCTTTGGGATGGCTACTCCATTAGTGGATACGTGATCTGAGAGTTTCAGTCATTTCTCCTGGTCATGAATATATCACATTAATTCCCGAACTCCATCCCTACTGACTTGAAGGGGCTAAGATGAAGAAATGAAGGCAGATCTAGTAGCTTAGAATGAGCCAACAATCAATCCCTCTAAAACCTATAAAATATGGAATGAAAAAATATGTGATCTTAAATACTCTTTAACTCTCATATATACCCCGTGTTCTGATTACAACTAAGTAGTATCTGTGTTTCCTAGTGGCAGAAATCCACCCTCCCCTCAAAGTGGGCATGGAATTAAAAAGAGGTAGATGTGGTCAAATGTGAACTCTGGTGTTTTGAGCATCAAAAATGTCTTAGGAGAAGAGAGTGTTAGGACTTCTCATGGTGAAAGAATGGCTGTCTCACATTAAACTTTTAAGTTGAAAGGGGCCTAAAAGGTTCTACTGTTCATTTATTTTCAACTAGACCCCCCCAAAAATTACTTGCAATTGTCTGACCAAACTCTTAACACTCCACAGCTCCTGAATGTCAATGGAAAATTATGAAATAAAACACTAGCAAAGAGATTATCACAGTATATATATCACAAAGATCATACACTATGACCAGGTGGGATTTATACCAAGAATGCAGGGTTGGTTCAATATCAGGAAAACTCTTAGCATAATGTACCATAAGAATAACAACAAAAATCATAGGATTATATTCATAGATGCAGAAAAACTTTAAGAAAAACCTGGGAAGACTTATATGAACTGATACAAAGTGAACCCAGCAGATTTTTGGACACAATAATGGCAATATTTTGAGGAAGATCAACTTCATTTAGTTACTTTGATTATCAAGACAATTCCAAAGGACTAATGATGAAAAATGCCATCCATCTCCAGAAAGAGATATGATAAACTTCCAGTGGAGATTGGAGCATACTTTTTTCCTTTATTTTTATTGTCTTATCTTGTTTGTGTTCTCTTTTGCAACATAGCTAATATGAAAATATGTTTTTCTTACCTCACACGTATAATCAATATCAAATTGCTTGCCTTTTCAAGGAGGCAGGGAAAGTTGATCATCACACAATGTTACTGTTAACTGTGTACAATGTTCTCCTGTTTCTGCTCACTTCATTCAGCATCAGTTCATGTCTCACACAAATTTCTCTTCATTCTAATCCATCATCCACAATGATCTTCCTCAAATGCAAGTCTGACCATGCCCTCCCTCTACTCAATAAACTCTAGTGGCTCTTGATCACCTCCCAGATCAAAATTCTCTGTTTTGGCATTGAAAGCCCTTCATAACCTAGCCCAGCTGCTGTCCTTCCAGTCTTCACCCCCTCCCCTTGTACTTTCTATTTCCTTTCCTTTCCTCAAAAAAGATACTCCATCTCCCAATTCTGGACATTTTCCCTGACTATCTCTGACACATGGAATACTCTACTTCCTTATCTCTACCTCCTGGCTTCCCTGGCTTTCTTCAAGTCCTAGCTAAAATCCTACCTTCTACAGTAGGAAATTTTAATTCTAGCACCTTCTTTCCATTATTTCCAATTTATCCCATATATACCTTGTTTGTACATAGTTTTGGGCATGTTGTCTTGCCCATTAGCTGGTAAACCCTTTGAGAGCAAGGATTGTCTTTTACCTTTCTTTGTAAACCCCCGAGCTTAGCCCAGTGCCTGACATGTAATAAACTTAATGTTCATTGACTGACTAGTCTCACTCACCTCTTAGACTTAATAATTACAATAGCTAATGTTTCTATAGCACTTTAAGATTACAAAGAGCTTTACATATATTATCTCATTAATTAATTAATATAATTAATTATAATCTCATTAATCCTCGCAACAATCCTGAGAGGTAGGTGTTATTAGTATTCCCATTTTATAGATGAGGAAACTAAGACAGAAATAAATCAAGAGACCTGTCCAGAGTAACACAGCCAATAAATGTCTGAAGTCAGATTTGAATTCAGGTCTTCTTGACTCCAAGTCCAATATTCTAACTATTGCATTATCTGAAAAATGTAGAAGAAGATTTTAAAATTACATTGAAAAGCATAAAATACACCATATACCTATATTCAAAATAATGGAAATTGAGAAGTAGATGTTTTTATAAGGAATACCGTATTTTGATTCCGGAGCTCAGCCTAAACCCTTGCCAATCAGAAGAAAATCAATTGCTTCTATTAGAGTTATTTCCTAGGTAACAGTTGAAGTGAGAAGTATACCACTTTACCAAAGGATGAACTTGTCCCACATGTTTCAGAATTGTTAATATTCCAGTCCGAGTATGCTCAGGTCACTAGCAGAGAATATCCCCTTACTACCTATTTGGCATATTCTCAGCTCTTGAATAACGTAACTATTTTTCAGCAAAAGCATTTCTTACCATCTACATACAGTAACAGCTGTTATATTTAGCTCGCCATTTACATTCTTTTTTTGCTCTTATCAACTTTTTTTTTTATTATTCTAAGCGTTGCTCTATTATATTCCAACTTCCAGGCTGAAAAGGCAACCCTGTGGGTGCTTAATGGATTGATTACATTCAAGCAAAAATGTAATGCTTAGCAACTTAAATTTTTAAGCCACTTCTATTTTTATCCCATGCAGATTGGACCAAGGTTCCAGCCCTGCCTTTTTCTGGTTAACTTTTGCCCAAGCTCAGCCACTGAACTCATTGACACTCAAACTATAGCAGGCAGAATGTCATGCTGTTTCTATTAGCTTAGAAGCTGGAACTTCTACTTGGGTGTTCCCAGGGGTAGGTGAAGAGGCAGATTCTCTTAGCAACTTAAAATATTGGTCTGAATCTTTCTGACAAAAATTGAGTTGTTGATGACATAGAATTAGGAGTTTCTCCACTTCTCTGTCCTATCTAAGAGTGTTTAAAAGGAGAATCATCAGCGTTCACTGATGACAGAGCTGCCTTCTAGAATATGGCCAGATTGTATTTGCTTGATGTCTATTTTAATGTAAGCAAACACAACCTCAAATGGATAACTTTAAATTTGTGCCACCTGGTTGCCTAGAGAAGAACATTAGAATTGAGGTCACAAGACATACTTGGGTTCAAAGCTCAGCCCTGCCTCTTAATAACCCTGTGATGGGGAGGAAATCTCTTGACCTCAGTTTTTGCATTTGTTAAATGACCATAATATTTTTGCTATGTACCTCATGGGGCTGTTGGGAGGAAAGCCATTTAAAACTTACAAAGCATTCCTTCAATAAGTTATTTTTTCATATTTATTTTATTTTTAATTTATGGAATGAAACAAGTATTTTCATAACATAATATAAAAAAATAATTGCACATGAAACTGCAAATCTATTATATACAACCTGCTATTCCTTTAGATATATAATAACATTATAATATAAATTTCTTTTTCCTCTTTTTTCCTTTTTTTTCTTTCCTACCCCCCACCCTAGAGATGGCTACCACTGGATACATGTGTGTGTGTGTGTGTGTGTGTATATGTTTGTGTATGTGTGAATGTATATATCTATATACATGTGTGTACATATATGTTTGTGTATGTATGAATGTATTTATCTATATACATGCGTGTATGTGTAAAATTATTCTATACATACTTCTATTTATCATTTCTTTCTCTGGCTAGTGCCTTTCTTCATATGTCCTTTAGAGTTAATTTGGAGATTTATAAAAGTCAAAATGACTTATTCAATGAAAGTCATTAAATGGCTTGTCTAAGGTCATCTATACTCAACCAAATGTCACAATGGAAACCCAATCAAACGATCTATCCCTATACCAAAGTCCAAAATTGATTGATAGTATTGTAAATATCATTAATTGATAATAGAGAAGAAAATCCCATCCAAAATGCGATCATCCCTTATCTTTTATCAGTTCAATTCTGCTCGAGGACAGAGAATTTAAGGAATATCAGCTACCACTGAGTTTGAATCATATATTTAGAGCTAGCAGGGACCTTAGTTCAATCTCCTAATTTTTTGAATGAGTGAACTGAGGCCCAGAAAAGTGAAACACTAGGTCGGAGTCAGACAGCAAAGAAAATAGTAAGGTTTTGAACTATGATTCCAAATCCAATATTCTTTCCACTCCATCATCATCTTTTATTCAGTTCTAGAGAACTTACTCACGAATGAGGAAAGTCTTAGCATTGGGTTATAAAGACCTGAATTCAGGAAAGAGACCTAGATTCTCATGCTGGCTTTGTCACAAACAGGAAGTGGGACCTCTCCCAAGTCAATTATCTCTTTCTCTTTCCCATACTTCTGATCGGTCAAGGTCAGAATCCTTATTTTACCCACTACACAGTGATATTATCAGGATTATTAATCAGGGAAGAAACAAGTGTTTATATAGTAACTACTGTGTTCCAGGTACTGTGCTAAGTGCTTTACAAATATTATCTCATTTGATCTTCACAATAACCTTGGGAGGTAGCTGCTATTATCATCCCCATTTTACATATGAGAAAACTAAGGCAGACATTGGCTAAGTCATTCACATGGCATCACACAGCTAATGTCTAAGGATTCTTCCTCGCCCCAAGCCTAGGGTTCTCTATTCACTGTGGCATCCGGCTGCTCCTATACTTTCTGATTTGATATGGGGATTATCTGTATGTAGGGATTCTGTTAGGGACTGGATCTATGATTCCATTGGTATAAGGAATTCCCAAGTGAAGAAATTCCCTCTCCCTCTGCAGCTTAGCATTTTCTCTGCAACTTATAGTCTTAAAGCTTTGCCTAGAACAATGAGAGGTTAATTGTCTTGGCCGGGTCACATAACCGGTAACTCAGAGGCAGCTCAGGTGCCCACTTCTTGATGGCTTCAAGACCAGGTCTAGCCACCAGATAATGAGTTCACTTAACGGAAGAAATGCCTAAGGATAAGAAGCAGACTAAAGATAGAACTCTGGGGAACACCCACAGTTTGAGTACTAGACTCAGAGGTTCTTAACCTGGGGTTTATGAATTTAAAAATATTTTGAGGATTATATTTCAGAAAAATTCATTTTTGCTGTCCTATTTTATCTTATACCTTCAAAATACACTATTCTGAGACAGAATTCAGTCTTTATCAGACTGCCAAAGAGGTGACAGACAGTGACATTACATGGAAAAGGTTAAGAACTGCTGCTATAAAATAGCAAAGCAGTTTGCTTTGTAATAGATGAAATACAGGCATCCTACCATAGAGATTTTCTCATGTGGATAATACAATAAAGTTTCATACAGAAATACAAAAAAAAATCTGCTGCTATAGCAATCAGCCAAGGTAATAGAATATAAAAGCAGAATCTGCGAAATACAGTTAAAAGCAATCACAAGGGGAGAAGGGACCTAGAAAGAAAGAGTGGTCAAATGCCAAAAAAAGATGAAAGGGATGTCTATAATCTTAATCGTTGCATTGGACAAAAAAATCACTGACAAACATCAAGAAAATATTTTCAGTAAGAGAGCAGGAGAGATCACCTCTTATCTGTATCTGATGCCAGAGTAATCTACTAAAGAACAACTTTGAAAAAAAATTTAAGTACAAATTTGATGCTATCTTTTTCTTACTCAAATTTTTTCATGGCTTTCCATCCCCTATTGTATCAATCTGAACTCAGTCCAGCACTGAAATCCTCTACAATATATAATTCGAACGTATTTTTTGAGATTTCTCTTTGATTACTTTCTTCTATGTACTCTAAGCTCTAGCTAAAATCACCATTCTCTAAACGTGTTTTTTCTTATCCACATAGTTTCCTCCATCTAGAATATTCTCCTCAACTATCTCTGCCTATTAAATAAGTAAAGGCCTATTCCAAATGCCCTGGGGTAGCTAGGTGATGCGATGGTGATGGCCTTGGAGTTGGAAGGACCTGAATTCAGACCAGCCTCAGACACTTCCTACCTATGTCACCCTGGGCAAGTCGTTTAATCGTGTTTGCCTCAGTTCTTCTTCTATAAAATAGGCTGGAGAAGGAAATGGCAAACCATTCTAGTATCTTTGCCAAGAAAATCCCAGTTGGGGTCATGGACATGACTGAAATAACTCAACAATTCTCCTTCCCAGGCTGATGCGATCTTGCCCACTAAAGTCCATGAAACTTCGAACCTCCATTACGATACTGATTTTATTCTATCCTGTACTATTTTTTCCATACGTGTGTTTCATTCACCTAAGATTTTCAGTGTTATAGAACGTATCTTCTATAAACTGCAAACCAAACAAAGATTCCCTTTAATGGTGAGTTTTTCTCAATATTCCTATTAAAAAATGACAATGTTCTAAATTTTATCTAATCCTGAAACACCACAAGACTTAATCAATAATATTCAAAGCAATGATGAAAAGAGTAGCCTAACCAGTCACACCGTAAAACCAAAGTGGATTTAAATAATATTGGCCAAACCATAACATAGAGATATGTTCATGTAATTCATCAAATTAATTGATTGAAATGTAGATCCTGGACAGGCAATGTAGATGCACTTAGCCCAAAACTGAGCTAGAGGAGAAGGGGACGGATTGCCTTTGGAAAATTTTATGGATCTTTCAAGTATCTCAAACTGCTTACTGCTGTAAAAGCTTACTCCCAACATAAAAGTTGCTCTAGTAATACCACATGATCATTAACCACATAATGTCATGATCACAAGAGGATTCAAGATAAAAAATAAATCAAAGGACAGTGACAAGACACATCATGAGCCTAAATAACCTATAGCATATTACCAACAACACATACCTATGAAATAAGACATTACTGACATGTATGACCAGAAAAAAACAGTGAGCTGACCACATAGCCAGAATGAGAGACAGCAGATAGATTGGTCTAATGAGATATCTTCATGAAAGCAACTTTAAAAAGTAATAGGCACTATATAAATTACATTGTTAGGAATCTAGAAGTTTCTAATACATATAGATGGGAAAGATGAGGACAGTGAAGACGAGACAGAATAAATATAATTGGGTTTCCTCACATAATTTCCTAGTAGGTTGACAAGAAAAAATCAGATTCTAAAATGTTTTGTAAGTGCAAAAGGTAATAGAGGTGTTAAACTATAATGACCACTTCTACTCCTCCTTTACCAGGTTCGCTTCTGCTCATAGCTCCTGAAATGTTGCTGGTTGTTCAAACTGTAAAAAAAAAAGGATCACAGAGAAATTGTCTTTTCAGGTGCTCTAGGAACTCCTTACTTTGTTCAGCTCCTAGCATTATACCCGGCACATAATATATGCTTGGTGAATATTAGTTGGATGAATGAATGTATGTATTGCCAGAGATCACATTTCCAGTCTAGATGAGTTAAAAATAGATGAAACTAGGCTGATATTCATGTCAAAAATGTCATGTCTAGGTTGAATTAGTGTGGTTGAAAATGTATCTTGAACCCAAGAAGGTGAAGATAAAGTATCTACTTCCTCCTTTCCTCTCCTCTTGGAGTCTTTCAGTCTTTCTTTTTGAAAGTCATTTTCATTATGAACTTCTCTAACTTTACAATTAAATATTTCAATCCAAGCTATTTACAATATTTTAAAGGAAACAAAAAGATTCTGCATCTTTATAAGTTTTGGTGAGTGATTTGACAGTTTAGGGAGATTTTATTTAAGCATTTAGGGAATCTGGATTGAAGAAGGGAAATGGAATAATAATAATAATATCTAAAACATGGTGTTTCAAGATCTGCAAAGCACCTAACAGACTTTAATTCACTTGAACCCCCCATCTACCCTCTGAGGTAGTACTGAATGTATTATCCCATTTTACAGATGAGGATATTTAGAGGTTAACTATTTTACCCATAGAATGAAAAATAAGAATTGTTACTCATATAGTTAAAAGTGGAAACAACTTCATTCAGGAATACTTTCCTTCCCAAATGCAGAGTTCTCTTCCTCTTTCACTTCTTTCTTGTTTCTTTTCCTTCCTTTCTCCCTCAATCTTTTCCCTTTTCTCCTTCCTCCTTCCCTTAATGATTTCTTGTTTTTTCCTCCTTTCTTTTTCCCTCATCTTCTTTCCTTTCCAGATACTGTCATGTGAATAGAGACCAGTGGGAAGAAGAGAGATTTAATTATTCTAAGTTATTTTTGATAATTAGAACATCAAAGGAGTTTTTCATGGGCCATGGAAATGGCTGAGCATTAAAGAATCCCTTTTACAATATGTTACTTCTTGCAAGGAGAATCACTTATACTTGACAAGTACCTATCAGCTAATTATTCACATCATATATCCGTAGAAAGGTACAGATGTCCATTCCTTACTATCCTGCCCAGTCATTGTTTTTCTTCCACTGAAATAAAGAACTTGAAATGATTTGGACCAACATTAGAACTAAAGGGCCACCTCACATCAGCCTGCACAGACTTGAATCAAACGCAAAATGACTCTTGCACTCTGAGGTTAATGTAAGATGTAAGATCTATTTCTCCTCATAAACCACAATCATTTTAAAAAACTCTCCATCCCCATTTCAGCCATTTCGCCTTTTCACTATGGCCAGCTGATTAGCAGAAGAAAAGAATGTCATGCCAAACTAAATCTTGTTCAATCACCACACAGAGCAACCATTGCAAAGTCAGATATTTGACAATATTGGAACAAAACTTACGTCAATTCCAACTCAAAGTGAGTGGAACAAGAGGTCAGAATGACCCTCATCTTACTGGGAGGGAGGAAGATTATGTAGTTTTTACATTTAAGATGTCATGGATGGAAAGAAAGGAATCATGAGACTTTGGGCAGAGCTCTGTCCTTCTCATGGGATACTTCAGTGGTCAGGCATCAGAGGATTTCCTCAAGTATAAAAGGGCAGAGGAGCAATCTGAGCTGGATTACTATGATTCGGTGGGCTTAATTCACAGGAACATAAGAGCTGGAAGAGAGATTCAAGATCATCTAGCCTGACACTTCCCCCCCAACACATAGTCCTTTAGTTTTCAAATGAGGAAACAGACCCTGGCCGCTCAAGTATGTCCATTGTCTCCACACTCTAGGTATGCTGGAGCAGCTCATATCTACTTGAGTCGATCATTAAAATTTCAATGTGATCATTTAGGCTCAGAAATTGGTAAATGCTCCAAATCAGGGCTTGTTTTAATGCTTTGCAGTTGTCTAGACTTAAGAAAGTTATGTAGAAAAGGTTATTTATCCAGATTAAACCTAAAAGAATAGCATGTATTTTAAAGAGTCAATTGTAAAATATTTACTAGCATGTTTCTGTCTACACCACAAATAGGTTTGGGTCATTCCCCCCCCCCCCAACATGAAACAAGAACTTAGTAGGCAGCCCCAAAAGAGGTGTGAGTTTTGAAACAGGACATGAGGGATCTTATTCTGATTAATAGCTATATCTGGTACAATGCTGAGGAGCACCAGAAAATCTGATGTCACCTACGTGGATACCAAAGAGACAAGGCCCAGATGATAGCTTGGGAAATAAGTGAAGGAACGAGACCTACATTTTCAGACACAACAAACACAATGCAAATTAATTTTCCTTCACGCTACTTGGGGGGCAGTGTGGCCTAATGGACAGAGAGTTGGCGTCTAAGCCAGGAGCACTCAGGGACAAGTCCTGCCTCTGATGCATACTTGCCCTGGGTAAGTCACTTACTCTTTATGCAAAAAGGCAACTCTCTAAGACTTTAAGTTGCAGAGAAGGTGCCCATCTGCACTGGTACAGGAATTTCCTCAGCTGAGAGTTGCCTATGCCAAAGATATTAAAGACCCAGTCCTTATCCCTATATTTATTTATAACAAGGAAGGTAATCATTATAAGTGGGGGAGGGGGAGAGAAAGGAAAAGAACATCAACGAAACATGTAAAAATTCAAAGAAAAGACTAGAAAGAATTTCAAAAGGGGACATGGAGAAGAAGGGCCAAATAAGTCCTTAAAATAGGGGTGACTAGGTGGTGCAGTGAATAGAGCACAGGCCCTGGAGTCAGGAGGACCTGAGTTCAAATCTGGCCTCAGACACTTACCATACACACGGAAAAAACCCTAGCCATGTGACCTTGGGCAAGTCACTTAACCCCAATTAACCTTCCTCTTTCAAAAAAAAAGAAAGAAAGAAAAAGAAAAGTCCTTAAAATAATACATAAAACAAGCTATATATGATAGAATCATGGTTTCTCAATGCATGTTTCTTTTTCTGACCTTTGTATATGGAAATGCTCATATTCATTGATGACTATTAAGTTTGTAATTTAAAAAAAATTTAAAATCACTGTAAAACAAAAAATAAGTGAAAGGTTGGGTAGAACCTGCTTTTAACAGCTGAATAATGTAGGTAAGTTGAAGAGGACAAAATAAAATGTGTCAAGGAGAAAAGTAAGTCTTATAGGAATAGAAATCTTCAGGATTGTCAAAAAAAGCAAAAGTACGGTCAATAAAAGATGACCCAAACCCCAGGAGTCATCGTTTGAGTGTCAGATTCTTCCTCTTCAAGGGAATTAGAGCAGCTACAGAGAATAGCCCAGAGTTATAAGAAACAACCTCAGGCTCATACACTGAGATAAAGACCAGGAATTAGATTCTGAGAGATTTAGGATCCCACCATTATTGGGAGCAAAGCCAAGCCAACCACACCTCAGGCTAGAAAAGCAGAATATCTCTATTAAGCATCCAGGCCAATTCAGAAAATGGTGCTCTTTTCCCTAAAGCTTTGTCTTTCTTACTACTCCATCATTTCACATGTAACCCTCTCTGTAGTTTTGATGCTTTTCACTTATCTTAGGTTTGTAGTAGAACTACCCTTCTAAACCCTCTAGTTTACATGGAAAGAAGCAGTGTTTTTGCACATGGCATAGCAGAGTTAGGACTCAGTACTATGGGGTTGACAGTGCCTGGACTCACTCCAAAGGTTACAGAAGTGAAGGGAGTAGAGTCATCAAGGGAATGTGTGTGTGTGTGTGTGTGTGTGTGTGTGTGTGTGTGTGTGTGTTTGGAAAAGGGGAAGAGACCCCATGAGGAATAAAGTAGGGACTGGCTGTGAGGACAAGAGCTCTCATGTGATAGACTCACACCTCACTAGGAAAGATGCTGAGAAGTAGAATTGGGAAAGGGAACAGAAATAAAGTCACATTAGTAGCAAAAATCTGTTGTTCATCTTTGAGACATTTAATATGAACTTGAATTAGCAAACATCTTAGATTAAAGTTACCAGTCTATCTATGCCTGGCGACCATGACATTTCAGCTTTAATCAGGAGTTAGTGACATGTACAAACTGCATGGCCAATTTCCACATTTCTAGCTACTCAGAGGAAATGCATGGAAGTAGCAAGAAGAGTGAGCCAAAAGTCTAAAGATTTGGTTTTTGGTTCTGGCTCTGTAAAAATTCATCTGGGTAGCCTCAGGCAAGTCACTGAATATCTCTATGCTTCACTTTCCTCATCTGTAAAATGAAAAGAATACTATCTGACCTACCAACCTTACATGGTGATCACGAAAATGAAATATCGAGTTGTGTTAAGAACCCTCACCAATATAAGGGATAATAATACCATTTTTCTTTTACCAGAACTGTGAGTCCATCCATGAAGGAAGCTCCCATTGAGTAGTTTCCATGACCAATGCAATGCAGAGGAGCACCTCTTCAGCAACTTTTAGGATTAGAGAGTTGTCTAGAGTAATAAGAGAGTAAATTGATGGCCTAGATTCACATTGACAGCCAGCATGTATCAGAGGATTTCCTGGTTTTGAAGCCAACTCTATTTAATTTTTATATACGTAAAGATTATGTGTGGACAATAGATAGATAGTATATTAATATAATATTATATTGTATGTTATGACCTAGTTATAATTATACATACTATGTCTATTATATCTATGCATTATGGATATATGATAGATATTATATCTATATATCATATGGAATATATTTTATATGTCACATATCCATTATGTCTATGTTTAATTTAGATCTATATAGATCTATAAATCTATATGTTACTAGGTATATAGATTTATATAGGCCAGCCCTATCTCACACTTCTAGTATATAGGTCCCATATAATAGTATTACAAACCGTTATAATCCTGTGTATGCAAATTAAGGTGCTGGGTAGATAATTATGGGGTCATAGAGTTTTGGGCTAGAAAAGAGATCATTTAGTCTAGGGGTTGGCAAACTACGGCCTGAGTACCTGCTGACTAAGAACATCTTTATTTTTTTATATTTTTCAATACACCAGCTCAGTACCAAAAGCAGATGGTAGGCCAGGCCATCCCTAGATTTTACAGTCAAGGAAATTGAAAGCTAGAGAAGAGAAGTGATGTGTTTGAGGTCATCCAGGTGGTGGTAAGTCACATAGATGGAAGGTTAAACCTCTTCTGACTTTAAATTTAGTGCTCTTCCCGTTATAGGCTGATGCTAAGCATAGTACTTATATCATGTTTATTTTGAAGTATATGGTGGATGTTGCATTATAAATAAGGAATTGCGAAAGAGTCCTGGAGTAAAGGACATTGTCAAATAAATTATGGATAAAAAAGTTGGGCTGGTCATATGGCAAAGGAAAGATTGACCAGATTGTGTATTGCAGTAGTGTCTTTAGTAGGTCAAGAGAAAGTAAGGAAGGCCTGAGCTCCTTGGATCCCTCCCACCACAAACCTTTTTACCTCCTACCCACATAGTGAACTGTTATGAGAGAATAGGGACTAGTTACACAGGATGGGCAGGCATGGGTTGCAATCAGCATCTTTGGAGGGAAGACCTGAATTAAGCACCAGGTTCACTTGGGCATTGAAATATGTGCATACATGTACATATATGTACATGCAAGCATGAGAAGCATTTTAGTATAGGGGACAGAGTGCTTTCCTTAGTATCAAGAAGACCCAGAAATCATCATGGGAAAATCACAATATCTCAGTGCAGCAGCCAGCTGTCCAAGTTGATAAATATGTGGCACATTGGCAAGAACATTGTATTTAGAGGGAGAAGAACTAAGTTCAAAGTCTATCTTTTGTTCTTTCTGCCTAAGTAAACTTAATCTGTTTCCTTATCTGTAAAATGAGGGGTTTATACTAAACAACTTAAATGTTTCCTTCCAGCTCTAATACAATGATACCATGATCTTAAGTTATAGACAAGTTTCTAATGTGCATCATAGGAGGGAGTTTCCATACCTGGAGTTCTTCACTCCAATAAAACTGTAGGTCTGGAACAAGAAAAAAATATGTGCACATTTTTATAGAAGGTTATTTTCTTCTTTTCCAAAATCTATTTCATTTACATTCCAAAGAACCTCCACATACGTTGGGAAACAACACAGCTTATGTTATTTGCACATTATGCCCTAGCAGCTGAATGTTTAACTCGCATTATACATAGCATAAGAGGGAATAAAGTCAGCATGATTGCTTCAGAATAACTCAATGGGAGTGAGCAACATCAAGGTTTTTATCCAAAGAACTTTACAATTAAGAAATTGGTAATTACATTTCCTACTCAAAGCTTATGCACTGCTGTAATTGTTCTCATTCTAAAAAAAAGCTTTGTAGATTAAATTATGATCTTAAAAAAAAGACTTGATTTGTAATGTGACTAGTGGAAAGCAATGGAATTTAGTGCATAAATCAAACGTGCAAAATGAAGTTTTGTAGTTTGGGACAATGTTCAAAGTACCTATTAATTCCATATTCATATCATAGAATTGTATGACTCAGTAGCAGTGAGTAACATCCTGCTTGATTCATATATTGATTGAAGAGAATAGCTTACATCAAGGCTTCAAACAGGCTAATTTCATGTAGTATGTCAGCATCTGGACCTGTTGAACTTAAGAAAATGGACACAAGCCTCTCTTTATCTCTATAGCATTTCAGATGTTCATAGGCTAATGGATAAAATACTGAATGGCATCGGTACTCATTCATTTAACATTTAATAGCAATAATCAGAGTCAGGAAACCTGGGTTCAAGTCTCAGCTCTTGACATGAATTTTATATGTGACCTTAGACAGATCACTTCACCTTTATGATTCTCAAATTTTTCATCTATAAAATGAGAAAATAGGACTAGATAACCTCAAGGTCTCTTCTCATCATGACACACACAGCTAAAAGGAAGGATGCCTAGGAACTAACTAATTTTAAAAAGTTTTTTTGCATTGACATTAATAGTTCCTATCTGGAGAAGAATACTATCCAATGTGTTCAAGAACAGATTAAAATTTATCTCCTCATTAATCTTATAGTATTCTATCTATCAGGAATTTCTGTTAACTGGCACAAGGATAATATAATGATATTTAGCATTCATAATGATGACCCAGAGATGCTTTTAAATCCTGAAGTGCCTTCTTCTATTCAGAGAATTCAAGGGAGCAAGGGATTGGAAGGTAGTAGGGAGTAGAAGACAGTGTGGAGCTGAATTATTTCATTATAAGGTCAAGATAGGGAAGAGAAGAAAGTAAAGTCAGAACAGGAGTGCCTGAAAAAGTACTGAAGATTAGAGATTTCAAGATGGGTGAATAGTTTTAGGAAGGGTGAGACACAGGGTAAGATGAATCGATAGGAAATTTTGGTCATCTTGATGGAGGGATGTCAGGTTTGATTTTTTTTAATCAAAGAAGTGAAACACTTGAAGATAAATGGTGAAATCCAAGGAATGACCATCCCTGGTCATGACTTAGGTGAAGAGGAGATCTTGGGATATGAGGAACTGAAGAACTAGGAAGTTGGAGTGAGGGAGCATCCTTGTTGAAGGTTCCTAGTGTAAGAGCAAGAGATGAGGAATCTAAGAAAATAATGAGCTACATGCTGAATGCTTTGATAAAGAAAGGAGAACGAGCTGGATAAACACAATGATACACACAGGATGAAAAATGTTGAGAGCATGAACTTCAAAAAGAGAAGATGATGCCGAAGGGATAGTCTGGAAGCGACAGTGAAGAATAAGTAGTATTATGAAACCCCTTCAGGATCAGTGTGTTAGGGCATATAAGAGAAAGTACAGACAATACTAGAGAGGATGGCCAGGACTGAACTCCAATTTGGCAATGCCAGGTCTCAATGAATGCAAATAAATGGAAGGGGGATGAAAGGAAGAGTTTCAGAATGGGGAAGTTTATTCATCATAGAATGGGAATTCCACAGGGATACAGGAGGCAGAGTTAGAATGAGACATGAATGAGGTTTTGCTGAAGATGGTGGGGAATGAGAAAATGAGAGGTAAGAGTTGGGGCTAGTTTACACCAAGATAGCTGACATTATTACATTACATTGACAAATGTAAAGTACTTTGCAAACTTTATCATTTGACTTGTTCACAAGCCTATGATGTGGACACTACAGGTACTATTATACATGTTTTGGAACTGAGGTTAAGAAAAGTTAAAATACTAGTCGAGAGTCACACAGCTAGTAAATGATAGAGGCAGGATTCAAACCCAGGTCTTCCTTACTCTTTCCACTATTCCACTGCCTCTCTAACAACGAAATTTTTAAAGAGTTTTGAGCAGATATGATTTGTACATGAGGAAAATTAATTTGGTAGTAATGTGAAAATAAATTGGAGAATATAGGGGATGGAAGTAGGGGAAAAGAAGGACAGGGAAATGAATAACCGTTTAATAAGCACCTACTGTTTGCCAGGCATTGTGCTAAGTGCTTTTATAAACCACTTGATAGGTAGGGAGGCCAACTAAGAAACTGCTGTAATAAATAATAGAGGTGAGCAGCAATGAGAGTCTATACTAAAATTATTACAGTGGGAATTTTGTTGTTGTTTGTCCTTCATTCTTGAAGAGGACCAATGATATTACAAAGGTGATGTCTTCACTTGCAGGTAAATTGACTTTAAGGAAGGCAGAGCTGCACAGCCTTTGACCTCACTGTCTCCTACAGAGTCATCAAAGTCCAGAGGCAAGACAAAAGTCAAGACAACTGTTGATGGCCCAGGATAACCTTGGCCTTTCTAAATTAAGGTCTTTGTCTCAGTTTGTCTGAAACAATGTTTATTCGATGACTAAGGGCTAAGGAAGAATTGAGGCAAAAGATAACCTAATTTATCATCAGAAAATTATGATTTTGGGAGAGAAAGACCCCCCCAGAACAGGAAACAAGTCATGACCACTCAATAAGAAAGGAATATTGTTCACTTTCCAAGAATACAGGAGAGCAAAGAAGGAGGAAAAGAAGGGATCACATGACATTCTCATCTGCCTCTGATATTATATAGGCTGACCATCTTTACAAACCATATTCATCATTTTAGCTTAGTATTGGATTGTCCTTTTTTTAAGCAGTGGAGGCCCAGGCTTTCAGCCAAATGGGCACCAACCTTAGTCTCCCATTTTGGCTTCTGCAGCATATCACACACACACACACACACACACACACACACACACACACACACACACATTCATTCTCTGGTTGGAATTAAGTTACAGTCCCAAGAAATGACTTTCACAAGCAGAAGGGATATTTCTAAGATTATAGCAAAAGGGGACAGCAGAAAGGAATAATGCTAATCAGATTTGAGGTATAGAATTGGGCAGAAAAAGGAACTCCAAGCACATAACTGTAATGGCAACAAGCAAAGAGTTTAGAACAATAAAGGATATTAGAGATCAAATACTTCAGCTCCCTAATTTTAAAGATAAGTAAACTGACGTCCAGAAAAAATTAAATGACTTGTCTAAGAATCACATGAAATAGGAATGATATAAGCTATATAGGACAATTTTAGTCCAAATTTCCAAGGTGGGGAGGGGGCATAAGAAATATACATTATATTCTTAGTACACACAACATAGTTGGTTGTTGGTTGTGGTCCTTCATTTTCGAAGAGAACCAAAATGACATCACTAGGCTAGAGTCAAGTTTCAATGTGTCCAGCTGTGGCTGATCAGACCAATGCAAGCTCAGAATGCTCTACGACAGGTTGAGCACAAATAGTCCTTATGAACATTTGGAGTGGATACTAAGTGAAAATATATGGACTCCTTAAAAATTTTATAGATTCATAGGATTTAGACTACAGGGGGCATTAGATATCATGTAATCTAACTCCATTCTTCTAGAGATGAAGAAGTTGACACCCAGAGAGGTTAAGTAATTTGTCTAATGTCACAAGGAAAGAACAAGACTGAATTTAAACCCAGGTTCTCTGACTCCAATTCAGTGAAATATCCACCATGTTGCAGTGCTTTTTTTTTGCTAAATAAAATGCCTTATTTTATATACTGTGTGGATCTAGATTGGATTCAGAACAGGCCTCTGAAAAGCCTTTTCCAAACAAGGTGTTAAGTATTTTACTAGTAGGGTATGAGGAAGGTCTAACAAATTATAGTTTTAGCTGGGTTCCCAGATGTCAGAGCCAGCCCAGACTTTTCTTCCTATGCCATTTTCTCTCTTCTGTGACTCAGACAATTACCCATTATCTTCAAGTTTCCCTTGCACTATATTAAACTCATTCATTGAAATAAACATACTATTAGTCATTAATACCTTAGTGTGAATTTAAGACAATGTGCCTCCTTTACCAGGGATACTTATCTCCTAAGTCTTAAGCCTAAGGAACAGAAGACTTTTCCATTATTCAAAAAATTTCACATCGTCCTCTAGAGAGGAAAGATGTCAGATAAGAAGGAAGGCCTTCTTTGACCCCCTAAAATTATACAATGTAATAACATCCTAAATTATTACTTTGGTCAATTAAGGGTCAAAAAGAAATGAGACAACAGGTAAGGAGGGATGGGAAAGGCTGGTGTCCCAATTTTGGGAATATATTCTAATCTCAACACTGACTGCAAAAGTGGTCCCTTTATACTCTTTTTTTTTCCATCTTTGAAGGATGAGACACAAGTCTAATCACCAGTCACTGTGGATATCAAACACTGAAATTTGTAAGATCTACTTCTGTGACTCCCGTCTCTTATAAAGAGAAGGAACACCTTGAGGTAACCTCTGGGACTACAGTATAACTGCCTTCATAACCTAGGGAAATTCACTTCAATGTCATCTCCTCAATATAACCATAAAATCACTCCTAAATAAGGAGGATTCAGGAAGAGCCTGCTATATTTCCTCTAAATAGGTTTCTCTGCATGATCCCAAACAAAAATTATATAAGGTCTAATAATTCTGATCTTGCAGTGGTACTACAGACTCTCAGCCTGACTCACCAAATCATGTGCTACAAGATCGGCCTAGATTTTACCTCTGAATCATTGCACAGTTTGTGTACACAGAAGAGTTATTGTCAGGGCAGGGCTTTCATCTCAGAGTAATCTAAGTGGCTGCCTTTTGTGCAGATTCACTGATATGAAGTTGTTCAAATATTCCTACTCTTTGAGCATTCTTAGAAAAAAAATCAGAGTGCAGATAATGATTTGTACCTAAGATCTAGGTATCCACAGGAGAATCTTAGTTGGGTTGGTTTTTTTGTTTTAAGGCATGGAGTTTTAAAAAATCATACCCAATGTCATTTTTTCCCACCAACCCAAAGATTAGTTTGTGCCACTGGAATTTCCATTGCACTGGAAAACCTAAAGCAAATAATTTTGTGTACTGAAGTGTAACACAATCTAGGGGGGGAAGGGGAAGAAGAAAGAGGAGGAAAGACCATTAATTCTATTGAATGGACAAAGAACGACAGATGGAAGCAATATGAAATGTATCACTTCGCCATATGTGAAACAAACAGATTCTCAATACAAAAGAGTTATTTAAAGATACGCTACTTTAAAGTAAAAAAAAAAGCATCAGACTTCAGATATCTACAGAGAATGATGCTGAACACAGTAGTGACAAAGCAGATGGCCCATATGTGAAGAAAGATCGCTTACGTTTTCTCTGTTGCTGCTCTTCAAGTCATTCCCCTCTGTGCTGTAGTCAAGTTACCAAAATAAACACAAACTCTAATATTTTTCCTAAACATGGACGTGCTGGGTTCTTTTTCACTGTGACCATCACTCCCAACAAACTTAACTGTTTTGAGGACTGCAAAGGAGACTGGTATCACTAAAAAAGAGAATCTTAATGAACAAGAGTGACCTTACCACTTCTGGGAGCAGCCTTGTTGAAAGGTCATGGATGGCTTTGACCACTATACATAAAGATGACAGAAGGAATATCACCCCCAAGATCACACAGGCTCTGCAAAGAAACAAGAGGTTGAGAATCTTAATTTGGAATACACCACCCTACAAAGGCAATCAACAGTGACCATGAAAAGGATAAAGAGAGCAATTCTAAAAAGTTTATGGCTCACTGATTTTCCATTGAGGCTGCACACAATTCCCAGAGTTCCTAGGAAGGCAAAAATTTAGAGTTAAAAGGCACTTCATATACCTTCTAATTCAATACCTTTGTTTTTCAGTTGAGAAAATTGAAACTCATGAGAGTAAAGTGAGTTTCCCAAGGTCATACATTGAGTAAGTAGCTAAGTTCATATTCAAACCCAGGCCTTTATACTATATAAATGGTTTTTGCTAGTGGATATGCATTTATTAAGCCCCTAGGCACTGTGCTAAGTGCTTTCAAACATCATTTTATTTGAACCTCAAATCAATTCTGTAAGGTAGGTGTTATTATGATCTTCATTTTACAGTGGAGGAAACTGAAGTAAACAGAGGTTAAGTGACTTGCACAGGATCACACAACTCATAAGTATCTGAAGCTAGATTTGAATTCAGGTCTTCTTGACTCTAGGCCCAAATCTCTATCCAAAGTGCCACCTCTGTTACAACATGGCTACCTGATAATTAACTTTCAACTGGACCAGATACCATAGACTAACCATTAAAAATTAGTACAATGTGAAAAGCACTTAAGGAGCTTCAATAAATTCACAAAACCCATGAATGTCAAGAATAGAATGAACTTCCAGAGATTATCTCCGACCTTGCAAAAGAACATTTTAATTTATCCAAATCCAAAGCAACATACTGTGCATCTATTATTGTGATGAACTCCTTGATTTAAGGTAAATGGAGCCTAGTATATTCCTTTGCTTTTTAAACTGTGCATTCTCTACACAATCCTAAAGCAATAAGATTAAAAAGTCAGGCCACTTTGAACAAGTCTAGATCTTTGGGCTCTGTCATGTCTGGCACTCACTTTTGTTAAGTGTATCCTACAGGAATGGTTAGTGTTTCATCATGCAACTGACAAATAAACAAAAATACCCAAAAAGACTCTATATGGAGCCAATGTATGACATGATTTACCAAAACAGACTCAAGAATTTAGACATTTAAAAGACCCAAGAATTTTGGGAAATAGATGAGGTTTTCTAACTTGTAAAATGGGAATTATACTACTTGCATCACCTACTTCGTGGAGTTATTGAGAGACAAAGGGCTTGTAAACCTTAAAATGCTATAGGAATGTATTTTAATATATGTTAATTTTATGTAGAGAGAGAGAGAGAGAATTTTATATATATAATATATATTTATTTTTTTTAAAACAGTCCTTATTAAGTATGCCTAAAATGTTCCAGATTGTAAGAGGGTTAAATGTTTCAGAGCAGAATAGACAACTTCCTGTTTTCAGTCATCTTTCTTTATGAGGGAGAGAGTCATTTCACAAAAAACTTACTGACAGTAAGTCTTAAGACTATTCCCAGGAAGAAAACATTGATGGAACTTGAAACTCAAAAAGATAAAAACTTCTTTCAAAGCAGTAAAGCCATGAAAGTTTGAATCCAAAAACAGAAATGAGAAGTAAGAGAGAAGTATGTTTTTCAAGACATCTGGATATAAGACCAAAAAAAAAAAAGCAAGAATTCGATTCAGCAAACACCTCTTGTGTACTAGGCCCTATGACAAGTGCCAGGGATATAAAGATTTAAAAAAGAAGTCCTCCTCTAGAGAAGCTTACATTCCACTGGAGAGAAACAGCACATGCACAAATAAGTATATAAAAATGTACAAAGTAAATTTTAGAAACCAATTTGAAAACAGGGCACTCCAACAACTGAAGGAGTCAAAAAAGGTCTCCTATAGAAGGTGGCATTAGAACTGGGTCTTTAAGGGAGCTGGGGATCCCAAGAGGTGGGGGGAGGGGGGGAGGGAGAACATTCCTAGCACATGAAACAGTCTATGCAAAAGCAAGAAGTGAAGCGTTGGAATATTATTTATGGAGGAGGATAAAGGTAGGGCATATAGGCCAGTTTGTTTGCAGTGTGTTTGTAGAGAGCCTGAGGAGCATTCACCTGGAATCAGTCTAGAGGGATAGGTTGGGGGACATTGTGAAGGCTTTTAAATAACAAACCAATGAGTTTATAGTTTATCCTAGGGGCAATTGGGAGCTACTATTCTTCTTGGGTGGAGGAGTGATGTAGATCTATGCTTTGGAATTACCAATTTGGCAGCTATTCTGAGGATGGTCTAGGGAGGGGGGAAAGTAGATGCAGAGAAACCAATTATCCCTCTATTATAATAATCCAGATGATTGACTAAACTAAGCTGGTGGCCATGTAAGTGAAGAGAAAGGCACAGACACAAGACATTGGGGAAATAAAATCAACAAGACCTCTTAACTTATTCAACATGAAGCAGTCAAGAAAATGTGGTAAAGGAAAAGAAGGAAAGGAAAAGGAAGAGGTAGGGATGACTAAAATGTTGCAGACATGGATGATTAGAATTATGGTGGTATTCTCAATACTACATCCACCACCAGAAATAGGGAAATTGGGAAAAGGAGTTCAGTTTAGAGAGGAAAGGAGACAATGAGTTTTGTTTGAGATGCACAGAATTCAAGATGTTTATGGGACATCCAAATGGAGGTCTGAAGGGCAGGAGAGAAATGAGGTCTGAACTGTACATTTTGAGTGTCACTTGCAAATAGATAATAGCAGAGCTATGGAAACTAATAAGATCACAGAGAATGTACTGAAAGAAGAGGATCCAGGACAGAGCCATGATAGATACATTCATGCAGAGGGTGCAGACTTTGAATGATGAAAAGAGAATGAGAAGGAATGGTCAAAAAGGTAGGAAGAGAGCAAGGACAGAGTAGTGCAACAAAAACTGAGGAAAGATAGTACCAAGGGAGAAGAGGTTATTAAGAGTGGCAAATGCTGCAGAAAAGCCAAAAAAAGAGGAAGATAAGAAAAATCTATTGGATTTAGCAATAAAAAGATTTCTTATGAAATTGGAAAGAGATTTTCAGTTTATTGATGAGGTTAGACGCCAGATTGCAAGGAGTTAAAAATGAGTAGAAGATAAAGAAGTAGAGAGAATGCATAAAGACAGTAGTAGCACATTGACTGCGAAAGTGAAGAAAAGTATGGGAAAATAGCTTAAGGGGGTGGTAGAGTCAAGTAAAGATTTAGTGGATGGAGAACTAGGCTAGGCAGCAGGAAAGAAGTCAGTGGAGGGAGGAGTAAGAAAGAGAGGAAAAGGGAAAAATAAAGAGGGTTGAATACTATAATTAAATAACTAAAAGATTAAGCTCTCAGAAGAGCTGGCATTAAGGGCACATGTGGAGGGGATACCCTAACAAGGAAAAGGGATACCTCTTACACTAAAATGGTAGCAAAAACAGAGAGGATGAAGGGATGATTTGGAGGAAGCTTGAGGTATAGAACTGGGCAGAAAAGGGAATTCAAAACACATGGCTCTGATTTTTCAGTATGAAACATCCTCTGTTATGAAAGAAGGGAAGAGGGGGCAAGATAGGTGTCTTAAAGAAAGAAGAGAAAGACTGGCATATAGGCATTTAGCAGGGAGGGCCCAGTCATATTTAGATTATATAAAATTTTAGATGGCCCCTCTTGGCATGGTTATATGACTTCCTCCAGTGGGTTTAGCAGCCGGAGAGCAGGAATACACAGGATGAAGGGTAGGAGTAAATCAAGGTTGGGGAAGTGACTCAGAAGGAAAATAATGCTGAGATAGAGTCATACAAGATCTTAGATGTTGATCTTCATGCAGGAGCCCAAGGCAAGGTGTTTAAGGAAGGAAACCTAATAATACCTAGGAAAGAAGAAATCATCTAGCTATGTTAATTTCATTGTAAAATGGAGGGAGAAGAAGGGTGCTAAAAATAAGAGAATGGCAAGGGAGAGGTTCAAGAACAATAGGAATAAAATATCATAGGTTGTGGTTATGAGGTGAAAAGAAAAGTCATTCTAATTTAATCAGTTCATTGTGTATATGCTTTATTATGTGGCAAATTTTTAAACCTATATGATTTCCCCATGATTCAACATATTTCTACACCTAATCTGTACTCATATAATACAAATTAATTTTAACAATAGCCTGAATGACTTATAACTGATAGGTGAACCCTGGGATGGGTAACCTGCATGTCTGAGGCCACATGTGGCCTTCTAGGTCCTTGTGTGTGGACTTTTAACTGAGTCCAAGTTTTATAGAACAAATCCTTTTATTAAGGGGATTGGTTCTGTGAACTTTGGATTCAGTCAAAGGGCCACACTTGAGGACTTAGAGAGGACCATAGGTATAGCTACAGATCCCCACCCCTGTGTAAACCTATCACCCATAAACACAAGATGCATGTGTATAAATCTGCATATACAGGTGTACTGCTATATACAACCATATGTGCATTTAATATCCTTAGACTTCCTCTACTAGAATTCATATTCTAGTTGGCATATTCCAAGACCACAAATTAGATTAGGAAATGCCGATAGTCTATTAAACTGACATTATCCCAAATTGTATTAATAAAGAAGAATGATTTAGGCTTCTTAGGGTTAGTTTTATGGAACTACAACCCATAGCCTCTCAAATTCAGATTTCTTGATATTCAAACTCAATGCTTCTTAAAATACAGATGTGAACCTAAAAATTAATATGGTTAGAGGATAATTCCAGAAATTATGATCATTTCCAAAAGAATAAGATGCAAGGTAGAAAAAGAAAAGGATAATTTAATAATGACTAAGAAGTAAAATATGAGAGCAGTACAACAGGTGGGATGAAAGTTCCACCACCTATGCCAACTCTTTGTAATGAGACACTTAGGAGAGAAGATATTATTGAACATAATAATAGCTAGCTACCATTTATATATCATGTGAAGTTTCCAAAGTGCTTTTACAATTATCATCTCATTTTATCCTCACAACCTAGGAGGTAGGCAGCGTTACTATATTTATTTTATAGCTGATGAAACTGAAGCAAACATAGATTAAGTGATTTGCCCATAGTCATACAACTGGTAAGCATCTGAGGCAAGATTTAGACTTAAGTCATCCTGATTCCAGATCTAGCAGTCTAACCATTGTGACACCATTGTGACAGCTTCCTTTAAATGAAAAAGAAAAAAAGAGAGAAAGCAAAAATTAGGTCATGAACAACTAGCTATGAATTACCAACAAAGTACATGGCCCTGAAGAAGGTTAGAATGAGGAATTTCAAACAAGGATTTGTTAATATAAAGCAGAGAACCAGGGCTCCTATTGAAAATTCAAAGGTGGACAAAGGAAGTAACATGGACAGCAGCTCAGCGATAGCATGACGAGAAAGAAATAGAAGGGATCAAGTGATTTTGAAAACCTAAAAAGAAGGGAAGAGGGGGAAAAAATGTGTGCTGCTGCCATGACATTGGAAAAAGAATTTAAAAAAAAATATATATATATATATTTAAAAAAATAAGAAAAGTAGATTTGGTGAACAAGGCATCACTGAGTTAATAAAAGCAAGGGGGTCTTTATGCAGACTCTAGATAACCTTATGGCCAAGTACATTGTAAAGGGGACTCCTAGGTTAGACTAGATGACCTCTAAGGTCACTTCTAATTCTGACTCTGATTTTACTTATAACGAATACATACATGAGTGCATATACTCAGAACTGGGTGAAGCATTTGTGCTCCCATACCCACGGCATAATTCAGGATCCTTGTTGCCCTCATCTGTTGAATTTCAAAATAGCACTTTGTGTCTATGACCGGATGTCCACCGGAGGCTTTGAGCCTTCCTTAACACGTGACTTCATTTATAATATAATTAAAATGTGTGTATTATGGGCAGTGGAATGTTTTGGCAGGATAAATGTATATTTGCCAAAATAACATTAAAAACTGTCCTTTTGTTACTCTCCTCTTCAAACCTTGCTCCATCCCATCGTGGGATGCATCATAGGCAGCTATCTGCTTCAAGGTGTATGTCTAGTCCCAACTCTGCATATGTTGTAAATATTTTCTATTTTTCAGGAAGCACTTCTATTCCAAGGTCTTTTGTTTGGTGAAGAGTGGTGAGGGTAGTGGGGGCTTAATCATAATATATGAGGCCTACCAGGTTGCTCCTAGAACATGAGCTAGAACTCTAAAATGAGAACACTTTGAAAGGAGAAAAACGTGAATTTTTATTTAAGAGAGATTTCAAGGGAAAATATATCTTTCCCTGGAGAATAATTTGGTACTGAAGAGAGAAAAAAACTTCAAGTTTAGACCCCAATAATTTGTTTCTATTTGGGGGGGTCTTGTGCAAAATCACTGGGATTTAATTATTAAACTATCATTTAATCTTGAACTTATGGGGGGAAATGGCATCTGACAGATTCTAAAGTAATAGCTACTGCCTGATCAATTTCATTTTCTCAAGAAACTAATAGAGTGGCATGTTTGTGCATGATAGCCTCAAAGGCAAAAGAACAACTCGTACCCTTCTCTAGAAACCAGTCTAAATATGGGGTCATTTTCATTTAAAAAAAAATCACTGTGGCCCAAGAGCTTAACAAAGGAATAAGTATAAAGTGGGGAGAAAGATAATTATCTCCATTTTTATCACACAAAAAGTCATTTTAGGCATGTTCACATCTACATATAGAAAAACAGTGTGGTGTAATGGCCAGCCTTGGTATAAAAAAGAACTGAGTTCAGTTTTGACTTTGGTACATACTGACTGTGTAACTATAAGTAAATCATTTAACCTCCCAGAGCCCGCAGGCAACTCTTTAAATCTATAAAATTAAAGACAAGTTACTGATCTCCATAAGGTGAGGGAGTTTGCAAAGTGGGAGCTCTTTGAACTGATGAAGGGAACCCATCTTCCCACCAACTCTCAACCTCAAAAATAAAGCATATACACTAAAAGAAATCATGTCTTCTATATGACATAAATAAGATTGTGAAATTCTTTTTGTGTCATGAAGGGATTCCTTTGTAAAAGGCATTTCTGAAAGGTTTAAGTGAGAGGGGCTTCCTAGTACCATCAAATATGTGCTATGCCTGGACGGTCTTAAGTTTTATTTAATTGCTAATGAGCTCTTAAAAATCATTTATTTATCAAAGAATCTAGAAGGAGAGAGGATAATAAACCTTAAAGTCAAAGCATTAGGAATCAACTGTCTGATGAAGATCAATCAGAAATTTTAAAGGGATCTTTGAAATGTAGAATAAATCAATAAAGGCCTATGATTTTATTTTGAAAAAATGACTTTACACACAACTCATCAACTTCCCTGTTATATAAAAGAAAGGACACCTGTACTTTTTTTTTTTTACTATGTATCCTTCACTGTCCCTGTAAGCTGAGGATCAAAGTAGAAAATGTCTTAAAATCCATTGCTAATCCAGGATGCTTGAAATTCTATGTATTTGAAAAGAAAAAAAGAAAAACTAGTCTCCTTTGTAAACCAAGAGCCTGTAGGAGCTTTTTAAAAATCATTTTAATTTTCCTTCTAATGCTATAAATTTAAAAGAAACCATCAGCCTTTCTCTAACGTGGTTCTCGGCCTGTACCTTGGCACTTATCTGTTAGTGCAGCTGAGATGGCTATTATTAGCAAAGGAGTATGATGCTATTTTTTAACATTTTATTAATAATGCATTATGTTTACATAGCATCTTTCCTCTCAAGCACTCAAAGTTCTTTGCATATCAGCTCATAAATCCCTTGGAGGTTCATTACCAGAATAATAGTTTGGGGGAGGGGAGAAGGGAAGGGGTACAAACCTGTTTTTTAAACAAATTTAGTTTAAGAAGTTTTTTTCCCCCAAGGTCACCTATTGATTGCCCATTAATTTAGAAGTAGAATCTACATCACTTAATTTACAGGCTAGTGCTCTGACTTATAGGCCATCAGTCACTCTCACGTTTTTGGGCCATACACATGACAATCTTATATTGTTCACTCCAGAGACTAGGGACATTGCCTAGATTCTGGTCAGGAATAAGCAGAACAAATGCTGTTTACTCGGTCTGTTCCTTGGTACCTATCTTGGGGAAAAGGTGAAAATGTCTGGGGGAGGGGAGCAGGAAAAGAGCAGATGAAAAATATAATCCATGTAGCCTGACCACCTGATAGTCAAATGGGCACCCAGAAGCCTGCATAGCAATTACACTTCAATGCAGCAGAGGTACAGCAGCCAAGAGAAACCTATGCAAAAAAATAAGCGATCTCCCCCAACCCACTTCATCTCCCCTGACAAAGCAAGAGGCAATTTTGGCGAGGGAGCATGGAGGTTTTTAAAGGAATAGATAAGTCAACTGCCACCCACTGCTTTCAAAATTATCTTGTTCTATAGTTTTATAATTCCCAGATTGCCTTGAATTCCAATTACTCTAGTTTCAGACACAATCACTGTTTCCTCAAGAATAGTTAAAAGCTGTCAGATATTTGTGCCCTAATTTAAGGGTGAAGGGTGCTAATTACAGATGTGATTGAGAGTCTCTAAGTGTAATTAGTTGAAAGTATTAATTTTCAGCTCTGAAGGTGGGACATCAAAACCTGCATAGACACTCAACTCCTTACTTCAACTCTCTCTCCTCCAAAAGCACACAAAAGCCTTCTCATAGTTGATATTGAACTGAATATCTGGACCTTAACTAATTTATGCACTTATGGGACTTCATTTCTTATTAGTAAAGCCTAATTTATTTTTATCTTATACATTCTAAACTACCTGCCTATTTTTAATAGAAGAATGAAATGCAAAAGGTGAGTGATGACAGAATTCTTTCCATTTTTCCATCTTTTACTTCAACTCTAAAATATGCACCTCTCACAATTAATCAAATTAATTCAAAATTTAATGTTTGATATTTAATTTATGATTTTTCATGCCAGATTTTAAAAATATTAAAACATTAACAACAGAGACCCTTCTAGTTTCAATAGCTAGGTAGCACAGTGGATAGAAGACTGAACCTAAAGTCAGGAATAACTGAGTTCAAAACCTGACTAAGAAAGATAATTACTAGCTGCATGACCGTGGGTAAGTCACTTTGATTCTGTCCAACTTCAGTTTTATCATCTGTAAAATGGGGGTAGTGAACGAATAAAGCATTTGTTGAACATTTACTATGTAGAGAACACTGTGCTAGGTGCTAAGGATACAAAGGGAAAATGAAGAGTCCCTAATTGAAAGGAACTCACATTCTCATGGGAGAGACAAGACATAGAAGGTTTCAGCAGCACATTGAATAGAAAGATCTCATGATCCTTAGGGCACAGGAGTGTAATGGCATGCACAGAAGTAGTTCACACCTTGATTCAGCTATTGAATTAACACCTTGTTTCAGTTCAAGTTTCTTTTGAGCCTTGTATCAAATCTGTTAAGAAACAGAACATCTGAACCCCACAACTTGTGAACCCTAGAACTCATGAACTCCTGCAACAGGAAAGGGAGGAGCTAATGACCACATATAAGGAGAGGCCCAGGTTTGGGAGAATAGAACTAAGAAGAGGACTCTTGTGGTAGCAGAGTCAAGAAGGGGAAAACTTGTGGTATCCCAGCACTCTGTTTGTCTGCTCTGTCTGTGTTGATGTTTGTTTGTGATGCTTTGTATAGAAGCCCTGGGACCTTACTGGAAGCCCTGAAAGATGATTTTCTGGTTGTGTGTTTACAGAAGTCCTGGAGGAGGATTTTGGAGGAACCTCTTGGACCTTGTTTATGGACCTGTGTTGATTTTTATGTTGATGATTTTTGTTGAGTTCTCAGACTTTGTTGGTGGGTCTGAGTTGATTTCACAGGCAGATAGTGAATTGATGATGGTGCCAGCAATGGTTATGAATGTTATTGTGGCTTTGCCAAGCTTTGTCTTCCCAGAAACAGGAACTGTAAAGGACTTGAGGTGGACTGGACACTGTGAATTCAATATGGAATGGGAACTGGATACAGCACTTGACAAGGAGCTGGACAAGGAACTGGGAGCTGCCTGCCTTTGAACCCAGGTGACAGTTTGGTGAATTCAGGTAGGAGATGGGACCATGGAAGAGGATCCAGGGGAGCGAGAGCCAGCCTTGAGTCAAGCTGAAAGAAGACTTTAGTTGGATACTGTGTGCTGACTGAGAAGACTATGATTTACTGTGACTTAGGGGTGGAGAACTTTGACTTTTATACTTTGTGAGTGAATTAATTAATTTTGTGATTGACTAAATGAATGTACTTTGTTTAAAACTATGTGACCACTTTGGTAAAAACTATGTGGCCATTTTTGTGATAAATTGTTGAGTTATGACATGGTGAATACTCTATTTTGATTTTCTATGAATGTTTTGGTCCAATTTGCTATTGAATAAATAGAGAGTTTGCTATACTATATAATCAGAACCTTGAAAGTTGTTCACAGCAGCAGTCCTCTGCAAAGCCACTCATGCATGGCTTTACAAGGGGCAAAGCATCTACCTCCCAAGGCTGTTGTGAGAATAAAACTTGATAATATTTATAAACACATTTGCAAACTTTGAAGTACCATATAAATATTTTCCCTTTGTTTTTGGTAATTTTTAAAATTTATTTTAAACTTGAATACAAAATGATAAAGGAATTTTTAAAAATTGCCACGTACATACAACATAAGAAAGGATTCAATATACAACAATAAATTTCCATTTCAGGAAAACCTGTATAATAAATACTAAACACTAAAAGCTTCCCAGCTTTTCTTTGCTTCCTTGGAGGTTTTCTTTTGTTCTCTGCTGTGTACTTTTTATTTATTTTTTCCTTCTTTCCCACCCCCTTAAAGAAGGCTACAATTAAGCTTGGATGTGTGTGTGTGTGTGTGTGTGTGTTTGTGTGTGTGTACACATACATGGATTTCTATAAACATACACATATATACTCATACACATATATGTAAGACCATACTATGCTTATTTTCAGTTATCTGCTTCTCTGAAGGTAGATAACATCTTCTTTCACAAGTCCAACTCTTTCCATGTTTTTCTAAATCTACCTGCTAGTCATTTCCTATACCACAGCAATATTCCAACACAATAACATTCTATGTGAGAGATAACCTATAAAAGTCTTTTCCCCCAATTTTCTGTATCTTCTATTTTTGGCTGCATAAATTTTATTTATACAAGAAATTTTTAGTTTAAAATAATCAAAGTTATCCATTTTATACTTCAACAATGCTCACATCTTATAATCTAGTTTAAGGTCTGATAATGCTGAATCTACTCTCTTTACATCCTTTTCCCCCTGGTTTCTTTGAAGTTCTTGACCTCTTCTTCCAAACGAACTTTGTTATTATTTTTCCTTCACTCAGGCCAACCTCTGCTTCTGGAAGTTGGGTCTTTCCTGAGATCTTCTCAAGTTGTCTTAGGAGAACAACTGCTTTACCTGGACTTTTGTTTATGTCTGGCTGCTCTAAGTTCACTCTGAGGTAATGTTTTATCTGTTTGGTTTTTTTTTTGTGGAAGAAATTTGGAGAGCTGAAAGTTTTCTGACCTACTGCATCTTCCTATAAATGTTAATTATTATAAGTTACGGAAATTATTTAAATTTGTAGCCAATGATGAAAACTAAAAGATCAAGTTATGAAAACATGCTGTATTTATAGATTGTTAATAGTGGATTGTGTGTTACGCTAGCAAGGGTCTTTCTCTGCTTTTGTATATAAGTGTTAAAAGGCAAGGCAGTCAATGAAAGCCTTTTTTCAATAGGAGTGGAAGGGTGGGGACAGGTAGCAAAATGTGCCATAATACAAATAGGTTTTGCAGGAACGAAAACTTCGTAACACAGAAATATAATAATAGTTAATAACAGCTAATATTTATATAGCACTTACTTTGTGCCAGGTGTTGTTGCTGTTTTACAATTATTATCCGACTTGTTAATCACAACAACCCTGGAGATAGGTGCTATTATAATTCCCATTTTACAGCTAAGGAAACTGAGATAGACAGAGGTTAAGTGACTTGCTCAAGGTCACACAGCTAGTAAGTGTCTGAGATTGGATTTGAACTCCAGTCTTCTTGACTTTGTACCCAGCATTCGATCTACTGTGCCACCTAGCTGCCTGAAGCATGTTGCCTATGTCCAAGAAAGGGAAAAACCAAATATTTATTTCTTCAAAATGGAGCCTACTTTAGTAGGTTGAATACTCAGAAGTCTATAAATTAATTTCTGGGTAATTGGGAAGGCTTCTTTGCCCAGGATTATTTTCCCAAAATGTCTGTGGCTGCCTGAAACTCTTCTATTAGAGATGAATAGAATCCTATTTTGGGAGGAAAAGTCTAAAAATCATCAAGTCCAAAGCCAAGTTCACCTCAAAGAACTCCCTGTTACAGTATTTCTGAAAGACAGTTTTTCAGTCTCTACTTGAATGTTTCTAAGCACCTGACCAGTTTCAGGATGTGAACTGTTCTGTAGCTGGACAGTTCTACCAGTGAGAAAATTCTTATGCAGAGCTCAACTCTGACCCAATAACTTCCATTCATGGACCCTATTCCTCTCCTCTAGAACTATGCAGAATAAGACATCCATTTTCTACATGGCAGCCCTTCAGATATTCAAAGAGAGTATTATACATGTTAAAAACCTACAAGTTCATCCATTCCTTCATATATTACAGTTTCTAACTTTCTGCTATCCTGGTTGTACTATTCTAAATTCTATCCAAACTGTGAGGGTCAGCTTTAAAATATGACCCCCAGAAACAATACTCTAAATGTGATCTAAATAGCACAGACTATTATGGACCTTTACCGTGACACTAATTCCTTTGGGATAACAAAATTACTATCTTCATTTATTTCATTTATTGATTCATTTATGTATTCATTTTTTTTAAAAAAAGCTTAACATTTAAGAATCAATGAGACACATTTTGGTTTAGATTCATTTAATCTCTTGATAACAATTACAACAAGGACCCCAATTTACTAAGGAATATTAATGGATGGGGGTATGAATCTCTGATTGCATTGGTATGTTGAGGAAGCATTCTCATTGACAGATGAAAAATTATTCTGCAACTTCTAGAAGACTGACTGAGGGGACAGCTAAGTAGCACAGTGGATAGAGTACTGATCTTGGAGTCAGGAGGACCTGAGTTCAGATCTAATCTCAGACACTTATTAGCTGTGTGACAAATAACTAAACCCTAACTTCCTTCCAAAAAAACTGAGAAGTTAAGTAGTTTGTCAAGGGTCCACATAGTCAATATATGTGTCAGAACTTGAACTTGACCTTAAATACACATATACCTCTTAGGGGTGGGGGACCTGCAGCCTCAAGGCCACATGTGGCCCTCTAGGTCCTCAAGTGTGGCCCTTTGACTGAATCCAAACTTCACAGAACAAATCCCCTTAATAATTTGTTGTGTAAAATTTGGATTCGGTGAAAAGGCTGCATCCAAGGACCTAGAAAGTCACATGTGGCCTTAAGGCCCAGGTTCCCTACCCCTGCCTTTAGTAATATGACCAAGGTTTATGATTCCAAGGCCAATACCTTATCACCTGTTAGTTTGCTTTAGTTTAATGGAATAAAGTCAAATAGTAACAATGTCTTAAATACATGCCAAAAGTAATACCATGATAATTCTCCTCTGGGATTTTTTTTTTTAATTGATGGCCCAAACATAGGATCAGAAAGGTATGACAAGATATGAATTTATGTTAAAAAGATTTAGGTACTTTATTGGACTAAATATCAGCATAAGCCCCAATTTGACATGGTAAGCAAAACAGTGAATGCTACTTTAGGTTGAGTAAGTGTAGGCATGTGCCAGAAAAATGGAGAACTATGTTCAGTTCCAGCATTTCATATTAGGAGGGACACTGGAAAAAATGGAGACCATATAGAGGCAGGCTACCAGGGTGGAACTAAGGCCCAAGACACAAAGGGACTAGTTCTAAGAACTGGGGATGTTTAGACATAAGGAGAAAAGACTTAGGAGGTTGAAAAATTGGGGGGTAGGAGGGAAGGAGCTGAAAGTGATCAGTTTTTGAAAAGTTTGTATATGACTACAGGACCAGAATTATTAAACTTAGTCTCAAAGGGCAACGTGGGCAATGGGTAGAGGTTGAAAAGTGGTGAATATAGACTTAATGATATAAGTACAATTTTCCTAGCAATTAAAGTTGCCTTTTGTAGTCATTGTTGTTGTTTGGGAGAGGCAATTGGGGTTAAGTAAGTTGCTGAAGGTCACATAGCTAGTAAGGGTCTGAGGTCGGATTTGAACTCAGGTCCTCCTGATTCTAGGATTGGTGCTCTATCCAACTGTGCCACCTAGCTGCCCCCCAATTAAAACTATATAAAAGCAGAAAAGTGTGCACCTTGGGAGGGATAATGATAACAGTTAACACTTCGAAGCTCATTAATTTTCACAAAGCACTTGGCATAAATTATTTTATTTGGGTGTCAAAACAAACCTTTGGTTTATATACTGCAGGTATTATTTTTCCCTATTTTACAGAGAAGGAAACTGAGGCTCAGGAATATTATTAGTTTATTTATAATAAATATTAGTTTATAATAATAATATATTATATTATAATCATAATATTAGTTTATTTATTTTATTTTGGAGGTGGCGGGGGAAATGCAGGGCAATTGGGGTTAAGTGACTTGCCCAAGGTCACACAGCTAATAAGTGTTAAGTGTCTGAGGTCATTTTTAAACTCAGGTCCTCCTGACTCCAGGGCCAGTGCTCTATTCACTGCGCCACCTAGCCGCCCCAACTCAGGAATATTAATGACCTGCTCATGTTTACATATGTAGTGTCAAAGGGAGGATTCAGAGATGGCTCTTTCTAACTCCAGGTCCTCCGTCCTGTCCATCACACCACACTGTCTCAGGAGAGGGGCTTCAGGTGGAAGCTAGAGGTTCACTGACTGGGGTCATTGTAGAGGAAATTCCTGCTGGGGTATGACTTTAACTAGAGGAAATACGGTGTTTAATTTAGCTAGGATTGATTTAGATATCTCTGAGTCTCCTCCAATAGCAGAAAGAGTTCCACAGTCAGATAACCTTGCTTCAATTTGTGCCTCTGACATGGCCTGTGAGACCTTAGGTCAGTCACTTTGCTTCTCTCAATCTTAGTTTCCTCCTTTGTAAAAGGAGAGGATTATGGAGAGCAAATAATGAAACATATCTCTTTTTCTCAATAGAGAGGATGGGGGCTATGTATAAATAATGTGTAGGGGATGGGTAAAAGAGGAAGGAGTTCCAGGAAGTGTATATCTAGAAATGACTGATGAAAAAACAAAGTCAACAATAGAAATTTTTTTTTAAATAAAATAAAGAGGTCAGACTAGATCAGCGGTGGGGAACTTGCAGCCTTGAGGCCACATGTGGCCACAGGTTCCCCACTCCTTGACTAGATTATCTCCAAGATATTTTTCAGGTCCAAATCCTATGACCTATCATCCTCTGACATCTGAAGTCTCTTCCAATTTCCAATTTCAGTGATTTTTAAATAACCAGACAGTTCTTGGCGAAAATTGTTTCTGGTGTCTTTCTGCTTTCTTTTTTCATACCTTCTCACACTGCAATGAGTGAACCCCCCCATCCCTACCTGGTACTCTCAGAATATCCTTTAGCTATCTGGGCACTTTGTTCAGAGCTACCCTCTTCAGATATATGAGCATTGATCCCAAACTACTCTTCTCTTTAGCATCCCAAATCCTTCCCATCAATTCCTGCAGGATTCTATTAAGCTTTGAAAAAACCAATTAAAATTATTTATGAGAATATGTGAATGTGGTACACTGGATAGAGTGGTGGATTTCAGAATAAGGAAGACTTGAGTTCAAATCCAGCTCAGACATTTGCTAGCTGTTTGATCCTAGGCAAGTCTCCTGACCTCTATCTGTCTTAGTTTCCTTATCTGTAAAATAGGGATTAATAATAGCACCTAATGCCCAAGGCTGTTTTGAGGCAATAATGACACAATATTAATGAAACACTTTGCAAAACTTAAAGTTTAAGTGTTAACTATTATTATTCATAATAATACATTAAAATAGGTATTAGAGATCAAAATATAAGAAATGGAGGAGAAGTAGATCATATACCTTTCGTAGTTATGGATAGATATATTCTTAACCAACAAGGGAGAAAAACAATTATGATCAAATAGATCATTTTGATTACATGAAATTGAAATGCTTCTGCACAAATAAAATTAATGCATACAAGGGGAAAAGGGAAACAGTAGAATAGAAAGAAATCTTTTAATCAGATTTCTTAGCAAAGAGTTTAGTATCCAAGAATATAGACAACCAACAGAAACATATAGGACCAAAAGCTATTCCCAATAGATAAGTAGTTAAAAGATGTGAACAGTTAGTTCTCAAAAGAATTGCAAACCATTAATAACCATATGAAAGATTGTTCCAAATCACCATTAATAAGAGAAACCTAAATCAAAACAACCCTGAGGTTTTACCTCATACCCAACAAATTGTCAAAGAAGAAAAAAAATTGTAATAGTCAACGTTGGTGGGATTGTGAAAAGATACACTGAGGCATTGTTGATGTATGCTACGATCCCTCCAGACCCACCTATTTGCTGACACGACGCTCCATCTCGTTGGAGCCTTTGCATTAGCTGTCTCTCATGCTTGGGATCACTCTCTCCTGACCTCTGTTTCTTAGAATCTCAAGTCTCCTTCAATGCTCAGCTCAAATGATATCTTCCATATGAAGTCTTTTCTTACCCTCCCTTGACCCATTCCTCCCTAGTTGGTAGAGCTTTTCCAGAAAAAATTACTTTGTGATTATTTTGTATCTATTTTGTATACACCCATATATGTCCACGTTGTCTCCCCTGTGTAGACTGTAAACTCCTTAAGGACAGATACTGTTTTAAATTTATCTATATATTCCCAGTACCTAATACATTGCCTGGCACATAAAAAGGTACTTAAAAATGCTTGCTATGTGAGGTTGATTGGTGGACGGGTTAGTCAACCCATAGTGATTTTAAAACTACTTTGATAACTATTTCAATGTAATTGATTCTTTTTGAAATCCTATCTATTTTATTTTATTCATTTTAGAAATATTTCTTTGAGAAGGGGATCAATAGGCTTCCTCAGAATGCAAAAGGAATCCATAACATAAAACAGGTTAAGAAACCCTGCTCTAAAGATAGAAATTTTGAAACAGTAAACAATATTTATATTGGGATGATTTCTGAATAATGAACTAAAGATAATGAAAAAGTAATTAAACTACTTTAAATATTCAAAAAGATGATAAAAATGATGAGTCTCTAATTTTTCTGTGGCTCCAGCTTAGTTTCCCAAAGACCAAAGTAGCTTACAAACTTTGAAAAGTCTAGAATGACCCCGAGCTAAGTCTAGACCTGATCCACTTCAGACCACAGATTCCAGCTTTTTTTCCCCACTGAAAGACACATATCGGGAAAAATCTTAGTTTTGAAGTTGAAGAAGAATGTGCAAGGGATGTCCCTAAGTATATAAAGGTGGGATCAAGCAAATAATCAAATTAAAAAGAAGGAGAGGTCAGAAGGTGGTAACATGGTCTCACTCTCTACAACTGAAGAAAATAAATCAATTCTAGTCAGACAAATATATGAGACAGAGATCATTTTAGGGATGTAAAAGCTTACAATCCTGAAAATCTAGCCTAACAGAAATCCAATCTTAACCCTGACATCTATGAGGTTATTTCAGGGGGATGGTGAGTGGTTCTTCCCCTGCCTATTGCACAATTCAAGGGAACACAGATTAAGAAGCACTTAAAAGTCACCAAGGGACAAACAAACAATAAAGCACCATCAGTTAAGATGGTCACTACTGCCAAGAGAAGCATGGTTGCTTGGGCATTGTATTTCTTTCCTTCCTTCCTTCCTTCCTTCCTTCCTTCCTTCCTTCCTTCTTTCCTTCCTTCCTTCCTTCCTCTCTTTCTTCTTTCCTTCCTCCTTCCCTTCTTTCCTCCCTTCCTTCCATCCTTGTTTCCTTCCTCTCTCCCTCTCCCTCCCCCCCCCCCCAAGCCAGCTTTACTAGTTGTTCCCTGTCTACCTTTCTAGGAACAAAGCAGGATTTTTAACACGTGACTTATTAGGTTTCTTATTATGTGCTGGACCTCAAAATACAAAAACAAAAGATTCTACCCACTCTCAAAGAGTTTACAGTCCACCTATGGGTGGCAACATGGACATATGCATGGGCATATTCAAAATAGATACAAAATAATTCCAAGTTAACTTTTGCTTGGAAGGGTCTAGCAGCTGGGGAGGGAGGTGGGGATTCAGAAAAGGCTTTATATATGTGAGAAAAAGGAGGTTGTTTCTTCTACTTAAAAGTCAAGTTGCTAAACAAGTGCAGGTGCTTATGAAGTAGCTGGAAATTATAAAGACAATGAAAGAAAATGTGGTACCCAGCCAATGGGGAAACAGGGAAGGGAAATACAGATCAGGAACAGGGAATAAAAAGCTGTGTATTTGTCTCATTGGGTACACCTACTTGTTAGGGGCCCACTCTTGCAAGAACATTAAGTGAAAGTCTTTTCTAACTCACCAGGGGATTTGAGGAGTTCTTGGTAAGATGCTTGTTTCTTACAATATGGAAGGTCTCGTTTGAGGGAACCTTGAGGGAAATTTAGATTCCAAGAAATAAAAGTCAGGAGAGAGTGATTCCAGACATGTGCAACAGGGAATACGAAAAGCACACAAGCAGGAGATGGAGTGAAGAACACCTTGAAGGGGGACAGGGGTCAGTTAAACATTCAATAATCATTTATTAAATGCCTATTACATGCCTGACATTGTGCATAGCACAAAGAAAGGTAAAAAAATAATCCATGTTCTGAAGGAGCCCACAGTCTGATGGGCTGGGGAATGGGGGGACAACATGCAAATAACTATGGACAAACAAGCTACATAGAGGATTAATTGGAGATAATCAACAGAGGAAAGGCACTAGAATTAAGGGAAATGAGAAAGGCTTCCTATAGAAGGTGAGATGTTAGCTAGGAATTAAAGAAAGCTAAGGGGCAGAGATGAGAATGGAGAGAATTCCATATATGGGGGATAGCTAATGAAAAACATGGAGTCAGGAGATGGAGTGTCTTGTTGGGGGAGCAACAAGGAGGCTGGTACAACTGGAATGAAGAGTATGTAGAAGGAATGGGGGATGTGTGAAAACTGAAAAGGCAGAAAGGAGCAGATTATATAGGGCTTTGACTTTATATTTGATCCTGGAGGTGATAGGGAGCCACTGGATAGGAACCACCCCTATTGTGCAGAAGGGTGACATATTCAGACTTGCATTTTAGGAGTGGTAAATAATAAGTCTAGAAAGGTAGGCTAGCAGCAGACAATGAAAAGCTATAAATGCCAAACAAAAGAGTTTATATTTGAACTTAGAGCCAAAAGGGGATCACCAGAATTTAATAAGTATTTTAATATATTAAGTAATATTACATTATATATAAGTAATATATATCAATATGTAAGTATATTAATATAAAAGAATAAGTAGAAAAGTATTTTGGTCAAAACTGTGCTTTAGGAAAAAATCACTTTGGCAGTTGTGTTGAAGGTGGTTGAGAGTGGGAAGAGATTGACATGGAGAAGCCAATTAGGAGGCCCATTGCAGTAGTCCAGGCAAGAGATAATGAGGGCCTGAACTACAATGGGACTGTGAGATTGATGACAAGGAAATGGACTTGAGAGATGTTGTCAAGATAGAAATGGCAGAATTTGGCAATGAATTGGATATATGAGTTGAGTGAAAATGAGAAATCTAGGATGACATAGATTGCAAACCTGTGTGAACCTGCTTATGATCTCTTTGAAGAAAGAAAAAAGGAAAGACATCACAACAGTAGCAATTCCCTATCCTCAATCAGCTTCTTTTTGAAAGAACCTAAAGTGCTCATTATAAAATAACCAGATTTTCAAACCATTAGGTAAACATTATCTCATTCAGTCTCAATCATATTCCCAAGAGACAGAATAAAAACAAGCTGCTCTGTGGGTAGGCAAAGGTTGATACTACATACTTTCAGCTCACTCTGAACAGTTTTTCTTTAGAATTGTGAGAGCCAATGTTGAGTCATTCCCACTCTCTTATTCAGTAGCCCTTGTGATTAAAACCAAACATTTACAAGATGTACTATAGTTTAGAAAGGTAGCCTATGCTACAGTCTTTCTTCAGGTCAAAACTTAGCGGTTTATCTTTGAACTTCATTCCATACCACCTCTTGGCATCATTCATTCATTCAATTCACACTTATGGAGCATCTATGTGCCTGAGAAGCCAAAACCCTGGACTGGACAAAAACAAAACAGTCTCTGCCTTTGAAAAGCTGATTCCATTTGATGCAACACATACATACACAAGTGTAGCACCAATGCAATATTCACAATGCCCACAATCTATAAATATACCTATATGGTGTGCAATTGCAAAATATAACAGACTCTCCATATATAAGACAGAAGTGAAACATTTATTCAGACACCAGAAAACCAAATCCCAAAACCACTAAACCAATTCCATCATAGTACCAAAGAAGTTAATAAGCCACAACAGAGAGCCACAGCATCCTTTAGCCTTCCCACAAACCAATATAAGACCAATATTTACTCACAAACCTATCTGTCTCCCCGGGAAGTATGTTCTCCTCCTAACTGTCTAGTCTGGCTCTGACTCTCAGCTTCCTGTGGGCTCTGCTCCACCCTTCAGCAAACTCCTCCCACCATAGGCTCCATGTGATTACTTTCAGCCAATTAGGGGGCAGAGTATGTTTTCAAAGCTGGGAAGGTCTTCAAATTCCCTTAGGCTTATTTAGGGGCTGGGAAGATCTTTAAATTCCTGTTACCATTACAACAAGTACATGTATATTATATCCAACATTTATGCAAAATAGTGAGAGGCAATCACAACTAGGGGAATTAGGAAGTTCCTCTCATAGAACAGCTAAGTCCTTGAGCTAAACCTTGAAAAGGGTATTAGAGGTTAAAAAGTTGGAGATAAGGAGATAAGAGTATTTTAGGAAGGGGAAACCACCAAAGTAAAGACTTGGGGGCAAGAGATTAAATGTAAAGAACTGTAAGTAGGCAAATTTAGAGGGAGTAGAGAGTGTGTGTGATGGTGAATAATGTATAATCAACCAGATAAGACAGATTTGGAGAGGTTTTTTTTTAAATGTCAAACAGAAGGATTTGCATTTTACCCTAGAGGCAATAGGAAGCCATTCTGCTTCACCAAACAACCACCCCAAACCAAAGGAGCTGAGGCTGGATTGAGTATCAGTCAAATGTGACTCAGTCACTTACTATCAGAGTGGCCTTGGGAGCCAAGCTATAACTTTTCTCTGGGTCTCAGCTTCCTTGTTAGTAAAATGAGAGATTTAGACTAAATTATCTCTAAGGTTCCTTCTCCCTTCTCTAAACTTAGGATCTTATTACTCTAAGAAAACCTGAAGAAAAAAGTGATTCACCCTAGACTAGCTGTTGAATCAGTCATAATTTGCAAAGCTACTTGTTCTAGGACAAACCTGCTGCACAACTTGGCAATAGGTAGGGGCCAAAATTAAAATAGGTTAAACTCCTTCAGGGTCACAGGTAGGTTTGACTAGAGACAGACTGATGATGGTTCATTGACATGGGTCATATGACAAGCGGGAGAGAGTGCACAGTGGCAATCCTGCATTTTTCCAGGACCCTGAAATCTTTTGGCAGCCACAAGAGGCCTAAAGGCCTTATGTTGTGCAGGCCTGTTCTAGAAGAAAGTAAGAACTGAAATGTGGATATTTGAGACTCATAGCCTTACCTAACTAACTCCCTATCTAGTTGTGAGAAACAGCATTTAATGAATAGGTTGTGAACATTCTGTTTCTACTTCCTGTTGAAGAAGCAAGTCAAGAGGACAACTGCTTGCCTGAGTTCAGAGAAATGAACCGGATGACATTTAGAGGCTCTTTTCAAGCCTGTTGATCCTTTGGGCAAAAGTAGAAGCAGAAAAAAAGGATATAGGCTAAGTAACAAAAGAAGGAAAAAGAGATCTAAGAAACCAAAACTTAAGAATTTAAGCAGAATAACTTTTTAGTCTTTCCAAACTTAGTTCAATAGACCCAGAAAATGAAAGTGTTAATAGCCAGTGGGACCAATAATTATTTTATAACTTAAAAAGTAAATTTAGAATAATTTACTCTAGTTTCTCCTAACTGTGCAAGTGTGTTTTAAATACAAATAATTACAAGCAGACATTATCATTTTACTTTGAAATAAAAATTTATATTCTATCTCTATTTTCTTTGACTTAGGAATTAATTTTTAAAAAAAAACAATGAATTGAGTCAATTAATGCAGCATAGTCTTTTTAAGTATTCTTAAATTCTGGCCTTCAAGAATGAGAATATTATCATTTAGCTCCAGGTGGCATTATAGAATTATAATAAAATGAACCACCACTGAAAATTCTTCCATTTAGCCATCCCAGATTATTGCTGTTTCCCTGGCAGCTTCCTAAAATCCTCAGAATAGTCTTTTTTTTCCCCTTCTCTAACTACAGTCAGCTTTATATAAAATTAATTTGTCTATTTTTAAAAATATCTCTGAAATATAGAAGAATCCATTTGAAGAGACAATTAGTTTGAAAGAGGACATTGGTCCTTTTCATGCCAAGATCACCATCACTGATGTCTAATTAACCACAATCCCAAACAAAATGTTTGGCTTAAATTTTCAATGAAACTTTGACCAGAACTTTTAATTAATAAATGAAATATTTAATTAAACCTAAATAAATAGAACCCTTACTTAGCCAGGACTTTATATCTGTATGAAAATTTTTTATTAAAATAAGGAAAGCTTATATTAGGAATTTGCAGAACAAACACCTTTCAGGGAATGGCAAGAGTCAAAGAATCGCCAACTCCTGATCTCCTACAGCAGGTATTGGAATCCAAGGCATCAGTTGATTTTAAGGGATTATTTTTAAAAGGTCCCTTTGAATGCTAGTACTAAAAGTCCTTCAGTGCCTTTTCCCAAACCTTAGGGTTCAATCCATTTTTCTAACAGTAGCCTTTTCCTTTGCTATCCTCCTCTGTCACTCTTCTCTTCCCTCGCCTGTTCAACATTTCTATTCTTTTTCTCAGTTACTGACATCAAACCTCAGCTCATTGATAATTACAGTGTTAGCTGATAGTTCGTAAAGTCTGGAAATGAAGTCCAATTCTCCCACTTTCTACCCATCTGTCCTTGGACAGATAACATCTGGTCTCCTGGTATTAAGATTTAGGGCCAGTCAGAACTTTTTGGATACCAACTTGACTTGAAGCTCCTTGAAAGTGGCGATTGTTTTTTGCCTTTCTTTGTAACCTCAGCTCTTAGCATAGAGCTGTGGTTCTCAACCTGTGGGTTATGTTCAATTTGTAACAATGAAAATACATCCTGCATATCAGATAGATTTGTAACAGCGGCAAAATTACAGTTATGAAGTAGCAATGAAAATAATTTTATGGCTGGGGGTCACCACAACTGTATTAAAGTCTGTATTAAAGGAACTGTATTAAAGGGTTGTGGCATTAGAAAGGTTGAGAGCCACTGGCATAGAGCCTGGCACACAGTAGGTGCTTAATGAATGTTTACTGAATGACTTACTCATCTTAGATATTATCTAGTCCACAACCCTATAATTTTACAGAGGAGGAAAATATGATCTTTCAGTCAGTGGAGGGCTTACCATAATGCAACTTACCCCTACTACCACTGCCTGTGCCTATGTGCCAATAAAGAGTTTCATATTTTAAAGCATGATCTTCAAGGAAATAGACACTATACATTATCACTTTGCCAATAAAGCACCATATGCGAGTGAGTACTTGTTAAAACATTTATATGGTGGTGATGGACTAACTAATCTGGAATACAGATAAGAGAAATTGGATGAGGTCTTTACAAAAGTATTTAGGAGCTACTGTCTAGAGGTAGAAGATAAGTCAAATTTTGAACTTTACCATCTTTAGATCATTATAAATCATACAAGTCTCATTTTCTCCAAATCTTCACAAAGGGAAGTAGGCAAACAACTTTGCAAGATCTCATTAAAAGAGAACAATAGAACTCAAATTAGAGCATCATTAAGGCAGAGGCAATAACTCCATTAAAAAGGAAACATGGAAACCATAGGTAGGAGAACATTCCTAATCTGACTGTGGCCATGGGAACAAAAGTATAATTGGATTGTAGATATGCTATAATTCTATGTCAGAGTTTCTTGGGAAGTGACAGTGACCCGGAAATGAAGGTTGGATGCTCCCAGGGAAAAGAGGAAAGGAACAGTTCTAGATAGAAATCCAAGACCTCACTGACAATTTTGGTGAGGGAAGAAGGAGATGTCAAAATTTTAAATTGTGTACAGTGAAAAGTGTTAGAATTGGAGTCAGGAGGAAACAAGACTAATCCTACCTGACATTTGCTAGTTTTACAACAATAGGCACTAGTTTCAGCTTCAATTTCCTCCTCAAGAACCCTTTAATCTTCTCTGCTGCTGTTCCCCAAACTCTCCTCAAGTCTTCCTTTCAAGTGGCCTAATGCAGAAATGGAGAATGGTCTGTATTATGCACACCTAAAGCTAAGTAAAATAGGGGGATTGAACTACTATAATATCTATCAAGTCAGTAAATGCCTTAAGTTCAGATTTAAACATTATTTCCACATGTGGGCTACATGCATCTCTGGTGAGAAATATTCGTAAAATGGAGGTGGGACAGAAAGAACCCCCATAGAAAATCCTTTTTGGTTCTTAGAATTTATTCTACTCGACTAATATTGCCAATGTTCTGACAGAACCACATAAATGGGAACTCGTGTTCCAAACATGAAGCGTGGGCATAAAATGACATTAAAATGTAAGTGAGATATACACAAATATAGATGTATACATTTAGGAAATTTCTAGACCAAGAAAAAAAAAGCCTTAAAGTCAGTACACCATAATTTGTTTCTAAGTGTTAAGAATGACATTTTAAACTTGATTCTGTGGCATTTTCTCCATCCTCCAAAGTCCCCCTATTTCATAAGCAAGAACCTGACTTTTATACTGACAATCTGGTACATGTGGCATATAACATACCATGTCAGTAGCTGAAATTTGTAATCTGGTCCTCTGGGTCTTACTCCCTGGAAGGTTATTGAATTACTCCCTGGAAGGTTATTCAGAATTCTGCTCTTCCTTAGCTGAGTAGAACTCTCTTAAAATAAATTTAATTATATCTGGTCTGAAAAGTCTTCTATTGGCTGTCTTCTTCCTGGCTGAACGGTAGAAGAAAGAGAACCAGACTCTAAGTCATCAGGCCTGGGGTCTTATTTTGGCCCTTACAGCTGCTGAGCTGTGAAAACGTAGACAAGTCCCTTAGTATCTCTAGCCTGATCTGCCCTATGTGAAAAATTACATTCTTCAAATTCTGTTCCCATCCCAACAGTCTATTCTATTTTAAATATTGGGAGGGTAACATTTCTAATTAGAATTAGAATTTTAGCTATCACTGAAGATATTAATTCTTATTCACTATGAGTTAAAGACCCTGGCATATTTGCATAATTTAAATGGTAGAATTAGACAGTAGGCATTTTATAGTCACTAGCAAGTTAAAAATAAGTTTTCTGCTGAGCAGCTAACAAACCATTATGGGCTTTCCCTCATTTATCACCAGAGAGCTGTCAGATAATAGTCAAGATATGACTGAAAACATGGCATCTTACTTATTTCTGCAACTTCTCCATGACCTACAGACTCTGCTATTTTGAAGGGTTCACATATTTCCTAGAGAAGGGGGAAAACATAAATGAAACATTAAAAGAAGAATGTCATTAATCCATGAATCATCAAGTTGGTTTTCTAAACTCCTTTTAAAATTTCCCTTATTTGTGCTGCAACAACAATGTCTCACTTAACCTGACTTGGAGACGGCACTGAATTTGGAACAAATATCTTGGAGTGGTGGATAGTGCTAGACTTTGACTCTAGAAGACCAAACCGTATATCAGACACAAAACATCTCTGTGACCCTGAGCAAACCGCTTAACCGTTCTGAGTCTCAATTTCTTCATCCAAAAAAATAGAGGTAATTAAACGAAACAATGACTTAAACACTTTGCACACCTTGAAGTAGTGTCAACTATTTCTAATTCTTCCTAAGAATACTAGAAAAATTCCTTTACAACACAATCTCAACTATGACCATCTCTTGACTTGTCTAAAGTAATGTTTCTCTTGACTTGGCCCCTAAGGATCTAATGTACAACAAAAACATTTACCACAACACTTTATATCCTCCTGCTGTTGTTAAGTCCTTTTCAGTTATGTCCTACTCTTTGTCATGCCATTTGGGATTTTCTTGGCAAAGATGGGATATGGTTTGCTACTTTCCTCTCCATCTCATTTTACAGACGAGGAAACTGAGAGTTAAGTGACTTGCCTAGGGTCACACAGCTGGTAAGTGTCTGAGGTCAGATTTGAACTCATGTCTTCCTGACTCCAGGCCTGGAGTCCTCTATCTACTGTGCCCTCTACCTGCCTCTTCTATCTACCTAAGTGATCATTAATGCTCAGTATTATCCTATTCAATTTGCAGATGGAAAAATAGAAGAACAAAAAAGCCAGGAAATTTTCTCCAGTCTTGAGCAGATAAAAAGATAGTTTGGAGTAAATGGAAAAATGATACTTTTTACCCTCAGAGGTTGTACCAACCATCAAAAGAAAACAATCACAAGTTCAAACAGGTCTTAAAGGGTTAAACACATTCTGGATTGGATGGATTAGTAACTTACCTCCAGATAGCATTTTTCATACTCCCAGATTCAAACTGTGGACCACTGATACTATCCAACTGGACTCTCTATTATTAGAACATGTTCCTGAGTTAGCCATCTCTAAGAGTAGAGTTATTTAAAAAGCTAATCGTTTTATCACACAGAAAGTACTATGTGATGAGAAGACCCAATCAGAGAGAGGGTTTAGGGAAATCAAAGAAAAAGGAAAACATTTTCTTTTTGTAAATCCCATATGTCCCCTCTGAATTTCATTGATTTTTCTTTACCAGGCATATACAGTGGAGTTGCATGATATATAAATTTAGCTTATACAAATCCAATTACACAGGTTCATAAGAAAGAGAAATAAGAAGTTAAATGGGACTGGTGATTCCATCTGACATTTTACACAATAAACATATGACCTGGAGTACAGCCTGAGACAGGAACTTTGAATCTACCTCCTCACCCCTCTCATGGGCAGGGAGTAGGAGAGATAAGGTGGTAACAGGGAGAGAAACAGTAGGCAGGCACCAAGAGGAGTGAGTGACTTGTGGAACCCAGCTGTACTTTGCTCACCACTTAATCTTTACCCCAAATTTATGGATTCAGTCCATGAACCTTTCTTACCTCTATTGTTCCAACCTGTCAGATACTGTCTACTTTGGAGATTTGCTTTGAGGAGAGTATAAGTTAGACTACATGGGTTTTTTTGTCTTTTGGTTTGACTTGAGAACCTAATCTCCATATAAGTATATATATAAGTATAACTTTACCATATTTGAAATCTTTAATAACTGTGAAAGGGGATCCTGTTAATCTAATCCTGTTGAACTAATCTTAAGGTGTGCTTCTGTCTCAAATGATCATACTGATCAGTTACCATCTGAAGACCTAACTAGGAGGGAGGCAAAAGTTTATCAACAGAATATGATGAGTTTCGGCAGGGAATTAGATGTTTAAGATATGTAATGCCAAGCAAAGGCAACTTCTAAGGTTCGGATTACCAGCATAGTAAACCCCATTTATTCAGCAAACATTCACAGAACAGAAAAAGTCAAAATACAGTGTAACTTGTTCCTTTAGCAAGTTCTCAATTCAATC
>CM053582.1:249413309-249432530 GCA_028627135.1 Pseudochirops cupreus
CCTTCTATACAACCAGACTATTGTACAATGTGAAAGTATTTGCAGATCCTATACATGATTGCACGCCACCATGGGGGGGGGGGGAGGGGAGGGGAGAAAATCTGAAACTCAAAGGATTGTGGAACTAAATCTTGTAAACTAAAAGCAAATAAACAAGTCAATGAAAAAAAATAATTATATAGAATCTCTCAGAACCTCAGATTTCATGCCAGGTAACCTCATGGGTAAAAGGAGCAGGAAAAGAAGCTTTCCACTGAGAAGCAGGTGTGGCACTACTTTCATGCACTATCTCACACACACACACACACACACACACACACACACACACACACACAGTCAAATATACTTTTTTTTAAAAAAAAGATTGGGTCTCTCCATCTCTCCCAGACTGGAAATATAGGGACTAATTCCAGAACTAATTGACATCAAAGCTTTGATGCACTCTGTTACTGATATGCACATGTTTACCATTCCCTAGGTTCACCATATTGATGCTAAACTTCATTTTGACATCCAATCTGCATAAACCACAGGAGCACAGAACTCCCAAACTCAAGAGATCCACCACCAGCCTCAGCCTCCCTGACAGCAGGAATACAGACATATGCCCTTGTATGTTGCTACTCTTACATATTTCTAAAGCATCACAAACAGAGGTTGAATTAGGTGACCTCTAAGGTCCCAATCCAACTTTGACATTCTATGGTTTTTATACTTCTTAATATGCCTTTAACCTTTCACTCAGAGCATGGTAAAGCAAGCAAATAGTTGATCTATCATGGGATTGAATAAGTCATTTTTCTTTGTCAGTCTTTGCATTTAATCCCACAGATAGTGTGATAAGCCCTTAAAAGATGATAAAAGTCAGAGCCATCTGCCCTCAGTAGAATATAAGCTCCTTGAGAGCAAGGACTATTTTTTCTTTGTAACCTAATGCAGTGCCTTGCCCACCATAGATGTTTGTTATATTAGATCTCGTCCAAAAGATCAAAGTTGCAAATAATATGCTAGCAACTGACATAAGAAAAATTATATAAGATATATGGCCATGTACTTCTCATGGCGGCTTTTGAAGGGTAGGTACCTGGCAATCACTATATGTGATTGGGATAAAACCTGGGACTGAGGTATTTCCAGCTTATGAGAAAACTCATGGTGTGGGATCTTATCAGACAGAGCAGGTATATACATATGAGGCTTGTCACAGGAGTGAGGCAGTATAAGGATGCACATACATATTTTAACTTTATAACAGCAGACTATTTTTTATAAGATATCAATTAAGAAGTGATCATTAGATAGTTTTTCTTAGAAAGTTGATAATTATTTTTACTCTTATCATATAATTTTACATGTTTATTATTTACATATTTTAAACACATGTTAAACTGTTACATTTTGTCACTTTATAGTTTCTTGAAATATGCCTTATGCAGACTGCCATGAGCTTAATCACATGGCAAAATTTATTGTGAAGTTTGAAGTGTTTTGTGTCATACAAAACATTAATTGAATACAGTCAAAATTCCTGACCTTATCTAGTTAAAACAACAGGACTTCATCCTGTCCACTACAATCAAATTGGATAAAGGGGGAGGGATAGGAACCACAACAATTCAATGTACCCCTTTTTTCTTCAAATGGACAGACACTCAAAGATTTTTATTGCAATGCTTCCAAAGTTTTCCTTTCAACATCCTGCTGAACATAATGAAATGTGGGTAGACTTGGCACAGGAAAATGAACTCCTGAACTACAAAGATTTGTTTTTGCCTCGTTGTGGCAGAATTATGAAGCTGAGGAGGTGAACAATGTCCTCCCATCTGCCAGTACTTCTCCTTCCAACAGTGTAGATTTGTAGTCTAAAGAGACAGCTAGGATTGGTGAGCTTTCGTGTTACTCCTGACTGTGCTGTAATCAGATGGAAAATGTCAGATGCCCATAATGGGAATCAAGCTGTACCTTTCATTGCAGGTGCCCTGATTCTCTTCCAAAACTAATTTCAGCAGGTGGTTGCATTTCCTATTGACTTCCACTACTGTATATGCTGCATTTTAATCAGAGACTTGAGACCATGCACTAAGCATTCCCTATGCAATTTGACTTGACCAAAACCTGTTCATGCTTCTCTTATTCCTTGCCATATCAACTTATAACTTCCCCTTGCTTTATCTTCAGCCCTTTAGATTTTATTTTATTTTATTTTTTGCTTCTTGGAGGAGGCAATTGGGGTTAAGTAACTTGCCCAAGGTCACATGGCTAGCTTTTTTTGTGTATTAAGTGTCTGAGACTGCATTTGAACTCAGGTCCTCCTGACTCCAGGGCTGGTGCTCTATTCACTGAGCCATCTAGCCACCCCCAGATTTTATTTTTTCAATTCAACAGATATTCAAACTAGCTTTAACATCTCTCTCCCCACCCCATTTCTTCCCAATAAAGACAACATTTATTAAACATCTACTATGTGCCAAACATGATAGTGAGGGTGGAAATAGGGGCATATTTTTTAAAAAATAAACTGAAAGCTACATTTTTAATACTATGTGCACTCTGTTCGTTTCTTCTGTGATCATAATAGATCTTTTTTAATTGCTCCAGGCCTAAGTTTTTTAAAAAGAATATTTTGTAAAATGAAGTCAACAGACTTGGTTAAAGGAGTCCAGAGAAAGATAAAGGGATTCCTAAATTATTGCTATAGCTGGGTGGTATGTAGGAGCGCATCTCAGCCAACCACCTCATTTTTTACAGATAAGGACACTGAGATGCAGAGAAGTGAAGAGTCTCATCTCTATTATCCCCCTTATGGAAGTTTTGCCCTTTATTATAGGCCATATTTGAAGAGAAAGCAGAGTCAGAAGCCAGAACCAGGAGACCTTGTTTGTTGAATTAAAAATAAGATCCACCTTGTACAAGTCGCTTAACATCAATTGCCTTGCCTTGCCCCCTTTAAAAAAAAAAAGAGAGAGATCCACGAAAGGGTAGGAGACAGAAGAATTGTTTGGTCTCAAGAAATTCCCAGAAGCTGAGTTCCAAGACAGAGAAATGAATCCAGTCAGACTTGCAGTCAGGGGCTAGGGAATATGCAGAAACTAGAAGTCAAGGCAGAAGAGGATGTCAAAACCAAGGCAAACAGTCAAAATTCAGAAAGCAGGCAGATACTAAAGTCCAACTTTGCTACATAGCAGGATATACTAATGACCAGTTTCCTATCCTATGACTCATCACAAGGTCTGTAGGAAGGAGCAGGTGAGTCATGAGAAGGAGAAGATAGGTGAGTTAACAGGATGAAGGAAAAGAGTTGACATTCCAGAAGAGTGAAATCTCCATACCCTCTGGTTCTCATTTTCATTACTGTTCATTAGAGAAGAGTAAAAGTATGGCTCTCCTGTCAAATAGAAAGACAATAGAAGACTAGGATTTGGCTCAAGATCTCTCAGAGGAAATGGTTCACCCAAGAAACAAGAGAAGCATTAACTGATTGAAGTGAATGGCAGAGTTGATCGATGTAACCCCAAAAAGAAAAGACAAAATGCTGAGGAACATAGGCATGACCCTAAGAGGCTAATCAAGTTAGAAAATGTTTGGGCAAATCAATCCAGTTTTCAATGTTTTGCTGAGGTTTGTTGTTTTTTTTTTTTCTGGCTATAGAAATTGTGCTCAACTAAACATTGCTTGTTTGTTTCATGATTTGGTAAAATAACTCACCCAGTGTCATTTAGACCACCAATGACAAATTTCAACTCTTTAGAGAACAGAAAAATCGCATTAGAGACCTTAAAAGGGTCCTAAGGTTCATTACTATGCCTAAGATGAAAATGTATGAAATGCAGCTTCAACAGAAAGCTATCTGTCCATTCTTATTTAAAAGAGAGGAATCAGATTTCAGCTGAGTCTTTTCACTCTACAGACTTCTAATCATTTGAATATATTCTGTTCATTCCTAAAGCCAAGGGAGTGATTGATGATTAATGGACAGAGGGAGGAAAATTAAAGCTCATTATGAGGTTGGCAAAAACCATAATAGAGAAGGGCCATGGAGGATACCTACATTTTCTAAGGAGTTTAACTAATTGCTGAAAGGTTTTCACAACACTATGGCTCTGATATTTTCACCTTAGTAAGCAAAGGGAGTGTAAAGGGACACAGCTATGTGGTGAAATAGATAAAGCAGAGGGCTTGGAGTCAGAAAGACTCAAATTCAAATCCTACCCCACATACTTCCTAGCTTTGTGACTCTGGACAAGTCACTTAACCTCTGTCTCCCATTTCCTCATCAGTAAAATAAGGATAATAAGAGCACCTATGTTCAGGTCGTTGTGAGGACAAAATAAAGGTAAAGAAAAAAATAAAAGTAAAGGGCTTTGAAATTTTGAAAATGTTATATTAATACTTATTATTAATCAGTCATAATAATTCCCCCCATGGGACTATAGGGAGTAGTCTGATGTTTTCAGAGTACTCAGGGACCCTTCTCAATGACTGTGAGCATTTTCCCCAGTACCTTATAAATTGGGTTTCAGAAACTGAGGCTGCTTTCTGACGATGGGCAGACTAAGGAGCAGGGGGCCAAACTCTTAGAAAAGCTGCCCCACCCCCACTCCTGGTGAAAGGATCTGGGACACCAGTTCTAGCTTTTCCTAAACACTCTAACACCTACACTGCCATGTGAAAGCACAACAAAGTAGACCTTCATGGAAGAAGGAGAAGCGACTGCTTCTTCCCCTTTCCTCTCTACTCCCCATCCCTCTTCAATTAATGGTGATTGGTAGCAGAAAGATGTAACTAAACTTCACGAGCATGCACATAGCCTGAAAAGTGAGTTCAAACTGGAAACAAAGTCGATGTTTGTCAATTGAGGAATGGCTAAACCAATCATGGTACAAGTTATTACCATGCTGTAAGAAATGATGAATATGACCAATATAGAGAAGTATAAACAGAGTTAAATGAACTAATGCAGAGTGAAGTAAGCAGAGCCAAGAAAACAATATACACGATGACTAAAACAGTGAAAATGGAACAACTGCAAAAGAATCAAAAGTGAATGTAAGTGTATAACCACTTTAATATGGCTATTCTCAATAGGTAGGGGAGGTATAAGAGGAAGAAAAGAATTTGAAACTCAGATTTTTAATAAAATGAATGTTTAAAAATTTACATGTAAATTGAGAAATATTTAATGAAATAAAGAAAAATATGTTAATTTTAAAAAGTAAATGTAAGATTTCAAAAAACAAGCATGGTCCCAAAGAACAGACATGAAAAAGCATCTCTCCTTCTTATTTCCACCTTTTGCAAGAGCCGGAGGTTTTAATAATGAAAGTAAGTCTCTCTGTGACTCACTGAAACTGTCAAGTAACCAGCTATCTATCTAGAGATGACCAAAATATCTCCTAAGGAGTTTGCCTTACTTAGTAAGCACATGAAAATTATTTTTTAAAAAGATAAATATGTAGGGAACATTAAATATACACTAGTCAAGTCAAAGACATTTCAAACCATGGAGTACTATCTCAAGAAATTCTAAGCCATCTGCTTTGTTTACAATGTCCCCAATACTAATGAAAAACCTCCAGAAGTTCTGAATTGATGATAGGCAGGTAAGCTGTTATAAAGGCAAGAGGAAGGATATAAATGGAAAGATCAAATTAGAAGAATGTGATTAAATCAAAGTAAGACTTCGTAAATAAATTCAGTTCTTTCTGCATTTTAAAATTCAAATTTCCTAGAAGACTTATTAGATTCTGGAAATCTCATTCCACTTTGAAACAAAAGGGAGACAGATGGAAATGATGTCTTTTTAGATGATGCAAAGGGGGTTTTGTGTGTGAATTGTGCGTGTGCGCGCGTGCGTGTGTGTGTGTGTGTGTGTGTGTGTGTGAGTATGTGTGTGTGTAATCCATTTTCTAAAATGCTAAATGTTTTAGGTCAATTACTGTTTGGGGAGTATATCAGCTAAGAAAACAACAACATAGATTAGATAGATTAGATAGATAGATGATTGATATATAGATAGAAAGATGATAGACATAGACATATTCTGCTATCTCCCTACAACATTCGTGTCAGGAAGAAAAATAATGATAGCTAGCATTGACATTGATCCTTAAGTTTATAAAACACTTTATAAATATTATCTCCTTTTATCTTTATAAGAACTCTAGGAGGTAGGTGTTACTATTATCCCCATTTATTTACAGATGAGGAAGCCAAGGCAGAGAGAGAAACAGAGAGAGAGAAACAGAAAGAGAGAGAGCACCCAGGCCTACCTGCCTTAAGAACAAGAAAGAAGAAAGAACCACAAGCAAACTGCTGAATGCTAAGGGATTTTACATTCTGGGAGTAAACAGATGGTCTCTAGTTCCCTACCTTCAACTATCCCTTCAACTGGCTTCATCAGGGGAACCAAAAGATGTTTGTTAAAAGCTGTGTTGGCACAGCACAAAACACTGAGTGAGTTCACCCTAAAATAATATAACCATATCATGTAGATGTAGATTTATGGATTTCTTTAGGAAATACCATTACTTCAAGTAAAAAATCCTTTGCAAACTAGTAACCAGGCCATATTTTCTCAAGACCCAGTTTTCTAAAAGGATATGGACAAAGTTTGGGGAAAACTTTCCCTCTTCTCAAGAGTTTATTTATCAAAGGTAGACCATTACAGAACAACAATATAAAGATATTGATAAATACCACCTTTCATTTGCCAAACATTTTAATGTACTTTGGCATTTCTTCTCTCATTTTATCTTCATAACAACTCTTATCATGCAAATCTTACTATCCCAGTTTCATAGATGAGGAAATGGAGGTTCAGAGAGGTTAACTGACTTCCCAATGGTCATGCAGACAATTAGTAGCAGAGATTCAAATATCAGAACCCAAGTTTCCTGGCTTCTAGGCTAGTATTCTTTTTCCCCAGATTTTCTAAACCCCGTAAGAGGTGATCACATCCTTCAAACCCACCCCCAATGACACACCAACTGCTCAGTCTAAATGACATATGGTCTTAATTATGCTTGGCCTGTCAACAAATAATTCCAAATGGACACAATATCTGGTATTCAAACCAACACCCAAAAGCCTAATCTTTTGTAAAAGAGTGCCATTATAGCTCCAGCAGTCACTAATATGCTGAATCTTGCTTGCTTTCTCTCAAGAAGATTTATAATCAGTGATTTCAAATTTCTCTCAACCTGAATGGCAAGCTTTATATAAGATGAGATTCTTCATGTTTTCTGTTGCTTTGCCCTTTTTTCAATATTATTTTTTTCTCGAGATACTTTGGTGTAAATCACTTTCACAGAAGTTTATTTTAGCAAGAGATTTCCAGAGATGGGAAATCTCTTGCTAAAATAAACTTCTGTGTATTAGGTTCTAAATGAATAGTACACAGAATAAATAAATAGTACGCAAAAGTGCTGAAATTGATGCCTCACGTAATCAGACCAAAAACTTTAATTTTAGTATATGTGCTGTCAAAATGAGCAATGAAAACATTATCTTAAAGGAAGCTAAGACAACAAAGATATTAGATTTAGTTCTTATTCCCTTCCAAATTTCAGTTGGTGCTGAAATTACACATGAAGATAGGACATCTGGTACCAAAGGAGGGTGTTGGAACAACTGGAAAGAATGTCAACTGTAGTGATAATCTATATCTGAAGGTTCTTCCAAGAGGAGCCAAAGGTGGAAATGAAAAAGAAATATTTGTGTTTAAAGATATTTACTGATACCACTACTGTGTAAGGTGTGTTAGCTCATGGGAGTGTCTCCAAATTTTCTAGATTCCATTCACTGACAATACAAGCCACCAGCTGTCTGGGAGGAATGTCCTCCCAGAATATGTTGGATGTCCTTTTACCAAAACCAAAGCATGATACAATAACTTGCCCAGCTGTGACATCAGGGTATCAAAGACCTTCAGTATCAAAGACCTTCTGTTGTCATACATACAAACTCAGATTTAACACAATGAATTCTACTGCTGCTCACAAGCAGTTTTAATTGCATAGCTATGGGCAGTGGCTACATTACTATCTGAATACCATGACTTCAAGTGCACTTGAAAGCATTAATGTGTTTGAGAATGACCTAAAATCCCTATGATTAGATGTCATTCATTTACACTTAGAAGACTACACTGAAAAGGTCATATAGTCATTTTTTATCAGTTCTTCAACCTTCCACTAGTGCCTTTTATCCTATACTTTTCTGTCTTTGCCATGTTCTTGCTCCATTGACCATCCCTAAAAGGCAAGTAAGTGACACAATGGATAGGGCACTAGGCATGAAGTCAAGAAGACTTGAGTTCAAATTCAGTCCCAGACACTTACTAGTCATGGAATCCTGGGCAAGAAACAACTTCTGATTGCCTCAGTTTCCTCATCTGTGAAATGGAGATTAGGATTGCACCTTTCTCACAGAGTTATGGTAAGAATCAAATAAGATAATAATTGTAAAACACTTAGCATAGTGCCTAGCACATAATGGGTGCTTAATAAAAGCTTATATCTTCCAATCCCATATCTTTCATACATTTTAAAAAAAACTTTTCCTTTATATTATTCTTATGAGCTTGACAAATATCAACAAACACAGTGATTTTTTTGTATAAAGGACAGGAAAAAATAGTGTATGTAGAGTTGAGAATCTCCACTAAATTTTGCTTAAGTTATTTCTAATGTATTTCAAATTTAACACATTAGTTCCAATACTGTCATGTTGGTCTATGTCAGTGGTTCTCAACCTGTGAGTCACGACACCTTTAGGGGTCAAACAGGGTCACCTAAGACGGAGAAACCCGCTGCTCTATCTGTCTCCAGGCAAGTCTGCCCACATGCAGATACACCCACATAAGAATATTAAAGGGTCGCGGCATTAGGAAGGTTGAGAACCACTGGTCTATGTCCTCATTTAAACTTTCTTAAGCTCATTTGAAAAAAATGATTCATCAAGGCTCTTTCTATTTTTCTGTTATTTCTGGTTTTTAACTATCATTACCACTTTCTCTGCAATCTCCCCTAACTTTCCCCCCTCCAAAAAATAATAATTATAATAAAAGCCCTTTCTTGTAACAAATATGTGTAGCCAAGCAAAACAAATCTACATGTTGTCTGTATCTAAAAATGCTTGTCCCATTCTGTACTTCTACTCCATTACCTCTCTGTCAAGATAATCCATCAGCATTCTACTAGAGTCATGAATAGTCATTGCATTGATCATAGGTCTTAAGTCTTTTATAGTTGCTTTCCCTTTAAAATGCTGTAGTTATTGCATAAATTGTTCTATTGATTTTGATCATCTCACTCTGCATCAGTTAAAACAAGTCTTCCCAGGTTTCTCTGATTCTGCCCCTTTTGTAATTTTGTGTGGTATAGTAGTAGTCCAGTTTATTTGTATACTACAATTTGTTCAGTAATTCCCCAACTGAAGGGCATCCCCAGTGTCTCATGTCCTTTGCTACAACAACAACAAATTTCTATAAATATTTTTGTATTTTGAGGTCCTTTCCCTCTTTCATGTCATTAGGGCATATGCTAAAAGTAGTATGCTTATTTACTATACCTATTTCTTTAATTGTTTTTCTTGGTTTATTGTTATAGCTAGCATTTCTAGAATTATATCAATTAAAAGAAGCGACAGTGGATATCCTTGCTTTACTCCTGTTATTATAACAGACTCTAAAATTTCTTCATTATAGTTAGTGCTAGTTCTTAATTTTAGATAGATACTATCTAGTATAATAAGGAACAATCCATTTATTCATATTTTTTAAAGTTTTTAAGTAAAATGGGTGTTGTATTTTGTAAAAAAAAAAAACTTCCCCTATTGATATAATCCTATGTTTTTTTCTTATTAATATGATCTATTACAGTCATAATTTTTCTAATGTTAAGCTAACTCTTCATTCCTGATATATATCCAACTTGGTATGTTATAGAATCTTTTAAATATGCTATTTTAGCCCCGATGCTTATATCCACAACTATTAACAACATTGGTCTATAGTTTCTTTCTCTGAACTAACTTCCTGGTTTAGGTATCAGGACTATATCTCATAGAAAGAATTTTGTCAAAGCCCTCTTTTTAAAAAAATATTTTATTTTTTAATTTGTGAAATAAAATAAGCATTTCTATAACAGTAGAATAAAAAAAAGATCATTACACGTGAAACTGCAAATTTAGTTATGTACAATTTGCTATTCCTTTTAAATATATAATAAGTTCTTGTAAAGCCAAGTACTAGCAGCTTTCCAGAAGAAAGCTACTGTGAACAGCTTTTCAGGATTGTTATTACACAGTATAGAGAACACTCTATTTATTCCATAACAAATCAGAGCAAATCATTCACAGTAAATCAAGGTACAGCATTCACAATATTACAACTTATCACAGAAAATCAAAATACAGCATTCAAACAACTTATCACTAAGCTAGCCACATAGTTTTCACCACAGTGGTCACAAAGTTTTGAACAAAGAACAATCATTTAGTAACTCGAGCATTCAATCATCTCAATCATTCAATCACCCTTAAGGAAGTTTGCCTCTTCAAGGGACACAAAGTACAATCATCAAAGTTCTCCACTCATGGGGCACACTAAGTTACAAATCAGTCACTTATTCAGTCATCAGTCATTAAATACAATCATTTAGTCAATCAATCATTTAATCAACTCAATCATTTAATCATCCTTCATCATTCACTATTCAAATCATCAGAAAATATACAAACTCTCCACCCCTAGGTCACTAGTAAATTACAATTTCTCAGTCAGTACATAGTATCCAAGTAAAGTCTTCTTTCAACTTGACTTGGAATGGTCTCTTGGATTCCCTGGATCCCCTTCCATGGTCCCAGAGTCTACCTGGATTCACCAAACTGTCACCTGGGTTCAAAGGCAGATAGCTCCCAGGTCCTTGTCTAGCTCTCTGTGCAGTTCATGCTCCACAGTGGAGCTTACAGTGTCCAGTCCATCCCAAGTCCTTCACAGTCTCTGTTACTGGGAAGACAAGGCTTAACAAAGCCACAAACAGGTTAATGTACCAGCATCACAGCCATGCTTCCTCAGTCTTCAGCAGCTCTGGCTTGCCCTCAAAAATCCTCAGCAGCTCCTTGGCAGCTCTGGCTGGCCCTTAGCTCCAGCTGGCCCTCAGAAATCCTCAGCCAGCCTCAGCCACTCAGGCTGGCCCTCAGAAACCTCAACAGCTTCAGCAGCTCTGGCTGGCCCTTGGATATCCTTAGCAGCTCCAGCTGGCCCTTGGACTCAGCAGAAGTATCAGCTGGTTCCCAGAATCAAAATCACTTCATCCAGGTTTTCAAAATCAAAATCATTCTCTGCAGCCTGGGGAGCCTTTCCTCTTCAGCCTCCCTGGTGGAAGCAGCTTCTGCCTCTATGAAGCCTACTCCAAGAAGGTCTGTCTGACCCAGCAAGGGCTTCTCCTTATATACAGACAGCATTAGCCAGCCTCTTCCTGTTACATCAGCAACAGGACTTGATACCTTCTGTTTCTTTAACAGAGGCTTGATTAATTACTAAGTGCTAAGTACCTGTTACCTTTACCAATACAAAGGGATTTTCAAATTCAAGTTACATTACCTTTACAGTTATCATGTAACTTTCTTTTCTTTTCTTTCCTCCCCCCTCTCACCTAGAGATGGTTACCAATAGACACAAATATGTACATATATGAAAATCATTCTATACATCTATTTACCAGTTCTTTCTCTGGATGCAGACAATATATTTCTTCATAGACCCCTTGTAGTTAATTTAGGTATTTTTCACAGTCAAAATTACTTAGTCACTCACTTAAAACAACATTGCTATTACTATATACAATGTCCTATTGGTTCTGTTCATTACGCTCATTATTTCATACAAGTCTATCCATGTTTTTCTAAAATCAATGAGCTCATGTTACAGCACAGTAGTATTCCATCACAAGCATATAACACAACTTGTTCAGTCATTTCCCAATTGATGGGCATCACTGCAATTTCCAGTTTTTTGCCACCACAAAGAGAGCTGCTATAAATATTTTAGAACATGTATGTCCTTTTCCTTTTTCCCTAATCATCTTTGGAAATAGACCTCATAGTGGTATTGTTCCGTCAAAGGGTATAGGCATACATGAAGTCTTCTTTTCATTATTTTTTTGCAAATATTTTAAAATAAGAATTCACTGCTCTTTGAATGTTTGCTAGAATTTAATTTTAAGTACACTAATATTGAGCATATTTTCCCTTTAGGAGTTATTTTATGGTTTATGGGGTTACTTTTTCTGAAACTGGGTTATTTAAATCCTCAATTTCTTTGTGCTGTTAATTTGGTTATTTTCTTAAGTATTCATCAGTCTAATTTGTTAGTCATTTTATTGCCCTAATATTTTTTCTAATGGTTTTCTTTATTTCTTCTTGATTTGTCATGAATTCTCCATTTTCATTTTGGCAATTTGGTTTTCCTCTATTATTAAAAAATCTGATTAGGTTACAATTTCTCCCATGTACTTTCAATCTCTTATTCTCTAATGACTTCTTTACCTCTGCCCACAGAATATTCAGTTCCTTTCTACCCTGATCAATCCATCATAAAGCATTTACTAAGTGTCTAGCACTTATCACTTGTCTAATATGTACCATACATGCTGGAGATTTAGGGACAGAATTGAAACTCCCTGTCCTCAAGAAGCCTATCAAAAGACTAGCATTCTAGACCAAAAAACCTTTCCTAGGACCATACTACTAGTCACTGCCCTATTTCTTTCTACCTTTTCTTGTCAAACTTCTAGAAAGAGCAGTCTGTTCCCTCTGCCATCATTTCACTACCTCACCACTTTTCAATCCTATGCAATCTGATTTCTGTCCCCACCACTTCAACAAAAATGCTCTTTCCATAATAATCAATGATCTTTTTCTTTTCTTCCCCTTAACTTCTCTACATTATTTAATCATTTTTAGAGGTAGGTGGCAGTTTAAAAATCATCTAATTCAACTTCTTCATTTTACAGATGAGGAAACTGAGGCTATAGAAGTTGAATTTTAAGGCCAAATTTCCCGACAACCATTTTGTTACCAAATTTAATGACTTTTTACTCCTTTGCCAAATTTCCTTGACCCTTTTGTAGTGTCCTGGATTCAGAATAAACTAACTGTGTGACCATTAGCGAATCATACTCTCTGACCTAGTTTCCTCAAATAAAATGAGGATAATAATAATAATACTTACCTCATGAGGATATAATGAGCAAAGTGTTTTGTAGTCCAGAAGTGTTATATAGAATGTTGCAAAAGTCAAATAAATGTATCATCATAAGGACAATTATGGCACATCTAGTCACTTAGGTGAGAAACCTTGAAATCCTCTTTGACTTTTCTCTTCCTCATCTCAGACTACCAGTAACTTGCCACATCAATCCTACCTCTATAATCTTTCATTATTCATCCTGTAATTTCTATTCCCATTGAACCTACCCTAGTTCAGGTCATTCTTTTGTTCTCAACTGACTTTTTATGTGAATATTCTTATCAGTTGCTGGTCCATCTCTTCTCTAAAGAACCTTTCATACCACTACCCATATAACCTTCATAATGCAATTTCTCTGATCATATTACTCCTCAGCTGATTACTTATTTAATAAAAAGGTCATCCTTGATCCTAGCACTCAAGGTCCTCTATAATCTGACTCCAATCTAGCTTTTCACATACATATCGCATTATTACCCTTCATACATAGATAAATAGGTAGGTAGGTAGGTAGATAGATAGATGATAGATGGATAGATAGATTGATCAATCAATCAATCGATAGATGATAGATAGATAGATGGATGGATAGTGTGTGTATGTATGTATATGTGTATATGTATGTGTGTGTGTGTGTATGTATTTTCTGTGTTCCAGTCAAACTATATCCCTTTTTTTAATCTTATCCTCTCCCATCTCTGTGTCTTAGCTTAAATCACACCTTGAATAGACTCATTTCACTCCATTCCATCAAAGATAGGAATGCTTTAGATATTTGTACTGTGCTAAAATTTCCCCCATTTCTTGCATCTACAAAACCTTAATTTTTAAAAATATATTTCTTGTTCTTGTTTATTTTTTGTCTTTTATTTTTAAATCAATATGTAGTCCCTCTTTTTCTTCAAGGCCTACCACTGGTGTTATCCTCTTCTCAAAGTACATTTTAATGCTCCCCTCCTACAATTTGATAGTAAGCTTTTCCTTTTCATATTCCTCATATTTTTCCTGGACCTCTTATGACATTTTCCTTATATCATATTTTCCCCATCCCACCCCAACATGCACATCTCAATTTGACATTAAGCCCTTTAAAAACAACATCTATGTCATATCCTTTCCTATATCTCCAGTACCTAACACAGTCCCATGTACCTAGGAGACATTTAATGTTTGTTGAACTAACTTAAAAATTAGTAGTACTTGTGACTATAAGGAAAGAATGAATGAAACATGAAATGTAACATAAATGAAACATGAAATCCCAGCTGAAGAGTCAGGATGCTAGTTGTACCTCTATGATAATATTAGGTATATATTTAGAAGAAAAAGTCAGTTTGCTCCTGCTTTATAATATATTCCTTTATTACACTGTTATCAGAAGAGAAGAGACAAGGAAAGGGAAAGGTGTCAACTAAGTAGTCACCATAAAGACTTCTGTGGCAACCCTTGCTACTTAACTAATATGGAAGTGGGAAAAGCATATTCGCGTGACAGAAGCTGGTGGTAAGAGAGAGAGTGAATGTAGGACATGATAGATGAAGGGCAGTGAAGGGGGTGAGAGTAGAAAAAGAGAAGATCACTTGGGAGTTTTCCAGCATCCCCCAACAGTAAAAGACTTATTTTAGTGGGTGGGGAAAAAAAAACAAAAACAGAATAAACCAGCAGAGTGAAGACAAAGGCTCTGTTTAAGAAGTTAATAATTCTGTGCCAATCACTTATTAAAAAAACAGTAGCATAATGGACTCAAGGATGACAGGATTCATTATTATACAAAGGAATCCCAGCTCTCTACCAGGAGAGGAACAAGTCCTGAATATACTCAAATACACACATGTATGTATACATATGTACACATAAATGTCATAGTAACTTCATGTTATACCTGATACCATCAACCTTGAGGTGCTTCTTTACTTACAGACATCAAGGTATTATAGAGCAAAGTTCCTTGGTAACTATCCTTTTTGTGCTTGCTAATGTAGACCTGATCACAGCCGATTACCACAGTTCTGCAGTTTGCAGCTGCCTGGTCCAAAAAGAGCTAAGATATACTCACATGTATTCCCTGTGTGCAGAGTGTACAGCTGCTGCATTGCTGTAGCGCCATAGAACAATCACCGAAGACAAAACATCCAAGATGGCATCAAACTAGAGGAGGGAAATAAGAGAGTCAGTGGTTTCCAAGGTTAATTTGCTGGGAACATTTAGCAAGTTAACTTCAGGGAAAGGAGACTTCATATCCATTTTTTTAAAATCACCACGGATTTACCACACAATAGTAAATCCTTGGGGAATCAAGAACGCTGTACATCTAATCCACCATCATCAAAAAGGTATCAGCATCTGTGCTAACTAACCAAAAAGCAATAGTCTTTCATACAGCAGGATCTGTTAATATGCTCTCTAGCTGCCAGCACTCTGGAGACATTAAGAATAAAGGGGTTACAGTGATTCCAAAGACACTGAATCTAGTTTTAATTCAACTTAAATCATTTAGGTGAAGTTCAGCACATCCTTGCTGAAGGACTTTGGGAATATTTTTTCTATATGCTCTAAAGCTCCTCTATTGGAGAGAGAAAATAGATTTGAAAATGAGGTATATCTATGTGGGGAAGTATGAGGGGAAAAAACAAGAAACCTCAATGTTGTGGGCAGTATTTAAGTGAGGCCCTTTCCATCCTATTGCCTGTAGGTCACACTTTTCATCTGAGGAATTTCTTTTAATCTGATCAAATTACAGAAAATACAACTCCTTTCCCCAATTATTTTACAAATCAAACTTTCAGAACAGTATAGCTATCCTACTTCCTCCACTTGGTAAATAACATCCACAACCTAAATAATAGCTCTCAGCAATCCATTTTCATTTTCATTTTTTTTTCTTTTTGGAGGGCAATTGGGGTTAAGTGACTTGCCCAAGGTCGCACAGCTGGTTTTTGTGTTAAGTGTCTGAGGCCGGATTTGAACTCAGGTCCTCCTGACTCCAAGGCCGGTGTTCTGTTCACTGTGCCACCTAGCCTTCCTCAGCATTCCTTAAACTAGGTCTTAGAGAAGAGGTTCTGAAACTGGGGTCTATAAACTTATTTTTTCTTTTAAAATATTTTGATAACTATATTTCAATATCATTTCTTTCCATAATAATCCTATTTTGTTCTATACATTTAAAACGTTTGTTCTAAACATTAAAAACATTTAAAACATTGTTCTGAAAAAGTGTCCAGAGGCTTCATCAAACTGCCAAAGGGTTCTAAGACACAAAAATGCTTAAAAACTGCTGCTCAGTCTAAAGCAAATAGGGGTTAAGCCTTCAGAAACATATACTTCCCCTGGGAAGTGACTTAGAGCCAACCCTAAGTCAGACCTAAGCTTTCTCTTAATCGTCCTATTTTGAAGGGATTGGTGGGGAAATCACACCCAACCAGAGGATAGTTGAATTAATATAATTCTCAAACCTACAATGAATTTAGGGAACTCAAGAAAAAGATGAAATCCTAAAACGTCCCAGAAACTGGCTGCAGGAAAGTAGGCATTTATCATTAAATGAGAGATGGTCATCTGCCCAGAGTGAAATATCAAAACACTTGTACTGTATGGCTGGGAATATGGTCCCAAAAGCAATTCTATTGCTAAATACTAAGGTATTTAGCATTTCTGAATACTAATATTCTGAATACTATGTTGAGATAGTCCCTATTTCTGATCTTCTCTAAGTGAGTTATTGCATCCTGACCACCCATATTTATAGAGTCCATGGCAAGGTTTCATGGCTCAGATAATGGGGCAAAGCAGCATAAAAGGACATGTCAAATTACTTACAGCAAACCCAAAAGCAGAGGCGCTGTACCTCATTACGGAGACAGCTAAAAAGAAAGAAAATATCATTCAGAATAATTTTCAACCTTGTTAGGGATTTCCTTTCATCCTGAATATAGTTATTAGAAGTAGCCTTTTCAACACTGGAGGAAAACCACCAAGAGAACAAAGACCTGTGAGGTACCTATGCAAATTGGAGGACTCAGAAACGAGAGGCTCCATCTTGGCTTATTCTTAGGAAGGAGACACTGCTCATCCTCTTACTTCTCAGTCTGCAATAATGTCCTATTGCAGTACATTATGAGGACCCTCAAATGGGAGAAAAACATTTCATTCCAAATCAGACTCACAATCTGGGTATCAAAATTTCACAAAGTCTAAGAGAGAAAAGGAGAGAAACACACATACACATACAAAAATGCACTGAGAAATTCAGTGTTGAACATAAAAATTGTTAAGATGACAAAGTCAGGATTATGGATTGTAAAGCCAAGGAACAGGCACACTGAGAAACGCTACAGAGCTAACCCTAAATACAAAAGTGTCTCAGACCCCAGAAGATTACGATCTAGAAATCACAAATATTTGAACCAAATTCAAAGCAAAAAAAAATGGGTCAAGGAGGGACATGGCTTTTCTAGTATTCAAGGGGAGTTTGAGTTTTTTTGGGGGGGAAGAAAATCCATTTGGTGAAACTTTTAATTTTTTTTTTTTTTACTTTTTGGAGGGGGGAAGGCTTGGGGTTAAGTGACTTGCCCAAGGTCACACAGCTAGTAAGTGTTAAGCGTCTGAGGTCACATTTGAACTCAGGTCCTCCTGAATCCAGGGCCGGTGCTCTATTCACTGTGCCACCTAGCTGCCCCCATTTGGTGAAACTTTTAAACAATTCTGTGATCTATCAAATACCTATACAATCTATGGCGTAGGGTAGATTGGCCACTTTAATAATGTAACTTAGTTAAATACATTTCAACTTCACATGTGTACACATATAGACTTTTATTAAGATGAGACTTAATATTAGAGGTTGCTAATCCCTTGAAAAGGGTAGGCCAGGGTGCTAACCCACTTCATGTTATGTTTACAGAAGGGGTAGAGTATAGAGGTGGAGATGGTAGAGGGCTGGGGACTGAGAAGGTGTAATTGATGGCACCAGTAGCAGTCCTCATTTGGTGGCAAGGTAAGGGGCTGTGGCAAAAGAAATTGATTCATATGCCAAAAATAATCTATTCACCAACCATTTTGGTTTGAATGAAAAGGGATGCTGACTCCTATGCTATTATAAATAATTAAAGCCTTTTTATTTCCTTTCATAAGATAGAAGCAAGGTACTGCACCAAATCAAAGCATGAAGAAAATATAATTTGTAACTAAAAATCACTGTAGATTTTCCCTATTTTTGCAGAAACTAGTTAGAATAACTTCTCTTTTCCCTTTACATTTTATTTTTCTGAGTACTTTTATTACATACAGTGCCACAGGCTTAATTTTAAGCATATATACATATATATATAATTTTACATATATGTATATATATATGTGTATGTACATATATATTATATATATAATATATATATTACATATATATATATGTATCTGTGTCTTACTCAGGGAAATGAATATATCAATATGCCTGCTATTAAGAAAAGATTATTGGCTATATTTACAAATATAAGCTGTACCATTACATGTTTTTAAATTAACTTTTAACCCGAATAATTCCATGCCTTTATACCATTCCTTTGGAAATATGCAAGATTGTGCCACTTTTTAGAAATATAGATGGGCTATTGCTATTGCATGGTGGAGTCTCTTGGAGTCAAAGGCCTGTATTTCAAATATATTCAAAATCACATTAAAATACCATTTTTGAATCAGTTAAAATAGCTACTTTGATGCCATTTCAAAAGTGAGATATTCTGAAAGGAAAATGGAATATTTTTCCATCAATCAGGACCTCATGTGATAATCCTACTTAAGGTAGTACAATTTACCCAAGAGCTCTTAATAGAGTAGAAGGCTTAAAATTTCCATTTTTCTTATAAATTGACTTCCAGTCATTTTCTTTGTGAAGTAGAAAGGAAAAAATGCTAAGAATCTCTTAAGGAGCAAAGACCCACTAAAGAGACCTAAGGATCATCTTATCCACAGAACCT
>CM053582.1:249433030-249453823 GCA_028627135.1 Pseudochirops cupreus
TCCATTTTGTGATTAATAACTATATCAGCATATTTATAGTTACTGTAGGCATTGTGAATACTGCACTGCTGATACAATGGAGAGACAGGGATATTTACTAAAGATGTTGTTAAGGGATAAATGAAAAAGCTTGATAACAGATTAGAAATGATTTGTGAGTGTAAGGAATTGAGGATGACAGAGATTGTGAGTCTGGATGACTGGGAAGATAAGGAAAGTTGGGAAGAAAAAAAAGTTTGAGAGCAGAGAGGGGAAGATAATGCATTTTGCTTTGGGTATGTTGAATTTGAAATGCCTGTAGGACATCCAATATGAGATATCCACAATTCAGATGGTGAAGTGGAACATAGAAAATATAGATATATTTTTATATATCATATATATTTATACATTTTATATATAAAACATGGATATATTTTATGTTTACTCGTTGGTGTACGTGTTGCATCCCCCGCATATAGGATGTAAATTCCTTGAGGGTAAAGATTGTTTAGATTTTTTATCCCAGACCTAGTAGCACAATACCTAGCTCCTAGCAGATGTTTAACAAATGCTTGCTGAATCAAATACTCCAGCCTCAAATATTTCCAAATAACTAGTGCTGAAATTCATATTCTTTAGAATGCAACACTCAAAGTTCCTCTGGATTTGAATTTGGCAATAATATGGGATTTAAAATACAACATTTTATGAATTGCCCAAGTGCTAGAAACTAATACATCACAGTGCAATTCCACAGAGGAGGCAGGACGAGGGAAGCTTAGAAATGCACAAGATCATTTATTCATCATGCAGCCTGTGCTCCAATTCCTTAGGCTAGCACAGCAGTTTGTGTTTTTAATTATTTTCCTGGTGCTTTATAATAAATTAAAATGTTAAAAAAAAAAGTCACACAGAAACACTACAGAAATACTGATAGCACCATGATGGCTATTATGAAATAAAACCTTTCTGACCAAACTCTAATGTAGAAAGTCTTAAAAAAAATTGAAGAAGAGAATGTAGAAGTACACATGTATAAATTCATAGTCCACTCTATTCTGATTGACTATGTGCATGTTTATAGCAAGAAAAAAAATCATCCAGGTATTAAAACTACATAATACATACAACTGTGTGAAAACTGAAGGGGGGGCGGGGATATAAGCTAAGCCATTGTGCAATACAATTTGAGATAGGGAAGCCCCCTTTCCCAAAATCATTTCCCTTATGGGTTTACAAAGGTACCTGGAATTGACGAATAGAAAAGTGCTATAGTTTATGTACGGTCAACAGAAGGTCATATAAGAAAATGCCTGCTGGAGATTATGCCATGTGAGGATCAGCTGAAGGAATGGGGTTATATGTGATGAGTAGAGAAGAGATTTGCAAGGGGAGGGGAGAAACAATGAAAGCTGACTTTAAGTACTTGAACGATTGTCATGTACAAGCAGGATTAGCTCTGTTCTGCCTGGTCCTAGATGATAGAACTAGAAGCAATGGGTGGAAGCCACAGAGAGGCAGATGGCCTCAATACAAGGGAAAATATCCTAGTGGAATGAGCTCATTCAGGAGGCTATAAGTTCCTCATCAGCAGAGGTTTTTAAGAAAAAACTGGATGACCATTTTGTTTGTTCAGTAATTTTAAGTTGTGTCTGATTCCTCACCACCCCATTTGGGATTTTCTTTTGTTGTTGTTGTTTTGGAGGCAACGGGGGTAAAGTGACTTGCCCAAGGTCACATAGCTAGTAAGTGTCTGAAGCCAAATTTAAACTCAAGTCCTCCTGATTCCAGGGCTGATGCACTGTGACACTTAGCTACCCCCTCATTTGGGGTTTACTTGGCAAAAATACTGAAGTGGTTTGCCATTTCCTTCTCCAGTACATTTTACAGATGAAGAAATTAATGCAGAGTTAAGTGACTTGCCTAGGGTCACACAGCTAATAAGTATCTGAAGCCAGATATAAACTCAAGTCTTCATACCTCTAGGTTTGGCATTCTATCCACTGTACCACCTAACTACCTACGACCATTTTTGGAAGATGGCAAAGAAGGGACTGCTGTTCAGTTACAGTTTGAACTGTTATTTGTCCTTCATTTTCAAAGAGGACCAATGACATCACAGGGTGACGTCTTGACTCATGCATGAATTGGATTTAAGTGAGGCAGAGTTAATGCAAAGTCCTAAGCCTCACTATCTCTTCCAGTCATCAGTCCAGTGGTAAGACAAAAATCAAGATGACTGGCAAGGGCCCAGGATGCAATGCATGACCTTTGTCTCTTCAACGCCTGACCAAGCTCTAAGCACTTCGCAATGCCTGCTTCAGCTGCCTTCATGGCTATTGAAATAAAGTGTTCTCATTCACCCATTCCACCAGGGGAAGTAATATGCTTGGGGTAAACACCCCCCTAACTTATTAATGGGTATCAGGCCTGTTAATTACCCTCAACCTGGTTTAGTTCATCTACCAAGATGGTTTACCTGGTGTAGCTGTTGCACATGATACAGCTTCTTGGAGCCACAAGTTAACCATAGTTTGAACTATATGACCTCCAAACTCTCATAATGGTGACTTTCTGAAAAAAGCTATTCTTAACTGAGATACCCATTAGCATGCATTAACTTATCTGTTTTCCAGAAGTAAAAAGGAAGGTTTCATAAGGGTAATAAATTTGAATAAGAAGACTCCACACACAAAAGTACAGAACACAGGTTTTTTAAAATTTCTTTTTAAAATAATATTTTATTTTCCCCGATTGCATGTAAAAACTCCTTTTTATTTTATGTTATGCATTTAAAAACATGATTCTGAGAAATCCATAGGTTTTATTAGATGGCTAAAGTGGTTTGTAACAAACAAAAAAAGTTTACAAACTCTAGAGCCTTTAGACTGCTGCCTGGGGAGCTCAATGCTATTGAGGAACAGTTTGGATGGAAAAGGAAAGTTTAGGAATTTGAGCACCTGGAACCAAAAGAAAATAAGGATCATAAAAGGTGAGAGTAGTGGTACAAACTCTTCCCATTTTACTAAAATCGTAGCTAGAGCTGCAGCAAAAAAAAAAAAGATATAATTACAAAGTAAGATGGAAAAACAATTTAGAGCTGGAAGAGTTTAAGGGTCATCTAGTCTAAGCTGCTTATTTTATGATGAGACACACAGAAATGATGTAACTTGCCCAACGTCCCACAGCTATTAAATGAGAGAACTAGAATTTGAACTCAGGTTGTCTAACTCCAAATCCATAGCACTTGGTATCCTACCTCAACAACTAGGAAAACTGCACTTTCATTGTTTCTGAATCATTTGCCTCTTCAAGGTCTGTTTCCTCTTTTATAAAAATAGGATTAACTACTGCCTAGAAAAAAAAATCTTAATAGAGCCTTGGTCACAAGTAACTTCACATGACAACCACTCAATAATATCCCAGGTTACTTCTTTGCTCCTATTCTTTCTCTGTGATATTAAATAAGAAATAATTTGTACTCAGTTTCCTCATTTTTAAATAAGAAGATTGGGACTAAATGATCTCTGAGGTTCCTTCTAGCTCTTATATTCTATATGTAACCCATCCCTGGGAACCAGAAGTCTGGACCAATACCGAGCCACGTTTTTTTTCAGACTGGGTCTTCCTATTGGTCGGATTGGAAGTACAGTAATCCCTCACAGACTCCACTGATCTGTCTACAAGCTTTAACCTCCTCCATTTTTCTGATGTGAGCCAATTTGTATCTTCTTGGACAGCCTAGTGACCTCTGGCACTCCCCCAAGTGCAGACATCTGACTGGCTCAGAACTCCCAAACTCAAGCAACCCGCCAGCCTCAGCCTCCTGGCCGGGCCTGCAGGTATGTGCCATTACACCTGTCTCCAGGTTTAATCTTAAAGGGCAATAATTAATGTTGATGATTAATATCTTCTATGCCTTATTTTGCTCCCACTGAGATGTCAAACTCAGAACTTTAGTTTAGTTTGTTTCCAAGGTATTAGCTTTAAAGAGGCCTGCCTGTAAAACCCCTGCTTTTGCCTTCCCTGCTAAAGCTTCCCTCATCTACTCTGTACTTATTATCTTTACTAATTTATATCTGTTATTTCCCTCATTAGAACGTCAGCTCCGGGTTGACTGATTTTGAACGTATGTCATACCACAAAGCAACCCAAGAAGAATATACGTGGGATATAGCAAGGATGTATAGTAGCAAGGAACCCACCTCACAAAATCAATAGAGGAAGTCCGTAATGGTGGAGGTGAAGCTCTTCAGTGAAAATAGCACCGACATCTCATCTTGCCTTCCTCCAGTTTCCATCCATGTCAGGTCAGGATTCCCCTCTGTCACAACCAGGTTATTGTAGCTCCCACATACTCCACTCACCTCAGGAACTCTCCCCCTGCCCTACACTGGCCCAGCAGTCAATGGCTCCTCCATATTCCTGGTTACTGTCATGACTCCTCGACACCCTTCCTGTCTCCATTCACATAGTTTCTTTCTTGTTCTGTTATTCTACATTTATCCTCTGTGCTCATTATCCTCCAATCAGTACAAGTACTGGGTCACAGCATCATGGCAAAGCTAGTTATTTTCTCATCCATGCATGTGCCCTCCTGCCTCCCTCCACTACCCCTTACTAAGAGGATGTAAGGGAGAACAGTGCCATCTGCCATCAACTCCCACATGTGTTTCCTACATATAACTACTACCCCACTTGGGCCAATTTCCTCAACTCCTACAAATACTCGAGAGTAAGGACAAATTTTGACAATAAACAGGGTGATATTATTACCCTTTTACCAGGTCAAATTAAGCCATGACCAATGACTTCAACATGCATCTCAAAGAGATACCATAAAGACAAATAGCGTTAACTGCCTGAAGCACTCAGAGTTCCTTGGAAAAAAAGAGTAGCCTATTAGATGAAGCACTGTCACCTACAAAGAAAGTTCTATAATGTGGTTTATTTGTGGAAACAAGCCATTACTTTTATGTTTTTCACTATGCCCTGAAAGTGGGAAAACAAAAATGTTGTCAGCATTTTTTATCTATATCCGTTTTCAGAAAACTAGCATCCCCCAGTGTGAGGGTTTGGACAGCAAGGTGTACCTGATTAACACTTGCAGAAAAAGTGAGTGTCCTACAAAGAAAAAAGCCACTAATCTGGGTGCAGTAAGGATTTCAGCATTTCTAAATGGCTCGGCATGAGATCTTTCCTGGTCCCACAGAGCATCCCTCAGATGACAAGGCTCTCTTTATGATGGAAAGAAACCTTCACACACAAAAAAGCAGCAGGTGAGAAGGATAATGGTCTCCTTGATTCTGAGTCCATCTTGTGTTTTAAGTTCAGTAGGTGTCAAGCCTTCTTCAAAGTAGAATATAGCTACAAGCATTTTGATTTCCAAAATGGAAAGGGCAAAAACCTTTACTCTGCCAATAGACTGGCCTCTTCTGGTCTCTTTATATTTTTTTTTCTGTCCCCTTCAACTTCTGTTATCAATGTTAATTCCCATTTTGGGAGGGAATTTTATATCTGTTTTTTAATGGAAAAACCACAGGGAAGGATATTCCTGATAATCTACTCCTTTTTTTTCCTTAAATTCAGACCATCTAAAACAATTTGGGAAAGACCAGAAAGGTTCAGCAATCAAGCTGGCAAGATAATCACCATTATTATTTACTGAGCAGGCTTCTTCCACTATAGTTCTATACCAAAGTCTCATTATGGAGCATAAACATACTTGAGTTCTCAAAAAATTAATCTACAATGGCACAAACTCCAACATTGTCTAACTGAGCTATCAGGTCTCAACTTGGAATATGCCATTAGATCAGCCTTGCTAAAGCCTGAGACATTTATCAGTGGAAAGCTGGGCTTCCCACTAATCATTCCTCTGACCACAATAACTCAAGGAAGTTATTGGGGGAGTTGTGAAGGGGTTGCTTTCTGTATTGGTGGAGTACAGTTATCACTTCCACATCATGACTTTCCCCATTGTGGTTTTGATAAACTGAGAGTTGGCATAAAAAAAATAAAACCGGAATTTTGGAGGAGTTTTGTGGAAACTGGGGACAACATTCAAAGGCCAGCAGACAACACAGAGCTTATGACCAATACTTACCCCAACTTTTACAATAAGGTACTATAAACACCCCTAAGAGAAAAAGAAAAAAATTCATATTTCTAGTATGAAGGGAGAGCCAAAAAATTTTATGAGGATTTTCCAGATCACACGGGCTCCTTGCCTCTAACCCAAGAGATGTGGAAAGAATAACCGTAGTACTCATTTGGATGACGATATCATTGGCCTTTTGAAGTATTGAACAACAGGCTGCATAAAATACTAATAAGGACTTAGGAAATCTGGTAAAGAATGGATTCTCTTCCCTTAGAGAGCTTACAAGTGGGCAGTAAATTAGTATGCACTGATAATTACAAAAATTTATTGGAACAAATAACTTGTGCTAACAGCAAGGAGGAAGGCAGAGGTCATTCAGTCAAGTTTGATGGATCAAAGGCCGTTGACTTACTACCTAAAGGGACAGATTGATAGTATATAGCAGATGGGAAGAGAACTACTCCTCATCTAAGACTTTAAATGAGGGAAGAGAAAGAAAGCACTGTATAAATTGTTAAAAAATGAAACAGCTTGTTTTAAAAAAATTCCCCAAAGTCAAAAGAACTCTTCTATTCCAGGTCTGTGTATATGACAGACAACCCTATCACAGCATTTTGATCCAACTTGAAATCAACAAAGAAAGTTTAATAGTTTCTCAAATAGCTTATGATGGAACTGTGTGTGTATGTATCTCAAGATCCAATTATGGCATAAGACCCTAATACAAGGGATTCCAAAAAAAAAATCTTAGATTAAGTCTAAGGGGATACACTGTATAACTACTGTGTTTTTCTAAGAATTAACAGCTCATATGGCTGCAGTAAATTATAACCAACGGATAGTCCATATGCACCATTAATATCTTTGACATGTGAAGATGAAGTAATAATGGCCCCCTTCATAGTGAACGGTCCCCTAGGGTGACAAATTTATGAGATAACCTGAGTCATGCAAGATGGGTTCATATGGATGAATTATGAGATGCATGATGGGAAAGAGTGGCCACATGGATAAGAACACAGATCTAACACTTAAGGAAATACCACAAAGCACTATCAAATCAGGTAGTTCTAAAGAGAGTTGAAACCCAAACATTTTCATAGCATAGAAACTGAAATCAGTGCCTCATTTCAGAGTTCCCCACCTTTGACCTGTAGATGCTATTGAAAAAAATTTTTTAAAATTATATCACATACTACTGAGTTTATTCTGTCCTACTTCAGGTACTAAAGGATCATCTGGACTGGCTTCACACAATTGAAAAGAAATGGTCAAGAGAATTTTTAAAGGAATGATGTGAAAGACCACTGTGACCAAGAAACAGAGAGACAAATGGTGCTATGATTTATTATAGGGATTGGAAATAGTTATTGTAAATTCAAGCTTTAGTGATTTGAATGGGGGTAATTTGACGGAGAAACTGTCAGGAAAAACAAAATTCCACCCTGACACCCAAATGTCCTGTTAAGGACATTTAGTCCCATTAACATAACTGGCCATTGGTACAAATCAAATACTGTTAAACATTATTCCATCAGGGAATGTAGAAATGTGCCAAGTCATAGGTGCAAGTGTTTAGAGGAGATCCACAGAATAAGGAATGGGGAAATCCTGAAGTAAAGGAAGGAGAAAGAAGAATGGGGAAAAGGACAAGGGTTTGGAAGAAGAATTATAAGTTTCCATACGGACAAAGACTGTCTCACTTTTCTATTTCCCTAGTAGAATAATGCTTTGCATATAGTAAGCATTAAAATTATTGAAGGAATAATACTAGTATATATACAGGTATGTACATATGTAGGTAGAACTTTGGACACCACTACTCCATTTGGACATGGACATGTATATATATACATATATATATATACATATATACATATATGTGTATACAAACATAGATATATGTGCATAAAAGTATATATAAGGTATTATATAATGATACATTAAATTACATATTCTATCCTATCCTATCATATTATATTATTATGTTGGCACATTAATGCACTATTGGTGGATCTATGAATGGGTACAATTATTCTGCGAAGCAATTAGGAATTATGCACGAAAAGTTACTAAATAGTGTGCATTCTTTTCTTTGACCTAGCTATCCCAATATTAGATCAATACCCAAGAGATATTAAAGAAAGAAGAAAGATCTTTTGTATACAAAATATTTATATAAGCTCTTTCTATAGTGGCAAAAAAACCCAAGAAGATATATAGTAATAAAGAAACAACTGAATAAGATGTAGCATGTGAATGTGACGGAGTACCAGTGTGTTGTAAGAAATTTGGAAACAGATTTTTTTTTTTGCTTTTTGGAGGGCAATTGGGGTTAAATGACTTGCCCAAAATCACATGGCTAGTAAGTGTGTCAAGTGTCTGAGGCTGGATTTGAACTCAGGTCCTCCTGACTCCAGGGCCGGTGCTCTATTCACTGCACCATCTAGCCACCCCCCAGAAAGATTTTTTCTAAGAGATAAAGAAATACATATAAATTGATGATGAATGAAATGAGCAAAACAGAAGAACAATTGGTACAATAACAGCCACATTAAAAAAAAAACTTTGAAAGCTCTAAGAAATATGATCAATACATGAACATTCATGATTCCAGAGGATTGATGATGAAGCATGCTGTCTGTTACAGACAGGTGACAGATATAGTGTGCAGAGTGGGACAGAAATATATGTGAGATATGCATGTATGCATATATATATATATACACACATACATATATATATAGAGAGAGTGTATATGTGTGTATGTGTGTGTATGCACACATACACACATATATATAGATACAGATATAGATACAGATATAGATACAGATATATAACATATAATATACAGACACTGGGAGAATTTGTTTTGCTTGACTATGCATATTTGTTACAAGAATTTTTTTCTTTTTTTCCCCATCAGAATGAATATAAGAAGGGAAGAAAATAGATCTTTGTTCACTTTTTCAAATGGGGGGAGGGGTGCTAGAGATGTGAAATGTTGCATGCATTTTCAGATGAGGTCTCAGTATAATTTGTTTTACTTAACTGTTTTACCTTGTTTACAAGAGTCTTCTCATGAAGTGAGAGTAATCTGTAAATGTATGTGTTTTTCAAAACAAAACACTTCAATAAAACTGTGAGTTTAAACTATATTATGCTATATTAATTATATTAAGTACATACTTCCTTGCTAACAGTCAATGGTGGTACAAGAATGTAATATTTCTACTCTATTTTTCTAAGTATAAATATCTCATGCAGCTAGAGTAAAGATTTAAGATATGAAGAAAATGTGAGAAATTCTACAACATATTACCTATAAATGTCCTATACTACATATAATATTACCATATTATAACCCTCATTTTCAAGATGAGGAAAACAAGATCAGAGAGTGTTGAATTGCCCAGGGTCACAGAGATAGTGAGTTTTGGAACAAAAAGTCATACCTAGCCCTTGACCTCTAGATGATCATCTTTTGTCTCCACCATGCTGAATGAAAGAATGAATTATTAATGAAAGAGGATGACTGCAAAAATGCAGAAGCCAGTAAGCAGATAAACTCATCATGTGGAAAAGATTTCTAGCTATATGTCAGTGCAGGGGTAAAAGGTGGTAGGTCAGGATGGGTGGCTGAGAATTGAAGATGAAATATGAAATAGTATCTTGAGAATAGCAATCTTCCAATAAACTGAATCTGGGTCACAACAGAGCTTTAAAACGTACCGTGTTTCAGGCATGCACTTGACTAGATGTTAGGTTCAGCCTATTTTCATATTTTGCATAGTTTTCAATGTATGCTGCTTAGGCAAGAAATGGTTTTGAAGTGGACTGGGTTTATTTCACACTTCCATTTCACTGGGATAGCTTTCTTGTAATCTGTGACATTTGCATTTGTTACACTAACTTGAATTCTCATCTACCTTATATAGGTGAGTATTGAACAGATGCTGTCAGTGTTTGATCTTCTCTGTACCATACTGCATATGGCCATTTGGAGAAGATTTAATTGGATAAAGAATTAAAACAGGCATAAGAAACTCCTTCCCTAGCATGCAAATATGAAGAGCACTATAGATCCAAAATTACACAAATACTGCAGATGTTATTAATTTCTCCCCCCTCAATATTTTAAATAATGTGACAATCTATATCCAGTGTCTCTTGATTGTTTAACAAATGACCTAGGCAGATAAAGATTAATATCTCATGATCATGCAAAGCATGAATTTTTCACAACCACAGCTGAGATTATTCTGACCATACTCTCAGGAGGGGGAGAGAAAAGCATCTGTCATATGATGCTCCTATAGAGACCATGTTTCTCTCCACACCCCTCTCATTTTTCTATTCCCAAGATCTAAAATATTTCTCTGGTCTCTCTGACTCCTTATCCAGAGCTTAAAATAAAGTAAACACGAGGGAGAGGACGAAATGGGGTGACTTGTTTATCATTTCAAGGAAAAGGTACCCCTTTAAACATTCATTTGAGATCTTCTTGAAAATAGGGAAAGATGTCACCTCATCCTGCCCCAAAGAAAGCTCTCACTTTAGACTCTAATAGTATCTCTCTTCTAAGAGGATAAACCAGTCTTTTTCAAAATTTGTGTTGTTGTTGTTGCTTTGATCTGGACTTGTGATTTCATTAGTGTAAGGCACTCAGTGTTCAAAATCCTATCCAGGGATGCAAATTGACAATTTACTTGAAATTTATTGTCTTAGAAATATGCCTGAAGCACTCAACCCATGGTCATATGAGTTGGGGTAGAACTTGAACACGGATCTTGATAACAAAAGCAGGCCTCTAGCAAACTACAGAGCTCTACCTTATGATATTTTTAAGAGTCTACTATTATATGCTACATAAAAAAGAGTTCAATATCTAGACTATTGATATGATTAGTGATGATTTTTCTGATTAGCAAAGCAACTGTAGAATGACATCTAATATTCATTCATACAAAACTCCAGTCACTACTCTTACAATACATACTCTTGGGGCAACACATAATACATGAGGTACATGGGATATTCAAGGAGGACTGGCACATCTGATGTGAAGACTTGCTAAGCTCTCTGCCGGCTGCTCACCCCCCTTTGGTGTCCATCTTTCACACAACTCTCACTTGTACCTCCAAGGAGCAGCCACACTCTGGTAAAACCATCTCAACAGATGGGCTAAACCAGACTGAAGGTAACCAACAGGTCTCAGACCTGTCAGTGAGTTAGGGGGATGTCTGCCCCAAGCATATAAAGACTTTCCCTGGAAGAATGGACTGATGAGAACAATTTATTCCAAGGGCCATGAATGAGACCAAAGCAGGGATTGTGGAAAGCTTAGAACTTGATCAGACATCAAAGACACCAAGGTCATCCACTGCATCCCAGGCCATTAACACTTGTCTTGATTTCTGTCTTTCCACTGGACTTCAATGACTCTGGAAGGGAAAGTGAGGCAGATGACTGAGCAACTCTGCCTCCCTTAAATCCAATTCATAAGCAAATCAAGAAATCGTCCTGTGATGTCATTGGTCCTCTTCAAAACAAAGAATTAACAACAATACATATTCTTATAAACAAATTTTTTTATTAAATCCCCCAAAATACTGTTCTGTAAGTATCTCTATGATGCAGAAGCTGTAATTTATATTGGAAATAGGTAAGTTTCCTCCTCTGTAAATATCTGGAAATGGAGTATTGTCTGCACTTCATCCTTTTTATATGAACATAGACATATTCATTGAAAAAATATTCATTCATTGTGAAAACCTTAATTTCTGCAATGTTTCTGCTGTCATAAATAATGCAATCAGAAATGCCCTTTTCAAAGTTGTTTCTTTTTTTCTTGCTCAATTCTTCACAACCTCCTTACTATGTTTCTAATGGGAGTGAAACAAGTTCTTTAATATTCAATTTATTCATTGGAGTATGAGTATTTTCTGATAACACATGTCTTTGGATTCCCTTTTTCCATTCATTGTGCCTCACTCCCAAGACAATACCTGTTCTCACAGGTGTCAGAGAGGACACTGCCCTCCTCCCCCACCACATTCCTAATTATATAGCCAATAATCTATATCGTCCCCTGGTTACCTTTCTTTTTCTACTTACTCAACAAAAAAGGATAGGATTAGCAGACTCTTCAAGCACCAAAATCCCCCAAGTCACATCCCTTCACAGACCGGCTCTATTTACCTATAGGAATATTCATCAGTGGAACCCCTCCCACCACCATAGCAAGGCCATTTTCCTCTTTCCTTTTCTCCTTTTTAATCCTTCCCACCACTTCCTACCCTCCTACAGACTCTTCTTTTCCTAAGAGACTACTGGGGTCATCTTTTCCTTGCTAGCCCCTGGCATATCACACATTACTCTCTTCTGCTCCCCTCCTACTTTTCACATACCTTCCTATGTTGTAAAGCAGTCTCTCTCTCTCTCTCTCTCTCTCTCTCTCTCTCTCTCTCTCTTTCACACACACACACACACACACACACACACACACACACACACACACACACAATCAATGAATCAAATCGCTAGGTTTTGTCCATAAAGATCCATGCCTGCCTCTTCACTACTGCTTCGTCCAGAATTCCACCTTTACCCCTGTAAGATCCATAAGAAATTTCTTACTGATCTCTCTGCTGTCAATCTGTTAACTGTTGCTGTTGCTTTCCTTGGCTACTGCATTTGTTGACTCTTCCTGCATTTCTGTGGTTTGCTATGTGGAAAAATAGTATCTTCATTTCTGGTTTTCTTTCTGAAAATGTTTCAAATGTCTCTAACCTATTGAAGATCCATATGTATTTTCACATAGTGGTTAATTTCAGATTTTCAGAGTAGGTCACCCTGGGCTGCATCCTAAACTCTGCTATTCTTTAGAACACATTATTCCATTCCTTCCTACATTTTCTGGTGATTTCAGAATAGTCTTCTCTTATTCCAGTGCTCTTTCCTTTGTATGTGAAGGTCTTCCTCCTGAATCTTCAGAACCTGTTGTTCCTGAATTGAATTATTGAATTTAACCACTCCAATCGTAGGTTTTGCAGCCTTGGGTTTTTTTTTTTCTGGAGGTAAACTGTGAATTCTTTCCACTGCTATTTCATTTTCTGTGTTCAGAAGTTCTAGGTAGTTCCCTTCCATTATTTTCTTCATTATGGTGTTAAGTTGGGTTTTTTTTTTCCTTTTAGAGGGAGAACTATGATCCTTTTGTTGTCTCTATGCAACCTGTCTTTGGAATCTGTATGTTTTGATTGCACAGTGCAAATAATTTCTTTCAATGTTACTACTTTTTGCATCTCCTCTTCTAGATTGTCTTTCACTTGTATATATTTGCATTCCTAATCTATTGTTATTTGTTTCTTTTTGGGTGAAAACTTGCCATTTCAGATTCCAGCTTTTCTATTCTGCCTATTATTTTTGCTTTGCAGACCATAAATCCTGCTTTCCTAATTCTCATTTCTCTTTGAACCACTCAGGAACAGTGTGTTGTGATTCCATGTTATCCTTACATTCTACAGGGTTTTCTGTTCCATCAAATGTTGCATCATTTTCCTTCATTTTGCAGTATTTATTCATAGATGCCTGGCTTGTTTACTAGATCTAGAAGTCATACTGCCTTTGGTTGTTTCCTTTGTTGAATAATCTACTTCTCTTTAATGTTTGAGTTTTCTTCTAAGATCTTTCTTTATTTCAGTTCATGGTTTTGGTTTTTGTTTTTTAAACCTTCTTTTAGACTCTGGGTGTCCTACACTATGAAGAAAACTGAAGTTGTCTTATCCTTAGCATATACTTTGTTTTGTAGGAGTTCGAAAGGTAGTATGAGATCAATGTGTATATAAGACCTATCATTCATATAGTACTTAAAGTGTAAAGTGCTTTACAAATGTCTCATTTGATCCTCAGAACCCAGAAAAGTAGATGCTATTATTATCCCCATTTTATAGATGAAGAAACTGAGACTGAGTGAGGTCAAGTGATTTTCTGAGGGGCATACAACTAATGAATATCTGAGTCAAGATTTGAACTCATGTCTTCCTAATTCCAGGTTCCATGTTCTATCCACTGCACCCACTCTATCTGCCTCATAATTATAGCTAGCATTTATATAGCACTCTAAAATTTGCAAGGTGACTTACAAATAGTATCTCATTTTATACTCACAATAACCCTGTGAGGTAGGTGCTACTATTGTCCCCAATTATTTACAGATGAGAAAGAGAGATAGTTTAAGCAACTTGCCCATGGTCACAGAGTTCCTAAAGATCTGAGATCACCTTAGAACTCAGGTTTTCCTGACTCCCAGTCTAGCACTCTATGCAATACACAATCTAAGTGCTCTAATTAAATAATTGGCTCTAATAATCCATAAATTTCAAGTCCCCATCAAAGTCCAGGTTGAAGAAAACTGGTTTTTGATCCAACCATTCAGCAGAACAATTTGGAACTATGCCCAAAGGAAAATCAAACTGTGCATATCCTTTGATCCAGCAATACTACTTCTAGGGCAGTATCCCAAAGAGATCATTAAAAAGGGAAAAGTACCCACATGTACAAAAGTCTTTATATCACCTCTTTATGTGGTGGCAAGGAATTAGAAACTGAGGGGATGCTCATCAATTGGGGAAAGGCTGAACAAGTTGTAGTATATGAATGGAATGGAATGCTATTGTGCTTTAGATGATGAGCAGCAGACTTCAGAAACACCTGGAAAGACTTACATGAACTGATACTAGGTGAAGTGAGCAAAACCAGGAGAACATTGTACACAGTAACAGCATTATGTGCTGATCAACTATGATAGACTTAGCTCTTCTCAGCAATACAATGATCTAAGGCAATTCCAAAAGACTCATGATGGAAAATGCTATCCACATCCAGAGAAAGAACTATAGAGTCTGAATGCATATCAAAGCATACGATATTCTCTTTTTTGTTGTTTTGTTTTTTCTTTCTCATGATTTTTCCCTTTTGTTCTGATTCTTCTTTCACAATATAATGTGGAAATATGCTTAATATGATCACACATGTACACATTGTATGCTGTCTTGGGGAAGGAGGAAAGGAGGGAGGGGGGAAATTTGGAACTCAAAATCTTACAAAAATGAATGTTGAAAACAATCTTTACATGTAATTGGGAAAAAAATAAAATACTATCAAGTGAAAAAAAAAAAGAAAAAGAAAACTAGTTTTCCATATCCAATTCCTCCACTAAAGGAGTTTTTTTTTTCTGTTTACATTGAGAAAATGGCACCTTAAATTTCTGCTCTGCATTTTAATGACTTTTGAAGTATGTGTAACAAAAGTAATTTTGGCTGGAATGAATCCTTTGGTTGCAAAAATAATTAGGTCTCTTTAAACCTGTGAGTCATTTTCAGCAATTTAAAGGACCTAACATCTTACCCTAGATTTTAATTAGGTGGCCAAACTATTTCAGAATGAAAGTCAAATCGCAATTCCAATGAAGCAAGCCAACAGGAAATATTCTGATAGAGAAATTTCTTTTTGAAAAATTTATCCTGAAAAGAAATGTTCCAGATTCCAACCTTATTTCCAGCAAAGATTTCAAATCTTTCTTTCCATTGCATATATAAGTGATCTTTTAAGAACACTCCCTCTCCTACAAAAGTAATGTTTAATCATGCAGTTATGACATGGGACTAAGGCAAAGATCAATGGGTAGTAAATCCAATTGATTTTTGTTTTATTGTTGTTGCTGTTCAGTCATTCAGTCATGTCCAACTCTTCATGATCCTGTGGACAGTCGTATGCCAATACTGTCTGTGGGGTTTTCTTGGCGAAGTTACTGGAGTGGTTTGCCATTTTCTTCTCCAGTGGATTAAGGCAAACAGAGTTTAAGTGACTTGCCCATGGTTACATAGCTAGTGAGTGTCTGAGACTAGATTAGAACTCAGGTCTTCCTGACTCTAGGCCCAGCACTCTATCCATTGTGCCACCTAGCATCTTTGCTTTAGTCTGCCACTAATTGTGCAGTCTTGTTAAAGAGTCTAGGTCTGATTGTCTCTATAAATTCCCTTCTATTAGGTTAAGAATAATAGAAAGAATAACAACATATCAATAGCACTTACTGATTATTCGCTAGTTAATTTTTACTGATTATTCACTAGTTACACAAACTGCACCATCAGCCTTTACAATCTTCTTACCCTGGAACATTGCTCAGTCAACATCCCTCTGCCATAGAAGTCCTCTTCTCAACATTGGAAAAAAAGACTGAAGTTACTTTCTCTATTTCCTTTCTATCCTAATTCTACTAAATAAGCAGCAGCCATAGACATACAGGTCACTTTCTGTCCCACATTACCTTAAATACTGAGATATATGATAAAGAAAAAGCTCTTGAAATTCTCCAGAAGAAGGGCCTTTACCCTCATTTATTCATGAGATCACAGATTTAGACCTGGCCTTCTCTGCTCTCCTGTCTAAGAAGAATGATAACCATACTGGGAAGGATAACATAAAAGTGGTCAAGATTGAGGAAGAGGTAGAAAGAAAGTACTTTATCTTCCTTGAATGAGTTCCAGTTATCATTATAAAGCTAGAGCTGGAAAGAATCTCAGAGACCATCAAATATAATGTTAACTTGCAGGTTACTGCTAGACCACTGTCTGTAATCTTTGACATTAGATTCCCTGAGCCTACAAACAGGCAAAGCTTCTGATTTTAAACTAAAAGAACAAGGGAGAGTTTTTGCTTTTTTTTTTTGAGGCGGGAAGGCAGGGCAACTGGGATTAAGTGACTTGCCCAAGGTTACATGGCTAATAAATGTTAAGTGTCTGAGGCCAGATCTGAACTCAAGTCCTCCTGAATCCAGGGCCCATGCTCTATTCACTGTGCCACCTAGCTGTCCTGCCCCAACAAGGGAAATTTTTGAAAACTATAAGCCAATGAGCTTGATGTAAATCACAGACAAAATTCTCACACAGATTATTAAGAATTGGGGGGGGGGGAGGGCGGGGCTGAGCCAAGATGGCAGAGTAAAAGCAGCAACTTGCTTGAGCTCTTCTCCCAAACACTTCCATATAACTATAAAAAATGACTCTAAACAAATTTTAGAGCTACAGAACCCAAAAAATGACAGAGAGAAACACAACTTCAGCTGAAGACAGCTTGGCAGGCCAACAGGAAATATCTATCACACCAGGCTGGGAATGGAGCACAGTCTCACATGGGCCTTGCCAGCACAGATGGGGCTGAAGCAGGCCTCAGGGGATTAAATCACTAGCAGCTGTGGCAGTTTCCAAACTTCTCAACCCAGAAACACCAAAGACAAAGTAGAACTTCAGTGGAGAAACTCTATTGGACCTGGGTGAGAGAAGAGCATTGTCCAGCCCCAGTCCTGGGGTAGTGAAGGTAGCAGCGGCAGCAGCAGCAGAGGCAGCAACAGCTTCTGGAGCTCCAGGCCCACAGATGGTTGGGGTATCAAGAGTTTGATCATAGGGCAATTGCAGGGATCTCTTTGTTGGCTCTGAGGCAGGATTCTCTTGCTTTGCCCTGCTTGAATCTGGTTGTAGTCTTGGTTGGCAATCCTGGGGTGAGGAGGAGCACTGGCATGGCAGAGCTAGAGGTAGCTATGGAGAGGGAGTCCAGCTCATAGTTCTGAGGCTGAAAAGGGTCCTTGTGGTCACTCACAGACCAGACCATAGGCCAGGAGAGGAATAAACACCTCTCCTTTGATCATATCAACTTAGAAGAACTGAAAATTTATGGTGCCTAGAAGTAGTTCTAACAACAGCTGCACAAAACCTCAGAAACTTAGGACAGAGCACTCTCCACTCTGGAAGCAGAGTCCTACTTTGTCAGGGCTCAAAAATCAAGTAATTGGCTGGGAAAATAAGCAAATAGGAGAAAAAATCAGACTATAGAATCTTACTTTGATGACAAAGAAGAACAAACATACAACCAGAAGAAGACAACAAGGTCAAAACTCCTACGTGAAAAACCTCCCCAAAAAATATGAATTGGTCAGAAGCCATGGAGGAGCTCAAAAAGGAATTTGAAAATCAAGTAAGAGAAGGAGAGAAAAAATTGGGAAAAGTAATGAGCGTGATGCAAGAAAATTATGAAAAAAGAGTCAACAGCTAGCTCAAGGAGACCCAAAAAAATACTGAAGAAAAAGAATAGTTTGTGAACATCTATGGAAAAATTATTACTATGCATCATTGGGAAGCCACTAAAAGTATATGCCTAAATCTTTTTTTAAAGGATTATTAATGCATAAAGGAAATCCTATAGATATAGACATTCACAAAATCATTGAAACTCAAGGCTGGAAGGGACTTCAGAGGTGAAAAGCCATGCACAAGCAGCTTTCCAGAGGACTGCTGCTGTGAACAGCTTCCAGGTTCTGATTACATAGTAAAGTGAACTCTCTATTTATTCAGCAGTAAATTAGAGCAAAACATTCACAGAAATCAAAATACAACATTCACAATGTTATCACTTAACAACTTATCACTAAAATGGCCACATAGTTTTCGTCAAAGTGGCCACATAGTTTTAAACAAAGTACAATCATTTAGTAACTCAATCATTTAGTAAGTCCTTAATTCTATCATCCTTAAGGGGGCTCCTTAAGGGACACAAAGTACAAAGGTCAAAGTTCTCTACCCCTAGGTCACAGTAAATGATAATCTTCTCAGTCAGCATCAGGTACCCAAGAAGAGATCTTTTCATCTTGACTCAAGGCTCACTCTCAGCTTCCATGTTTCCTCTTCCATGGTCCCAGCTCCTGCCTGAATTGACACAACTGTCACCTGTGTTCAAAGACAGGCAGCTTCCAGTTCCTTGTCCAGATCCTTATCCAGTTTTTTGTCCAGTTCCCATTCCATATTGAAGCTCATAGTGTCCAGTCCACCTCAAGTCCTTCCCAGTTCCTGTTTCTGGGAATACAAAGTTTGACAGAGCCAAAACAACATTCATGCACTTTGCCAGCACCATCATCAATTCATCACTTGCCTGTGAAATCAACACAGACCCACCAACAAGGTCTGAGAACTCAACACAAATCATCAGTACGGAAATCAACACAGAAGATGGCAGAATAGAAGCAGGAGAACTCTGCAGCTCCCCCCATAACCACCGCAAATACCTATAAAATATGACTGTAAACAAATTTTATAGCTCCAGAACCCACAACATTACAGAAAAACACATCTCCTGCTGAAGGCAGCCTGGCAGGCAGTTAGGAAGGGCTAATCGCAGAGCTCTGGGAGCCAAAATCAGCCAGGCCTGGAACCTGTGGCTTGGCCCCAGAGTCGGCCAGGACGAGCTGCAGGTGGAGCACTTGGGAGAGTGGATCACTGGCAGCTGTAGCAGTTTCCAGAATTATCAACCCATAAGAACCAAGGACAAAGTGAAAGGTCAGTGGAACTTGGCTAAATTTGGGGAAGAGAAGTGGATCCACCCGTCTGCCCCCAGGACAAGGAAGCAGCGGCCCTGTCACCATCTCCATGTGGCTGCTTCAGAGCTCGCAGCCTGCAGATTGCAGGGGGGCCAAGCAATCATTCAGAGGCTAAGTGCTATTGCATTAACCTGCCTGGATTGGGATCATTGTCCTGCATGGTGGTCCTGAGGTTTGTGACCAGTGAGCCAAAGCTGGTGGGGGGCTGCAGAGACAGTGGCCCCCTAATAGTTCCAGCACCTGCAAAAACCTTGGCGATTTGGGACAGAGCTCTCCCCCTGGGAAGCAGAGATCTACTGTGGCTCAAAAACCAAGTTAATTGACTGGCAACATGAGCAGGCAAAGGAAGCAAATCAAGCTAAGCAATCTAACTTTAGATTCCTTTTGGGGGGACAAAAAGAATCAAAGCATAGAGCAGGAGGAAGACAACACAGTCAGAACCCCCGCACCAAAAGCTTCCAAGAAAAATATAAACTGGTTATAAGACATAGAGCAGCGTAAGAAGGATTTTGAAAACCAAATAAGAGAAGTGGAGGAAAATTGGGAAGAGAGATGAGAATGATGCAAGAAAATCATGAAAAGAGCGCAAACAACCTGACTGAAGAAAATAACACCTTAACAAACAGACTAACTCAAATGGCAAAAGATGCCCAAAAAGACAAAGAGGAGAAGAATGCCATAAAAAGTCAAATTTGCCAGATGGAAAAAGAATCTCAAAAGCTCACTGAAGAGAATATTTCCTTCAGAATTAGAGTGGAGCACATGGAAGCAAATGACTTTATGAGAAATCAAGATACTATTAAACAGATCCAAACAAATGAAAAAATAGAAGGCAATGTGAAACATCTCACTGAAAAAAACACTGACCTGCAAAATAGATCCAGGAGAGGCAATTTAAAAATTATTGGACTACCTGAAAGCCATAATCAGAAAAGGAATCTAGAAATCATCCTTCAAGAAATTCTCAAGGAAAATTGCCCAGATATTTTAGAACCAGAGAGCAAAATAGAACTGGAAAGAATTCACCGATCACCTCTTGAAAAAGATCCCCCAAAAGAAAACTCCTAGGAATGTCATGGCCAGGTTCCAGAGTCCTCAGATCAAGGAGAAAATATTACAAACTGCCAAGAAGAAACAATTTGAATACTGTGGAAACACAATCAGGATAACCCAGGATCTAGCAGCTTTTACATTAAGGGATCAAAGGGCCTGGAATACGATATTCCAGAGATCAAGGGGGCTAGGATTAAAACCAAGAATCATCTACCTAGCAAAATTG